>CM026208.1:17705804-18065804 GCA_014839995.1 Xenentodon cancila | reverse complement strand
AAAGTGGAAGTACCAGACATTTCACTCTCATTATACAGTAACTCGGCCTCTGCCAGCTAGCTACGGCTCCACTATACACTATACTATAAATAGATTTGAGGAGATGGGGGGGGGAGAAGAGACTTTGTTGAAAAAATCTATTTCCATGGAGACGGTCTACATTGGGTTTGGGCTTTGTGATACAAGAGCCATTTTAAAAGACTGGATTCTGTCCATTGACGACTGAAGTAGAGGTAGACTTGACTTCACAAGAGTGGGAAAAAAAACGTCACATAAGGATCCAAAGTGTGTGTGTCTGTTACTTTTATGGATGCTGTATTTTGTTCAGCTCAGCTGACAGTAAGTTGTATAACGTGCGATGCCCAGAAGTGCAGTGGCTCACAGCTTGGCTGCTGTAGTGCAGATTCTGTACCAGCCTGCTGGGGTGAAGAGGGAGTTACTCTCTTCACTCGTTGATCTACGTTCCAACGTTCAGACCGAAAAGACCGAAAGAACGTGATGGTGAATAAGAGCAGCTTAAAGGGGTGTTTCTCTGCAGGATGGCATCACTCCCCGTTAGAGGACGGGTAAGAAGTTCAGTCATGTGGAGGGGACTTGGACTTCACATTGATAATGAATAAATAATCCTCTTGAGGTGGTCTGGGCATCTGGTTAGGAGGCCTTCTGGTCCCTTCCCAGGGGAGGTGTTTCATGCATGTCCAACGAGGAAGGGCCCAGAAAATGCTAGAGAGATACATTTCTCAGGTGGCCTAGGCATGCTTTGATGTCCTCCAGAAGAGCTAGAGGAGGTGTCGGGGGGAGATGGAGTTCTGGTCCTCTCTGCTTGTCCTAGCTGAACTTGGATATGGATGGATCCAATCCTTTATTCCTTCATTTTATTTGAGGACATATATTTTGGAAAAATCATTCTGAAGGATCCTGGATATTTTGCTCATTTGAGGTCACGATTTAATGTTTAAAACTATTCCACCAGGCAGACTCCAAAACAGTTGATTCAGTGGCTACTAGGATGATACTCAGATTTTAAAAAAAAAAAAAGTCAGCCAAACTAGAACCTAGTTTGTTTCTTTTTGATTTAAAACATAAAAACAAACGGGACTCAGCTCCAATTAGAGTGGTTGAACTTTCCCATATTACTCTTGGCCAACAGTATGTGATGGGCTCTAGCACAAAAGTGTTTATTGGACTTACATCAGCACTCCTCTTGTCATACCACACATGCACAGATGGTATGCAAAACGAATCCAGCATCCTTTCCCTCACACATGCTGATATATCTTGTATAGACGGACGCGCATGCACAGATTTAAATCTTATTTCCATAGACCAGAATCTGAAAGCAGAAGCAGCAGTGGATTGTTTCTTGATTCGAGACCGTCTCTGAGGTACACGGATGTCTCTGTGTCTCTGTAACGGTGCTGCGTTATGTTGCTCTTAAGGTATTTAGTAGCCACATGTTCAGCATGTGCTTCTATATTAAATTACAGGGGTTGAAGCTTTTCCTTCAGCTGTTTTCTTGTTCAGCTATTATGGCTCACAGTGTAACTGTTGTCCCCAGTGTGTTGGAATAATTGTTGGTGGGAGTTCCTCCAGTTAACACAACAGTGGAATTCGAATAAAAAAAATAAATAAATAAATAAAAAAAGCTGCTGCATCTTCAACCCGATTTATGGAAAAACTTAGCTCATTTACTTTGTTCTGGTCCAGTTAATCGTTTGCCTTCTGTAACATTTTGCCTGCTGCACAGCCCATCTGTAACAGAGCTGTAATCTGAAGAGAAAACAATTATCTGCATGCCAGCAAGAGCGAGGTACTTGTCCTCAAAGCCACTGCACGGAGATCAAATGTTGCCCATTCAGTGAGATAGATGGCAGATATCAACTTGGTGGGGTTTGTTTTTTTTTCCTCTCTAGGGTTTAAACGAATGGAAGAAAAGCTGAGTTTAGCATCAGAGCAGATTAGTGAAGTTCCTTCAGTAGATCTTTTAACCCATGCTGTCAGCTACAAGGATCCTGAAGGGAACCCTGGGGAGATCCCAGCTTGGAAATGAACTGGATAAGGAGGGAGACTAAGAGAGTGGAAAGGGAGGTTAGGAGTGCTGCTCCTCCCCTTTTGTTTTAAACAAAGTTTACAATACATAATATAATTTTACACTTAGCATTGGGGATCTGTACGAACCTTCTTTTAGGCGAAAACTAAAAAGGGCCATATAAAGCACAAGAGATGAAGAAGGGATTTCTTTTTTTTAAATAGCAGAAGTAAATGTATATCGCTCCAAAGCTGATCAAAAGTCCAAGTTGCTGCTGTTGCCTGGGCAACACTTTGCACATAAAGGATGGAGGACTGAAGGTTATCCATCTCAGAGTCTCTACCTATGAAGAATTGCCTTTCTATTAATGTCACCTAGATGGATGCTGTCCAATACTGCTCAATGCAGACGTGAACTCGGTATCAAAAATGACTTTGGTTCTCTTTGAATAATACAAAACGAATTTCAGTTGGTTTAAATTCATTTAAAATGCATGCAAACGTTTTTCATTTTAAGCCTTCTGTTGAAGAAAGATTCATATTTTCTGTCACTTGTTGTCAACTGCGTCCTGATTCTACGTTCAGACTGATCCCGAGCACAACGAACACCTGTTGCGTGCATCCTTTCATCTCTTCACGTCTGTCACAGCCAGATGACTCCGACTGCATCTCCCAGCTGCTTTTTCTCCACTGAAACATTGAAAACTGACACCAGTTTGTCCAAATGCCAGTGGGGTGAATCGACTTGCAGGACCCGCTTCACAATAAAAGCTTTGCAGATGTCTGCAGGTGGAGCAGCTCGCTGCTTCAAGTTTGCACTTATGAGATCTAACTATAGCTGTTAAGCAGGTGCGCAGCATTGTAGCACACCAGCAAGATGAAAATGCACGGGGGAGATGTTTTATAAGCTCGCTTCATAAAACCACTGCTAACGTCTGCTATAATAAGACGAAGGACGTGCTACAAGCCCCACATTCAAGTGCTGTACACGGAGGTGCTTGGCAGTCCCACTGCTCTTTTAATACACAAAAGCAGCGAAGTTAAATCTTTAAAACGGGGAATCATTTACAGAGTCCGAGATCAGTCTGATTAAAATGGGCGATCAAATTGGGAAAGCAGTTTTATGTCCTCCGCTGGAATGTCAGTGTTAACAGTGAAGTGCTTTGTATAGTTTCGATACTAAAAAAATGTGGACTAGAGGCAAAATATTGTATTTTACAGATAATAATTTCTTTGCTCCATTGCATTTTGCACATGACCACTCCAGACATGTGAAACAGGCAGAACAATATGCTCAACACAGATTTATTCAAGGCTGACACTGCATTTTTCCGCTTCTTTGTGTGTATCTTTGCATATATCCCATTTGGAAATGTGTCCTATGGGGAAGCTGCTCGGCCTGTGCCTAGTAAGCCTCCGTTTCTCCACGGACAAATGACAGGCCCCATAAAAACTAGACTGATGTGGTGGACGAGAGCTGCAGCGCAGGCTCAGATTGTAGTAAAAGCTGAGCTGCAGTGTTGTGATGCCGGTGTCTGGGCGGGTTCGCCGTAGGAGGAGCGTTGTTCAGAGAGAATGAGCTTCAGCCGGCAGAGCCAGTGTTTCCGCCTACTTCCTTTCGTGAGAGCTGCAACGCTGTAACACAGACAGAAAACCCACAGAGTTGGTTTGACTGTTTGTAAAGACCTGAGGCCAGTTTAGCCCATGTTATTAATCACACAACTAAATGTATGTGTTACACTGAATGCTGATGGCTGTTCTCTCAGAAATTTGAAAATGTGCCCATGCAGCACTGAGTCAGTGGGCGGTTCCTGCTATTTCTGGATCTCACTAATGCTAAGAACGAGCGCTTTGTAATCAGAAACACAAACGGCGAGAAATACACTCAGACAATTTTTCTTTTTTCTCCTACACGATCCCTCCTCTGCTCTGTGACGCTCGCTCACATTCCTCTGACTTGGAGCCACGCTTCCTCCCCCTCAAACCCGTGCTTTTACTCTCCACGGATTCAGAGGGTGTGTGTGTGTGTGTGTGTGTGTGTGTGTGTGTGTGTGTGTGTGTGTGTGTGTGTGTGTGTGTGTGTGTGTGTGTGTGTGTGTGTGTGTGTGTGTCTTTTGTACAACATAAACAAACCAACATTACACATGTCACTAAATCGTTTTTGAATTCATTCTTCATATGAGCCTAAGCTTGGTGCTATAGTTTCGTGGGCATGAAATCAGGGCAGCACGGTGGCTTGCTGGTTGGCACTGTTGCGGTTCGATTTCCCGGCCCCGCAGGAGTCTTTTTATGTGTGGAGTTTGCATGTTCTCGCCTTGCTTGGTTCCCTCCGGGTACTCCGGCTTCCTCCCACAGTCCAAAAACATGCATACTAAGTTTATTGATCATTCTAAATTGCCCGTAGGTGTGAGTGTGAGCGTGCATGGTTGTTTGTGTCTACATGTGGCCCTATGATAGACTGGCGACCTGTCCAGGGTGGACCCCTGCCTTTTGCCTGTAATGAGCCGGGATAGGCTCCGGCAGACCCCTGCAACCTTGCAAAGGATAAAACGGGTATCGAAAATGGGTGGACGGGCACAAAATCAATGAGGCTGTAAGTTTGCAGGCTTGTAGTTATACACCAAACTTTGATTTTAAAATTGTTGATTTTAAAATTGTTAAAAAGAAATTGGAAGTAATCATTTGTTAAGAGAAATGTGTCTTGTAAAACTCGACACTCCACATTTTCCATTGTGTATGTGACTCTGAAATTACCTCATCTTTATACCTCAAACTGGAAAAGGTTCATCTTCGCTTTCACAATATCCAAACTGGAGAAATGTTGTCCGTCTTCATAATGTACCTCCTGGACGCAGTGTGGAAACGTTGAGATTTTACTCTCTGCGTTCTGCCTTTGTTGCTGTTTTACAAATGTTCAAACCACTTTGTTACAAATACACAAACAAATGATCCCCTACACATGCACAACTTTTTTTTTTTTTTTTGGCATAAATTTGAATTCCTCAGGCATATTTATTTCACAGGGTGACCAAGCTTTATTTACTACTACACGCTTGGCAAACATTAATTTACAAGCTCAAAAATATTGACTGTAATTGGAGGCCACACAGGCAGGGCTTTAAAACCCGTCAGCAGTATTTAACGCAACACTTTCTGGGCCTTTCAACAGTTGATGCTGTTATTTTGTCTGCCCCTTTTTAGGCTTCGTTTGATTCGTTGGTACCAGGTTCAGCAACTCAGAAAAATGTTACTGGGGTAGAAACGTCTTCATTCAGTTTTTTTTTCCCTCGTTTTCTCTTCAAAAAGTCAAGACGGAGAGGGATGAAACCGCTGTTGTCATATTCCATTATGAATGAAGGCGTTTAAAAGCCCACCCATTCATCTTTGCTGCAGCAGGAGATGCTGCGCTGTCAACTTATATCTCTGCTCAACCTGCCACTTGAACCAGGTCTGCCCGTATGTCTGCATCCCACCGCGAATTAAAGGTTGAAGCTTTCTACTTGTTTTTATTGCAGATATTCAGTGGTGTCGACTACTGTTTGGTGTACGTATTTGGTCTGAGGTTGAACCCCGCAGTGTGACGGGTAATTTCTCTGTCCAGCTCCACCACAGAGTGCACGCAAGACACACACACACACATGTCCAAACAGCTGTCTACACACCCTCGAGAGGAGAGGCTGACTGGCAGGTTCAGTTGCGTGTGTGATTATCTTCCAAGTGGTTAGTGTGACTCTGTCACATCACCCTGATTACCCGGACAGGTTGATTTCTGTCTATCCTTGAGTCTGTCTCCCAGTCATCAGGGAGCATCCAGGGAACCCCTGTAAACTGATCAATTTTTCCGTAGCTATAAAATCCTTTCAGTGGCCGGCAGTCGCTCAACAGCCCCCCAATCCTCACATGCAGGCAGTGGGTGGCACTTTGTGTGCTTGATGTGTTGGAAATTTCATTTATTTTCTCCTCTTCTCATTTCCTGCCTCCGTCTCCTCATCTTTGCTTTCAGTGACCAGGGATTGCCTGTCCTCCGTGGGGCTTTTAGCCTTTCTCCCTTCTGGAGCAGCCGAGAGGCCAAATGAACAAATCGAGAAGATCATAATGTGTAATCACTTTTATTCTGTAATAAATGTCGGCCACTGAAGTGCAGAGTTGTTGAAAAGTTCCCATCCAGTTTACATACAGTCCACAGATACTGTGGGACAACACCTCTCTCTCTCTCTCTCTCTCTCTCTCTCTCTCTCTCTCTTTTTTTTTTTTTTTTTAAATGTGGTCAACATCAGCTGCGTGGGCACACGAGGGCAGGTTAAAAATGGCTGTCAGGCATCTGTGGCAGCCGTTCTTTCTTTAGGTCGCCATCCATTTACCATCTGCTGCTGAGGTTAACTCACTTAACTGGGAACAAATAGCGACCCGATAATTTGCTTGCTGATTTACGTGTTCAGCTTCTCAACCCACTGGGCGGACAGGATCAGCTGTGTGGTTGATGTTCTCACCATAACAGACCTGCTCGTTAACACCGTCCCGAGGCACGATGAAGAGCTGTCCCTCCTCTTTCTTGTATATTAAGACTTGGTCGTGGTGACGCGATCAGTGGTGTTATTAAGGCTTTATTCGACATTATATTATATCCACGTAAGCAAATACACCAGCATGCGAGAAGATGGAAAGAAGAAGCGCTATTTCAAGTTTTAACTTCTTCACTTTGGCCAAAATCACAGACCTTAATTGGCTTTTCTGGTACGAGTGAGAGGTGTGAAATATTAATGCTTAATAAAAATGTTTTTTTGTTTTTTTTTAGAACAATTCAGCATCAGTTTAGCAGACCGTGGAGTGGTGGACGGTTGTGTTAGAGCCAGAAGCTTGCAAATTTACAGCAAAACATTTCTGACCCAGATTTCCAATTCGGAAAACCTTTCTGATGAAGTTAAAAGAGAACTTTTTAAACAACAGTGTGGAAAAGAGCGTGCAGAATTTAATGAAATGGAAACTTTTCCATCTGGAAAAGTGTTGGTCTAAATGCATCTTTCTGCGGGATTGTGTTGCAGCGGAGGAACGGGTAAATTTACATTGGTAGTCTGAGGAAAGGATTTAATTAAATCCAATCTCAGTGAGTGTGAGCTCGGTTGGTTGTTTTATTTGTTTCTGTGTGCTCCTGTGATGAACTGGCACCACGGTGTATAGACCCCCACCACCACCACCCCGTCTTGTCATGACTTCGAAAATAAATAAAGAAAAAGGAACAAGCTGATGATAAAGGATAAAACAAAATAGTCCAACACCCACAATGAACTGCCTCTGGGAGTCAAGTTGAATACTTTTATCTTTTTCTATACAAATTATAAGGTTACTTTGATTAGTACAACAAAGAACTGTGTCTTCACTTTTAAAGAAGCTGCATTTTTGACCAAGCATAGCGAAACCCTTGCACTTCTCTATATACCGAACATGCATTGTGGCCCGTTGACACTTATGTAGATGGTGCTAAAACCGGCCTCCCACATGCAGTCTGAACACGGAGGCCCACATAACGCAGCATCTGTGACGGCCAAGATTAACAATTAGCCAGACATCTGAGTCATCCGTACATCGCTGATGAGTGGTTTCCAGTAACTGAAGCTGGAGCCGGTCACACATGACGGGGGGACTGCCCAGAGGCGAGGGGACAGCGAGGACTGGCACCGGTCCACACCTCATTTAGACACGTTCGTGTAAGTTGCAGGAGATCAAGTAGGGCTCAGGTGCTGCGCTTAATGGTGGAGGTAATTGTAGTTACAGGTGCCGCGAGTGCCGACGCTGTAAGCTGATCACCGGGGAGAGTTGAGGTTTGAAGGGTCTGGCGGGTTGAATGACGGGTCCCTGAGCAGCACCGAACTCATAATGCACAGCGCCATAAGTCAGTCCGCTGATCAATACAGAGCAGCCAGCGGACACTTAGTTTGTCAGTGAGACAAGTAGTTGTAAAGCTTGTTTCTGTCTAGGTCACAAAGGTGTCGCATGACGTTGTGACACATTTACATTGTATACAATGATATATGACTGGTTAAATAAATTACATATAACATTTAGTTAAAAAATGCACAAATCATCGTAAAATGTTTAATATTGTAATACAAATCTAATAAAACCCACTGAGTGTCGAGGGCTTGCAAATGCATATTTTATGTATTCATTTATTTATTTATTTTTCCACCATTGGAAATTATAGTCTTATTGCTTTTGCCAGCCTGTTTATTACCGTATAGCTATTCTCTGGAGGAAAAAAAAACTGAGCAAAATATTATTATTAATTTCTTTTTCTATGTTTTATAAGCTTCAACATTTTTTAAATATCATGCATTATTACAAAGCCAAAGGAACATGCATCACAAAACTTTTTCTCGATTTTTCAAAAGTCAACAAAACTGGTGTCATTCAGTGTAACTGTGCAACTGTCATGTGTAAGTGAGATCAAATAGTATTATATTATTATAGTATCTTTTGTTTGTTATGTTCTTATTCAACTTGCGCTTCTCATGTCTGCAGTGCATGCCTGGTAATCCTATTTTGTGCTGGTTTAACAAAAAGTAAAAAAAAAAAAAAAAAAAAGAGTAGTTTGAACTATATTTTATTCAGCTTGCAGGTTTGCAAGCAGAAAATAAGCTCTTCCTCTTACTTGTTTGTCGCTTTTTGCATTTTATTCCCAAGAAAAGTTGTCAAAAGGGATTTAACCAGCTGGGACCTTTTTGTATCAGGAGGACAAAGCAACACGGCAGTGTGTGCATACGCTCTGTATGATCTGAGCCTCTTTGCCAGGTAGTTTCTAGAGAGAGCAGCTGTTGTGAAAATCTAATCAACAGAAATAGATAGACCCCCTCCCTCATGGATATAATCTCATGGTCGAAGAGAATGGACTTGGATGTTTGAAGCAATGACCCGCGCTGCTGGATTCCTGTGGGTTCGGTTTGTGGCCGTGCACGTATCTGCAGTGTTGATGATAAAGAACCATCAAATTTATTGCGGGAATAGTTTTTTATGTCACTGATACGGCTTATTGACCAAAGTGTATTAATGCGGCTAAATTGCTGTCACGTGGAACTGAGACCAAGTTTCGGTAAATACCTCACGTTACAGCACCGGAAACATTGACAAAAGCTCTTTTCCCAACGTGATAACCTAGCTGACAAATCATTAATGTCACTTCACCCAAAATGTTGTATTGGCCAGTGTCCTAAACCCCCTCCTACAAGTCTGTGCCGCATGCCTGGCCTGTTATAGATAAGAAGTGTCAATAATCCTGCTGCAACATGGCATCTCAGTACTAATGTCCACTGCCTATCCTAATGTAGACAACACCGTCTGAAAGTGTTACCGTGTTATTACACCTGGTTAAGGCGTCACTGCTTAGTGCTTCATAGGACTACGAGTGTGGGTTCATGTTGGGATTGGCCTCCTTGGTGACCTAATGGACTTCTTCTTTAGCTGTCCTCAACTTCCTTCTTTCTATAATTACTTATGCTATTTTTATTTTTAAGAAAGGGCATCAGCGGTTGTTACCAGAGCATGTGGCCAGGGTACCTAATCATTGAGCTTGATTGGTCTTGGACTTCCAGATCAACTACAGTCTTTTACTCTTTTCCTTCACAGAACCTCTTCACAGAGTATAATCCGTTCACTGTCTTGTAAAATATTATTTAACAAGGTTGAAAGTCCTTCACTAAAGTAAAGGTGTGTGTGTGTGTGTGTGTGTGTGTGTAATAAAGAGAAATCTGATGGTGGAAAGGGCATAGTTGAGATGCCATTAGAGTTGCTGTTAAACCAATGACACACCTCTCTAAAGTGGTCATGGTTACGAATATGACTATTATTGTGAGTTTTGTGTGACTTATCTATTAAAAAGCCCTAGGAACATTATTTTATTTCTACTTTCTCAGTAAAATGTTCTTTTAACATGATCAGATGCTCTGGCGGCTCCAAATTATGCACAGTTTGTGAGTATTGATTCACCTCTCCCCATCAGGTGGTCAAACGTGTCCCAACTCGCCCTAAAGAATGTCTGAAAACATCAGTGAACAGGTGCAGCTCCTGGACCCACCCTCCCCCATACCGCAGAGCAAAATGATCGAAGGGTGGCCTAGAGTTCGAGAGCGACTAACCCCAGTTATGAAACAGAACAGTAAACCCTGACATAAAACACAATTTACCAAATGTTTCACAGCTGTTCCTTGATAAAGCGTGAACTCGTCCATACCTTCCCGAAACCCCACACAATCCCACAGGAAGGTGCTGCATAGTCGGATTTAATGCGATTCCCTGTTCAATAATAAAATAAGTGCATTTAACACAGACTGAAGGCAGAAGTGGGAGGAGAAATCACTATCTTTTTATAGTCCCATACGCCGACAATGGAACTAGACCACAACCCACTTCATAGTGTGTCATAAGTTTGAAATGACCTTAGCGTGAGCGCGTTCACGTTTTTGGAGTTAACAGGAACACACTCATTACGATTTTGTGAATGTAGCTAAAGATTCCCTTTAACCTGGCAGGCAATACTCATCCACCTCACAAAACCCATGAGCTGGATCTGGTGCCCCTCCCATTCACAGCCATTTCCGTCGGTACAGAACGTACCGAACCAATCACAATGGCCCTTATGCAGTGAGCCACCATTCTGAGAATTGCTAATGACACTTTGAATCAACAAGTTTTTGCTGCAAAACCAACTCCGCTGCGTGGCAGTTTTAATGTCTTAACTTGATGGAGTTGATGGCAACCAGTGCGGATGTTGCTCTTCTGTGATCACATGCTTTGATTGGTTGAAGGCCGATCCAGTGGGATACAGAAGCAGTTTCTTCTGCGTTCTTTGGAAATGCTCCCTAGAAATCAAAGTCGAATCCAGAGGAACCAGACTAATTCTTTGTATCGAAGAAGAAAAGAATTAGGGTGACTGGTCCTTGCGAGTATGACTGCAGACCATGTTTATTTTACTCTGAATAGGGTCAGGAAAAGAGGTAACAAATCCACGTTTGCTTTTTCAGCCAGGAAATCGACCCCTTTTGCCCATTTAAAAGATGGCAGATTATAAAAGCACTTCGGCATCGGCTTCACTTGTCAGGTCATGTGGTAACGTCTATCTTTTATCTGCAGTCTGTGGCTTTTTCATGGCGTTTGGAGCAACCTCATAGAGAGGTTATCAGTGGTTTTACTGTTAAAAGCTCTACAATTGTGTTTAATGTATATTGAATGGATACAGCAATCAAAGGATTGGAAAAAAACCTGAAAATGTAAAAGAAATCTAAAGAAAAAGGGGCAGTATTTAAAACTCAAAAATTTCTTGCAAATATTTGATATTATAGATCGTTAGAATACAATATACTTGTTCTTCTATTACATTTCAAAACTGTAGTTAACATATGTCAAAAACATCCTTAAAAAAGCAACTAAGACATCTGGAACAGCAGGTTTTTTTGTAGTTTTTATTTTTTTTTAATTTTTATTGTGATCTTGCTCTTCACATTTTTTAAATCAGTCTAACACATGTGAGTGATAAAAGTAAATAAGACCTGGTTTGGTGTTCAGCATCTTTGCTTCTCAAATATACAGTCTATGGTGAATGATTTTAAAAATGTGATCTTGACCTTTCGTATTGTTATTGCTCAGCATAGAATGACAGAGTGTTTAAAGACTGAGCATCTTGGGAAATAAAATTACCCCCTCAGACACCGAACAAATCCTCATACACGGATATGAAATGAGCAATAAATGAGGTGCGCTGGTTGTTTGCACAGTCGAGATGCTCCTGGTGTTAAAATTGCACTTTATCTCTATCTAATCTTTCCTCTGTGCCGGGAGGCAGGAAGCATCTGAGTGAATACGTTAAAGGTGAAAGCATTTTTGTTTCTCTGTGTCATGAGTCTGTCATACACTTGACCACACTCATTTCTGCTTTCATCCATGTGTGGACAGAATACATTCATCCTCCAAACCCTCCAAGATATGTCCATAACTTTTGAGAATCTGTCCCACATTATTTTTAACTTTTTTCTAAATGATAACAGACACTTTTTAAACATCCTCAGCGGTGGAAGTGAACAGAAATCGCAGCTGATCGTGGTGTTTAGGTGGGAACCGGTCGTCTCTTTCATCTACAGGTGTCTTTCCAAAAACAAATACAAGTACATTTCACATAATACTTTACTCTTGTGCACATTCAGCCTCCTTTTCTTGCAAAAAGAAGAAATTGCTGAGGTGAATGAAACGGCAATATCACTTTCATGTGTCATTGTTGAAGGTCCAGGTCTCGCTGTAGGTCCAGATGGGGCTTATTCCCAAAACAGAGTGTGGATTGCTGATTTTTGTTTGTGCAGAGATGATCCCTCTTTGTCTGAACTAATGATGATACTTGTCTTTTTGCATCTTCCTTCGCCAGGAAGTACTGGCTGCCCCTTTTGCCCGTCAGGCCGTCAGGAGAGCGCACGGCCTGCGGTCAGCAGCCCCCTCCACACTCTTCACCCAGCCTATCACTGCCCTGTCTCCACAGGTTAGTTCTCCTGCATGCCACTGTGTACACATGCTTGTGCGTGTCTTACAGAAAACGGAAGAGAAAGAAAACAAAACAACAACATATTTCCTCATCTTCTCCATTGATTTTTTTTGTGCCGTTTTTATGATCTCAACAGTAAATCGGTATTTCGTTGATTCTCTGTGAGCATGTCTGGCTCGTTAATGTGGACAGCGCCCGACATTAGTTGACCATCAGCCTTTTCTGACACCGTCATCTACTTTTGCTCCTGATTAAATCAATTATGGACATTGTAGAACTGTTATGAAACCAAAATTTACGCTGGATGGACGTTGGGACCTGTCCGTTTTAGGAAAGGTACCAAGTGTCCTTAAAATTCTTGGTCGAATGTTCCCATGCTGTCACGTAAATGCTCAAATAATAAAACGAATCCTCAGCCTGGATGTAGTTTAGAAGTGATTAAATCCAGATGTACTTTTGTGTGGATATTAATGACTAAATCTCACAAAAGTCCCTTTTGCTGGCTGCAACAGCAGTTATACGTTGGAGTATCAGATGTTTTCAGCCTACCAGGGATTAGGAATGGCAACTGTTTATGGAGAAGCCTTTGATGGTTGAGGAGGCAGCTGGACAGCATCCTTTTGATAAAGATAACACCGAAAAGGATCTATTCAGATGCATGTAAAAAAAGGTTCAAAGCAGCCCCCCTCCCTCCCACCGTGGTTCCTTGTTGTCGTTATTCCGTGACCCGAAGCTGCAGTTTGTTTGTGCACATATGAAGCCAATTGCCCAATCATGTCTCATTACACTCCACAAGTCATTTGATACTCTGACGAGCATGCAATCGGATTAGAAACGGGGGACAGCGAGGCATGTCTCTGACATTTGTCTTTCCTTTAAAAGCAAATTCGGAAATGTTAATCATGCCGTTTCACCGTGTTACACCTGAAAATTAAACTTAATTGCTCTGAATGGATTCAGCATAATATTGCTCATAACAATTTTCACAGTGGAGATTTTCCATCTATTATTATTATTATTATTATTTTATTTATTTTTTTATTACATTTTTTATGCATCTGCACAGCTTAAAGTAGAGTCACATAATTTGTCATCATATACTTGCTGATGTTTATTACAGTTTCTAAACTGCCTGCTTCTCACGGGGCTTTCAAGCTGAAATTTGTTATCAGATGAAATGGATGCGTCCGCGTTATTACATACGATCCAAATTGATTTCTTCCCCAGTTGTATATTTGACTGTTTGCCATCTGCTTTTGGAGCTCATTGCTGTTGCAATCCCACATCATCGGTGTCATTTCTGCGGTGCTGTGTTGCCTAAAAAATCAGAGACGTCACCTGCCGTCTCTGGGAATCTGACCCACTTTGCCGAAAACGTTTTTGGGTTTTGGTGCATTTAATAGCTGTTCAAGAACCTTTGGACACACCGAGCGACAGTGGTGGTGTTTAAATTTCCATTCGTCCTTGCACCTCATGATTTATCTGTGCATGGTATTACTTGAGGATTAGCGCAGCGCCGTTCCGGTGTTCCCAGCACCAAGCGTCAAATATGTGGCCTCCCGATTGAACTTGACAAAACGTCATAAGACCCAACAGTGTTGCCAACCGTTGCCACTTTGTCCTTCGTCACATCTCCAACTTGGCTTTCCTCGACCACAGCTCCTAGCACTTAGTATTCCTGGGAGTTGTGTCCAGTCAGAATCCAATAAAGCAGACGCATTATGTTTAAAAAGATCAGCTCAAGGTTAAGTGTGTATATTTCTCTCCTGGAAATGCACTTGGCCCACCAACAAACTTGTACGGGATGAAAATTTTATAATGAGAACAGGATATTTATGCCCTGAGTGCCTGCAATCCTTGCACTGGGTATAGCATATACATTATCTTAGCCCCCTTCTGCTGTGTGTGTGTGTGTGTGTGTGTGTGTGTGTGTGTGTGTGTGTGTGTGTGTGTGTGTGTGTGTGTGTGTGTCTGCTGCCGCTTGAACTGGAGGTGTGTGTGTATATGTCCAGTGTGTTTTGTTTGTGTTGGCGCAGGGGTATAAATGTGCCATTGGGCTAAATTAAATGGAGAATGCCACCATGCGTTTGCACCGTGGGTGGGTGGGTGGTTTGGGTAGGGGTGGGGGTGACACGGTGGAAAACGAGCAGAGGCTGTGTCATGCTTGTGTTTTTTGCTGCAGGAAAGACAGTGGTGGGAGGCGAGTGAGTGAGAACAGGGGGAATGTGTCCATTAATTACACCCACTTCTGTACAGTAAAGGTTCAGGGCCTAGTTCACAACATGTCTGATGGAGAGCTGGTCAGAAGTCCTGGGTTTCTTTCCTCCTGATATGTATCCCCCAGAGAGAGATGTTTGTTCAGATCTTGGGAAGGAGGGAGGAGGCCCAGGAGGCCCAGCAGGGAGTGTCTGCCCTGCCAGGTCGTCTTGGCTCCGCTTGATGCAGCTGAGGATAATATTTTCATAACAGCAGCAAAAGAAGGAAAAGTGTGCTGTGCAGGAGCTCTACACGCTTTAAATCATGTTACATAAACTTGTTAGAGCCAGCTCTACATGTCTGCTGCATCGTTTGGCTTATTTGATCTGCACCGTTACCTCTTTTTAAAAAAAGAAATCCCTTCTTTCTTTTCCTCCGTTTCCCTCCACACCCCCCTCCCAAGCACCTGCATTGCTGCAATGAGGCACACTTTTCTTCTCCTTGGCTCCCTCCTTCCCTTCAAACTTTCCCCTTCCCTCTCCTCCTCCCCTCTGTCGCTCTTTGGCATCCTTCAGGTTAGCTGCAGCTTCCCGCGAGGTCCAATGGGTCACGGGTGTGTACACACACACACACACACACACACACACAATGGTGTGTACACACTCTCACACACACACACATAGCCGCTCTCGGCAGCTCAATCGGCGCTTGAACCTCGCGATCCATCTGTGCCACGGCTCCTCCAGAAGGAGAGCTGTGACAGTTGTCAAGTGTCAAACCGTCACATGGGAAGAGCGATCTAAATCTGGAAAAAAAAAAAACTGTTTTTTGTTTTGTTTTTTTTCTCATTGCTTCTCACTGGAGCTGAGAAGATGCAGTTATGTTGCTCCACAGGTACAAAGTTGAATTTCAGGTCGCAGTGATTAGATTTGCGATAAGATGGATGGTACCGGTATTGGGCCACAGCAGTCAGGGTGGCAGCTGATAAAGACGTGGCATACAGGAAGTGCGATGAAGGCAGCTTTGTGACCGCAGTCTGTTGTGTCGTTCATCAGGTCACGCTTGTCAGGCACTTTTGAAACTGTTGATGACTCACGTCCTCACCGAACTTGTATATGTCAAATGAATCTCTTTTGTCTTTTACAAAAACCACGCCTCGTCTTTGGTAATGTTCCCCGTCCAGCCGAAGCACAGAGCTTTAATGGATCAGTCTGTCTTTGACATTTCAGTGCTTTATTTCTCTTCCTTATCTCTGCTTAGGGCGTTATTGTCAGTGATCTACTCTTGAGCTATCGCGGATTGCGTGATCGCTGCAACTGGAAGTATAATAAGACGCATCACACAAAAAGTTCACTGTAATTTTGCATCAGGGTTGAGTGAAGACGTCTGAAAGTTGACAGCTATTGAAAACGGGGATGTTTGCGTTGTGCTGAGTGCCACAAGAGCAGTTTTGTCACATTAGTTAACTGCCTCCCTCCCTTAAACAATAGTTTTGGTCTGAAGCAGAAGTGACTGTATTTAGAGAACATCTCTTCAAGCACTCGCTCTCCTTTTATGGCATGAAATCAGCTCGAGCGTGTGCAGTGGTGTCCATTCAAACTGTAAACTTCTCAGAGGGACGAGTCCTGACTTGGAGGCCTTCACCCAGCCAGTGAGGTGCAAGACAGTGAATTTACTTGAATGCTGGAGAAGTGATAAATTCTGTGTATTTGTGGCTTTATAGTGTGACTAGAAAGTTTGAAAAAGCTCTGAAAAGAAGCCATGAAGATCATGGCCTCTGATGTTGCCTCACTTTCACATAACATGCTCTTCGACCACAGAAACCTCCTCACAGTTCCTAAAACTATAAATGAACATCCCTTTCATTGTTTTTTTTTTTTTTTTTTTTTTTTTTTATAATCACCCCACCACAGGAATATTTACCAAAAATAGTTCATTCAACTGCTGTTTTTGCTCCTTCAACGCTCCAACTACAAGTTTCAGGATGAGTAAAAAGTTGTCCGTATGCACAGCAGTTGTTAATGTTCGCCTCTGAAAGCCTAAAAGAAACAAAACGTCCAAGGTTTTACTGGCCGGATATGCAAATAAAACATCTCCCACCTGCCATTTGGCTCCTGTATTCCCGTCTCTTGTCTCGTGTCTTTATGTTGATTAAATCACACAATGGACAGTTTTGCCGAGCTTCATCTTATAGGAGATGGAAAATACTAAAACTACTCCATGTTTACAAAAGTGATACTAAGTGAGGCAAATAAACTAATAAATGCTTCAGTATGCATAGATATTGATTATATTATGACTACATGCCTGTCTCAGATGTCATCTTTTAATGCTTTAACTGCTAATTCTTTGGCTCTGTGTTACCTCCTTTTGTAGATAATAGAAATGTAAAATTGCATCAAAGTTCATATTCTCAGACAGACGCGAAACAAATAAAGGCAGCCTGGATTCTCGTATTGCTACACAATGCACTGAAGCGAGAGTATAAATATTGTCGAGGAGAAGGGTTTGTGTTTGCCTCAGAGCACTTGTAAATGTCAAAAAAGCTTTTTGTAAAGAAAAATAAGATTACCTATGTTCCCGTGTGATTTTTAAAGATAGGTATCAAATGTAAAGCTCTCTCTGCTTGTTGGTCTGACTTCAATTTCTTGTCAACACTAAATCACTATGAAAACTTTTAATAAAGTGTTTTTTTTTTTTCTTTCCATGTCAACTGACATTTTTCAACCGGGGCTTCAGGTATCAGACTGAAGAAGCCCATCGATCACTATGCCTTAATCTGCCAATAACCAACATGTCAAGTCAGCGCCACTGTGTAAAAGGATAAATGCCAGTCTTAAACCCGTCTCTCTGCTTTCCATTAGTGGCAGATCAAAGTCAGTGTCATGTCTGACTGACCCCCTCTTCTGACACACTTTCTGCATTTTTCTGCGTGGCACACTGCACTCCGCATTTATCCGCCCGGCGTAAACATGCACAGACACTCATGTCAGTCGCTGTGTGCAGCACAGATTTCAAGGTGAATCATTTCCAGATTGGCGTCTCTCGATGGCACTTAGTCTTATGTTCCTGCTCATAAACGAGTCAAAATAAAGAACTCGCCAGGGCTCCAGCTGACTCGTAGGAATGCTGCGGACTGATGGTATCTGATAGTACAGTCTGTCGGTGTCAGTGGTTTAGAAACGTACAGCAGGTAAAGGAACACACAAACTTAACCAGCTGAAATCTAACTAAATAAATAACCATATGAAGGAATATTCACTGATTACGCTGAAGCTGTTCGACCTGTGATTTTTGTCTCAACGGCTGCTCTCGAAGATTATTTGAATCAGATGTTTTGACTTTGTGTCGACCATTCACAGGGGGAGGAGCAGAGGGGCCAAATCCGGCCCCCTGTGGGAGTAAAATATCGTGGGGAGCCTTGGGTGCCCTTGGGTGCCCAAGTTCATTCGCCAAAATCCAGGCAGAACTAAATCCTGCGGTGAGGGACAGGCAGGCCGGGAGGTTGGAGTGGTGGAGGAGGGGTGGGGGCTGTCTTGGGAAAGATGGAGAATCAAATCACATTCAAACGGGGAATAATGGAGGTAGAAAGGCAGCATAATGAGGAGCAAACTGAATGTGAGGATTAAGATTGTGAATGAGGGCAGAGAGATATGCAGTCTGGTTTTGTCAGAGCATTCAGGAGGTTCTCTAGCTGACTTTGATAATAGGTCATGGTGTCACAAGGGAGGATGAAAGGGCAGATATCAGCTGAGGAGCCAGAGGAGAGATGACAAGAAGGAAACGGTCTTTAGTTAAGTAGTCAGATCGGCCTTTGTCAGCCGACACTATTATACTCATTCCCCTCCTCAGTCTTGTGTGGTCTCAGTGTGATGTGTTTGTCGTGAGTACGTGCAGCGGGGACTGTCACACTGGACCCAGACCGGACGGACCGGCCGACAGCCGAGACCTGGACTGTCTGCTTGTTTGGCTGCTGTGACTCGCACTCCCACTGCCCTGCAGGTGGGCAGAATAGCAGACGCTTCACAGAGACTGGCCCACTTTCTGCAAACTGTCCAAAGCGTGTACGCGTGCACGGCGCTCACAACACGGCCCCTCTGTGTTTAGGGCTGTGAAATGTTGATGCTTGTTGTGAAAAGACCTGGAGTGATGTGTGTGCTGGTGTCAACAATCTGACAACTCGGGCCCAAAATGAATACCCTGGACTCAGTTTCTTTCCAGGAATTTCTCATGAAAACGGGATTCACCAATAATCTGCATGTAGTCATGCATGAACTGCATGCATCCTGTGAACACGATGATGGCATATTTTTTTTGAAAAATAGAAAATACAGGTATTTCAAAGCTATCTCCTGTAAATAAAGTTGATTTGCACTCTTATCCAATATAAATATACTTTTTACTTCTACAGTGGGATGCACATCAGTAAATACTGATGTACGTTGTTGATGTGGAAGATCATTCATATCTCTGCAAAGTAGTGGGTTTCTGTGTTTTCATGCAAGTAGTTTAAAAAAAAAAAAAAAAAAGCGTTGAAGTCTCGTATATGCTGCCGCCCGTGGACTTTTGCCTTCAGCAGTGAAGCCTCCAGCTGAGCCAATCAGGCTGATATCAGCAGCTGGAGAATCTGGGGAGGAGACATATGGTGCAACACATCGTCTCCGGGGTGAAAGTGGCTGCAGTGCGAAGTGGAAATGGGCAATAAATATGTTGGTCAGATTAACAGTCATGCATGGAGCTTGAAAAAAGAAAAAATCAGTCCCCATTTATGTCATCACAGAGAGAGATTTGATCTCTTTTAATACTCTTACTGATAGACTTACTCCATAGTTTGAAGCATCAGTCATGTGACAGAATTACATGCACTTGCATAACCTCAGGCACACTTGCTCACTTACTCCCCGTTAGTCCACTGTGTCTTCACTTGTTTTAAATGTGCTAATCCCAGACCTGCACGGTCGCCTGCATTTGTCTGTTTACTTGGAACGTTTTTTTTTTTGTGAGCTGCTGCAACATGAAGTGCATCCAAATATTGCACAGTCTGCCTGCAGTTGAAGAATCAAATGATCAGGTATCCGGGGGCTGTCGAGGTAGCTGTCACACCGTGTGTAACTACGGGGGTACATCTAAACCAGCTCCACTCCGCTGGAATGACAAGGCAGAATAAACTCGCCGACAGCTCTGTGACGTCCGGCTGCTTTTCCGTCGTCCCGCAATGGATAAAGGTTGCTGATTGTTTTTTCAGAAGCTGTGGCTGCTAACTAAATTACAGAGTCTGTGATCATTTAATAAAATGAAAAACGATAGACCGCGTAATCAGTGGAGTTCTGGAGATGTGTTTTTTTTTGTTGTTGTTTTGTTTTGGGGTTTTTTTTTGTGACGTTAATGATTGTTGTCTCAGTGTGATGGGGAACCTGGACCCTGAGCGGATTTCAGTTGCTGGAGTCGTCCCCGCTCATCAGACGGTTCATCCCTGACTGCAGAGGACAGTGTTAACACCCGGAAATCAAATGTAATCCTTTAATGAATTTACGTGACGTGAATACCAAAAGTGGTACCACTTGGTACCAACCGGCTCAGAATGAGAACCGCTTAAGGTTCTCGATTCTCGTCCATATTAAGAACCCACGTCAAATCTCGTTCGGTAGCGAATGGTTACAGGCAGGGAGCCGTTCATTACTATTCTCCGTGTGAATCGGTTGTTGTGCTGCAGCTTCACCTCAGCTCCTCCAGCATTGTCTGGTCAAATCCAAGTCTCATTTGCATTCATTATCCGACTGTAGCTTGCATTTATGCTGCATGTTGCCCAGAGCAAAGTCACACATGGTTTTTGCAGGCTGACACAACCGTGACAGCGGAAGTCTGTGGTTTAGGTTTTCTAGTACTCTGTGAGCTTTCAGCTGAAAAGATTAAATTGCCAGTGTTGGGGACTAAAGATTCCGTTCAGATCAATTAAACTTTATTAATCCTCAAAAGATAAAAATGCTGAGGATTTTCTAGGTCAGTTCCAACTTTTCTGCAGTAACGTCTGAATAGCCAATTCAGATTTTTTTTTCCTTCCCATTTTAAATTTCCATCTAAAGACTATAATCTTTTTTTCTTTTATTGAAAATTCAGCTCTGTGTTTATAATAAAGCGTGGCTACAGCATAACCTCAAAACTCTGCACCAAGTGTCCTAGCTCTTCCAAAGTCCTCCATATGACTGGACAGAAGAATTTGAACTAATAAAATATGTTCCTAAGAAATTTTAATACAATATATTATTTTATTATGGCTGGATTTTGAGTCCCTAGCTTTTCTCCATCTCTCTCTTAGCGTAAAAAAAGCACCAGATATTAGGAGAAAGTGCTGCAGTGTCAGTCGATCATTTTATACGACACACTTATGTTTTTCCCCAAGAACAGTTGTCATGTCAATCAGTCAAGAATAAGATGTTGGCTGTGAAAACCAAATTTCTGGTCTAATGTAACTACTCCATCAGATGAACCGTTTGCCCGATTTTGATTTATGACACAACTTGTCCTGCAGTCTGTATAGTTCTTCACGCCTTTTGTCATTATTTCACCAGTGTTTTCCAGACACTAAAGTCACATCTACTCAGATGTGGGAGCAGATGGAACAGACAGAAACATGCACCTATGTTTCTCCCCGTCATGCTTACATTGCTCTGAGGATGTGAGTGTAACTGTAAACATGGTGAATTTCGATCAATTTGCAGTCCAACCCTTAAAATGTAAACGTTTTTACATGAAAAATGTAAAAAGTAGGCAAGCTGGACTTGCATAGGTTGTCTGTTTAAGTAAAAAGTGCTGTTTATGTAAAATTATACACATGTGTGTGTGTGTATATGTGTATATATATATATATATATATATATATATATATATATATATATATATATATATATATATATATATATATATATATATATATATATATATATATATATATATATATATATATATATAAAGTAAAGTGAAGACAGTAAACATAGTTCCACCCTCCGTCTAACTATGGTGCTGTCATTGACAAGATAAAAATATGCTTTTTCTGTTTAGGTGCCTACTGTTGAAAAGTTTACAGACATTACAGGCTGTATTATTATGCAAACATGATTGGGAGGAAAACAAAAAAAAAAGGAATCAGGTTGAACCGGCTGGATTATGAATTTTTAGTAGTTTAAGCTTGCCTTTTTTTCCCGCCTAATTTCTTTTTCTTTACTCGGTTATTTTACTGACTAAATTGCATAGAAGGCATGGAGAGGGGCACAAAAGTGGTCACAGAAGGATTACACTCTCTTAAGTTTCCCAGAAGAAGTATTCCCAGGCTCTGCTTCATAAATAGCAGATGCTGCTTCAGGAAAATTTCACAACGGTCCGTGGGATACTATATGCTGCCCTGACTTTCATTTCACCCCAGATACCGTAAAAAACGTATATCTGCTAGAGCTGGTAATCCCCCTCACAGTTATTTTCGTATAATGCATATATTTATTCACTCTGAATATTTACTATTATGACGTATGTAATTGTACCGTAGAAAACATATGTATTTACATTCTACCTACTGTCAACCAGTTTTACCAGTGTCATCAGTTTGCTTCCATCCTGCTATACCTGCTCTCATTTACTGTGTTTTAGCTGCACCTGAATTGCCAATAAAGCCTTCCTAGGCTTATTTTCCTCTTCTCTTTTTTCCAGTCAGAAACGTTACCTAAATCAACACCTGTCAAAAGGACTCTTAGTTTTCAATTTTCCAAATGTAACGTATGATAAAATCACTTTGAAAGCATTTGTTCTGGTTTGTGGTTGTAAGTAGATGTTAAAAGCCTCTGTGATTTCACACACAGAGCTCACAGCCAGGCTGCAGCTGCCCTGCAGGGAAGCAAGAGGTGAGGGGGGAAAAGCAAGCGTGAGCTGTCAGGGTCTGGACAATTTTAATTGCAGTGTGTCCAATTTTGAAATTTAAAAAAATCAGCCTTATATATTTTAACCCGTCTCCTCTATTCATCCTTTTTGTCTGTTGAGTTGTAAAGGTTATCTGCCTTCAAGTTAACACACTTCTGCTTACTTTTGCTCAAATTGTTTGCAAATTTTCCATAGACGGGCCAAAAACAACTCCAGCACTGCCAGGCAAGATTAAAAGCCACCTGACTGCTTTGAAATTTGAATTTGACATTTCTTTGTTGAGTTTTTTTCTTCCAGTGACATTTAATTAGTCTGCCCCGATATGTAGAAGCCCACTGGAAGCTTTGTTTCCCTTTTCCTTTTTCTTGAGACTTTTGGGTGAGAGTGGAGAAGTGCTGTTTGACATCAACACCTTTTTAAGGAGGCGTGTGAATGGGTCTTTTTAATGAAAATATAGATTTATGGTGGTAACCACTGGATATTTTTATTTCCCTCCTCTACAAATCTATTGATTAGGTAGGGTAATATGGGAAATATGCACATCTTTTATTTCTTTCGAGTCAAATGTGAGCCTAATTCACATATAAAGTATATCAACATTAAGCCAATGATAAAATGTGCTTACCTGTTGTTGTATAGCTACTCCAGGTCCTTTTCATATAATTAAAATAAAAGATCTCATCATAACTTCAGGATCTTCAGCCTCAATTTTCCACAGCACCAAATTATTTCAGAGAGATCCGTCCTTACATCGATGGTTACATAACAACAGGACATGCCGATAGCTAAATATAGACCAGAAGCAACGTTTACCCCACTGAATAACTAACAATATCTACTGAAACATGGTACATCCCCACAAAGCATCACGGGATCTCTGAAATGTGGTCTTGACAGCAAAAATCAAACTTGTTTTGTGCAAAGCCGAGATATGTTCGATAGTCTGGATAAATGATCATTATAAAGCAGCAAAATGTGAAAATGTATTTGAAATAGTTTCATTTACAAGGTTTAAAGTTATCGTCTGAATTATAACTTGGTGAGATTATTAACACAAGCAAAGCAATTATGCAAAGAGATGATCCAGCTGGGAGAAAAGTGGAGCATCCAGCACCCCCAAGCATCGCTGATGAGAGATAATTTGCTGGTGACCGAGCAATAATGTCTGCTCCGAACACGAGATTTTGTTCATTGCGAGTTCTGTGAGTGAGCAACTGGAGTGTGAAGTGCTACCACACTCATCAGTCAAAGGTAACTGACGGACATCCTTAGTGGACATTTACAATGCGGTTACGTTAACTAGTACCATTGGCAGCGCCGTGTGCTTCTGGAGCTTGAATCAGCACGTTGGTGCTAGTCCGACTAGTCTGGAAATAACACCAGTTTACTTACAGTATCAGTTCTCACATTTCCTGGAGTTCAGGGCAAAAAACAGTGATGACCTTCTGTTATAGTTATTAAATCAATAAAAAGCTTCCAGAAGCATCTGCGGCTGCTTTTGCTTGAAGGCCCAAGAGAACCCTTCAGAGGTCTGAGATGTTCGGAGGTCCTTCACCTCCCGTCCTCCTGGGACGTCATTCTCACTGGCATCAAAGGTAGATTCACTGATACTCATTTTGTCTCATCCTGATGTAATATTCACACAGGGCTTTGTGTTTGTCAAGACAAAAGTGTAGTTTTTATTTACTGAAAGTAAGACTGCATTGCAGTACATTAAATTCATAAATGGACGCTGTTTAAATAAGACACTCGTGTTTTGATGCCAAGATATGCACACCTATTGACTCACAGTGGGATGTGAAGATGAACAACACGATTGTCAGTGCTCAGGGGGTGATGAGAACATATACAAAACAAGGATAAGAAGAACTCTATGCTCTTTTTACCAGCACAGATTGAGGTGTGATACGTGTAATATAAAGGAGCCATGAACCTTCATTTGTCACGCTGTCGCTGCTTTAGCAATATTGTTAAAATATCCAGTTAGATCAGGGTTGTAGTCTTTATTGCATGCATTTTTCAGATACATATCTATGAATCTCACTGAAGTATCAGTGACAATAAAGAGGAGAAAATGAAAAATTAAAAGAGAGCAAGGTGATGCTCTATCATCCTGTTTGCACTGACAAAAGCCGCCAGTGCCATCTGGATTATGGGTAATCAAAGGAAGTGGTTGCTGTGCCTGCAGACTGACCACGCACACACACACACACACACACACACACACACACACACACACACACCCTATTATATGCAATAGATGTAAATATATAAGTATTAAGTATGCAAACACTGTTTTCCCGACATGCACTTGCAGCTCTGCTGCTGGGTTAACTCCTTCGAGGGAACAGTGGCCGGTCGCTGTCCGTCTTCTAATCACAGGCGTGAAAGTCTGCACTGCTGTTTGATAATGCATGAGCTTTCGGTGATGTTGGTCCCACAGAGAGGAGGTGGGGTGGGGCTCGGTTTACGTGTGACAGTCAAAACTGGCCCGTGCAGTACGGAGCACTTTCATCCACAGCGTAGATGTTATCCCATGGATTAGACGGGCTGTGAGCTTGAATGAATTCATCAGAGCATGTCCCCGTCCTGAAATGCAATTGATTAAAAATACAAGAAATGATTAAGATGGAATTATTTATGCCTGGCTGTAACCGGTTTCAGGGTTTGATAACCTAATCGGGAGAAGGTTGTGTTCACCATCAAGTCTGCATTGCAGTGAAGTGATCAGATTTGCATGTGCTTTCATAGGGGATGCTGTGCGTGGTCACGACGAAACTGCACACTGATAAGGGCTTTTACTAGACATGAAAACCCAACCTAAAGAAAAAGCAGTGATTATTGCTGTTATGTAAGCTCATCGCCTCTGAGGCGACGACGATTACTGCTACGCTGCTGTAAATTCACTCACTTCTTACAGAAATGCTAAGTGCCCACCTTATCTAGGTGCGCACGCTCCTTTGTCTGGATTTAGTGAGAGTAAGGGCAAGGTGGGCGTGCGCGGACGGACAATTGTGAGCATCCTGGAATGAGCGCGGCTGCTCTCATCAGTTTCTCAAGCTCACATTTGGGAAAACGTGACACAGCAAGTTTTTGCTGCTGTTTAATGCTTATCCCACATTTCAAGGATATTCAAGAACCCAGTCCAATGAGCAGCTTGTCACTCAGCAAACGGGTCGCGTAAATAATAGCTGGCAGATACGGTTTCGAACTTTGGGTTTAAGAGAATTTAGATTACAGCACATCAGGAAATGAGAGTGAGAGACTGTCCATCAGCAGTGTCTTAACGTGCCTTGAAAGAGTCATAAAACCAGAATCCAGGGTACAAAAATCCCCAGACGTCTCCCTCTTTGTTAATGAATGAAGTCGTCACGCACCCACTTTCTTGCTGCTAAGACGGCTGATAACGCAGTTTCAATTAAAAAATTATATTGATTTGGCATTCGTGCCGAAATTATTCAGCAGGTTTTGGCACATAAAACCCTGAAACGCTCAGAATGAGCTTATCGTGTGCACTCCACCAGCACGTGTCCGCGAATAATTACATTGGCGACTGTGTTAGTCCCTACAGTACACCGTCTAGTCTATAAGCACAAGCCAGGACAGCGGATCACCATAGAGACGGGTGCTGCTGTTGTGTAGATTCCTCTCCCCCTGAAGGCAGCAATGAATTGGGAATAAAATCAGCCACATTATTCCTCAGCGTCATCATTTCGAAGTTGAAAGGCTGCGTTCAGAGGATGTTTTTAAACCCCTGTGTCATTTTGTGTTGAGAGTCCGTCGTAAAAATAGAAATAATAATCATGATAATAAAAGACAGCTGAGCTTCTCGACCAGATATTATTACGTTCACGTCTTGAGGGATAAAAATTTGTAATGCAACGAAAACTTTATACTGTTTGTATGTGTCAAAGAGGTGAATGTGTTCCTGGAAAACTCTACATTTCCATCTGCCAGTGGGTTGTTAAAGTAAGTTGTTTAGGCAGCAGTTTATGTAAATGTGGCACTTTCATTTGTGTTCTCACACTGCTGTCGAGGAACTGTTGGGGTGTTGGGGTCACATTAGTCAGCACACTGGAAAACCGACCCCGTGCAATTTTAAATAATGTATCTAGCCAGCTGTCCAGATGAAGTGAAATTTTACGGTTTATTACCTTCATTTCGGTTCCCATTTCCACTTAAAGAGATGGGGGCACAGGCGTGTACGTTGGTATTGGTATCATTAGTCGCGCGAAATGAGTTGCAATATGTCATCATATGCGATATTTGAATAAAATACGTTTTTTCGGGCATTTTAAATCTAGTGGGGTGCTGCTGGAGTGTCTGTACGATCTCCTGACTGAACAACGATGTTGTGATCCACCCTCAAAGCAGCTCCAGATAAAGGTTATGAATATATGTGACTGTGGCAGAGTACCAGGAGGCTGATGAACGCTGCAAACACAGTGTCGAGATACAAAATGTAGACCGATAACAAGAATACAGTCATGTTCCTGCAACTGCAAAAGCCTGCATGTACAGTAGGGGATGTTTCACTCTGTAAAGGCTGGGGATTCAGCTCCCTTCCTGCAGTGTGTCATGGCACGTGTGCGCATGGTTGTTGCACTTGCAGCCTGTACTGCTGCAAAGGAGTTCCTTCGTACTCTTATCGAACTTCTTCCACGGTAATGCGTGCAGGTAAAATCTCCCGGGTCTCTGCTTGTTGTGCATTTTTTAAGCTGGAATTAAGATTTTTCAATGGAGGTGTGTTTAAATTGGTGGGAAGTGCACATATGCACACGAGGGAAATGATGAAATGCAGAGGAAGTTGAAGCGCAGTGCAGATGGCATTTGATCAAAAACCAAAAAACCACCACATCGGTATTCAGCGCGAGTGAGGAGATGGAGGGAGGGGAGGAGGGAGGGAGGGAGGGAGGGAGGGTGACTTCGAGGGGCAACCCCCCTTTGTAGACGAGGGATTCCTTTACTGCAGTGATCAGCACTCCTCCCCTCTTCTCTTTTCCTCCCTCCCTCCCTCTGCCTTCCTTTCATGGCTTTTCTCATTTCATCTCCCTCTCTTTCCTCTCGTCCTGCTTCAGTTTCACCATCGTCCTTCCTTCTCTCTTACACGCCGCCATCTCAGTCGTACTCATACAAACACACACACACACACACACACACACACACACACACACACACACACACACACACACACACACAGTGAAGAGTCACGTTTCAGTGGGGAGGGAATTGTCTGCTGCAGGGTACAGTATACTCTGCACATGGTTACCAGAAACGCGAGCGCATTCGTGACTTGCCCCGTTTTACTCCAACCCTCATTTATCTCTATTGCTCCCCTGCTGCTCCTCCATTTATCCCCACAGCTTCTCCCCTCCTCCTCCTCCTCCATCCTTCCACACCTCTTTCTCATCATCCAGCCCACTTGCCCATCTTCTTCCACAAAGCCCATTTCTTTGTTTCTCTGCTTCTATTAGCCGTGTGACATTGATTCCACGGTAGAACGGCTATTGACTGCTGCTTTGCTGTTAAATATTTCAGGCTGCATTTCAGTGGCACCATGCTGAGTGAGGGGATGAGCGGGAGGCTTTCCGTCACTCTGCAACTACCGCCGACAAACAGGCTGCTGAACAGTCTGGTGGACGCGCAGACATGCGCAAGCTGGGCACCTGCAAAGCTTTATTCACCCAAAGTCCCGCTCCTCAGTATGTGCATGCCAGTTATGTATTTCAATATAAATATTTTTTTTTTTTTTTATGCTGCACTGTGTGAGGGCTGCATGCCTGAATGGCTGATGGTGAGTTCCTGGGTACTACGCTGGAATCCTTCCCTCTGTCTTCAAACGGAAGCTCATGAATGAGCAAAGCAGCGCTGGACTGCTCTCTGCAGACTGTGTAGTTATTCCAGACTCGCCAAAAGCCCTGCCTCAGCATGCCGTCAGATCAGCAGCCACTGTTTGGGCTCTACTTGGTACTCTGGGAAAGCATTTGTTATTCTAACTTGAAACGCAAACACACACGCACATACTGTGCACATGCTGTCGAGCAAGTCCAGCTCTCCGTGCACAGATTGAGGCCTGCTGGAGGCAGAGTGCAGTGGGGGTATAATGGCATCTTTAATCAAGTGTTTTGTTGTTGTTGTTTGGTTTGTTTTTTACTTTTAAAGCAGAGTCTTTGTTTTCAGGCTCAGATATTGAACTGCTCACTGTCAAAACTCTGGCTGAAAAATGGTTCTTGTGTTCAGATCTGCGCTGCTTCAGCTCCAAACTATGTTTATACTCTCGCTGCTGCTGGTGCAAACCTCCTGCTCTCCAGCTGGAGCTCTTCTTCTCCACTTGCTCTTCATCTGCCACTCAGGAATCCTCTATTCTCAGAATTGTTTTCTGTAAGCTTGCAAATCTTTGCAATGTAGCTGTTTGTTTGTGTTATTTATTTATTTATTTGAAGCCAGTACAACACCATCCAGCTCTACTCTTGACCACTAGATGTTGGAGCCAATTTCTATTGATTCCCATGTAAAAAATTCCCAACTTTGGAGCAGACATTAACACACTTGAGTTTTACCTCATGTCCCGGCCGGCGGCCTTTACACCCTGACGCACACACACACACAAATAAAAGAGTTATAAACATCCAAGAAATGAAACAATTTAAACATACATCCTCATGTGTTGCGCTGACTTTTGCACCTCACTATATTTTTCTTCAGAGAAATTTTTGTTTTTTTAATCTCATGAATTACGTCTGTACTGGTTAGGGTTACCTCTGTTGGAAAATGACGTGCAGAACCTAGCAAGTAGTGACATAAGCACTGTACCAAGCACCATACTGGATCACAAAGATCCCCCAGTAACGGAGAAAAATTCAAGATCAGAAGTTCTGTGAACACACGGAAAAGGAAGGAGAGAGGAATGTTGATGACTAAGAGGCATCAGAGCATCTTTGTGTTAGTGGCATTTGTTTACATCAGGCCCGAGTGTGCACAAGGAAAACATTAAGGAAACGTATGCTTCCCAACATCACCGTTCTTCCCGCTCAGATGCTTTAGCTCTTCATCATTTTCCCTTTAGTGTTTTTGTCTTACTCTCAAAGCTCACTCGTACGCATGACGAGAGCTTTATCATTTGAAACATGTGCAGCACATGAATGGACACTCCCTTTTGCTTGTGCACAGTATCTAAAAGCAGCACAACAAAAAGACGTTCCTAAACTCCACTCCCGCGTTCATCATCCTTTACAGTCTGTGACACAAATGTATCATTTGTAATAATGATCGCACTGTTTTGGCTGCATTCTTCCAGAGTCTCGTGTCTTCTGCCTCTCTGGTTTCTGTTTTATTTGGGTTTTTTTTTTTTTTTTTTTTTTTTTTTTTTACATACTGGTGTATTTAAACTGGATCTGAGAGGATGTGTGTATTTTTATGTTTTCTTATGTGTCACATTTCTCTGACTAAGAAGCTGCAGCTGGATGAATGATGTGCCCTCATTCTTTGGGCGTGGTTCTGGTCTGCATGTTTTGTTAATGATACTTAGTCACTGAAGGAAATAAAGAATTAGAGGAGTAAATGGCAATGGATTAGGGTTGGTATCATGTTGCTGAGTGCCACACACCAGCCAGCAACACCTCTGGTTACTTGTAGGAACCACATGTAAGGTGAGAACAGGCCGAGTCAGAAAGAAGCACACTGAGCAGTTTGTCACTCTCTCTCTCTATCCGTCTTCCTCTCTGCAGGTTTGGACAGGCGCCCCCTCATGGCATGGCCAGAGACTGTTGTGTTCCTCCGCTGCTCCAGAAGGTAACTCCAGCGCCTCCTCTAACTTCATTATCCTCACATGCTACCCATCAAAGCCAGGTGCTCCTCTCGACCATGGCAGCTTTATCAGGGATTTCCCTTTAAACAAGCCTCTGCTTCCTGTCCAAGACGAATGAGATTTTCACAAGAGAAAAATCCCGCATTAATCGGATAGCAGAGGCCCGTTTGGAGTTAACAGCCAGCGGTCATTAATATGGAATTTTTCTTGGGTAGCATCTGTTCGTCTATGATGGGGAGCGTGAACGGTGGGAGGAAGAGAAAAGAAGTCGAGCTGAGAGGAGGATGAAGCAGCATTGCAGAAGTAGATCATTTGATTTTAAGTGAGCTTTAATGCTGTAGCTGTAGTACTGTAACGCGAGACAGGCGTACGATCCTCAAGCAGCGTACCTGTGTGGGCAGGGAAGCAGCTACAAAGGGGGGATGGATGTGGGACAAGAGTAACGGCTCTTTTACTAAAGAAATGGCTGTGAATTATCACACACTTTCGAACGCATGTGCGAAAGAAAAGAAAATGTTAGAAAAACAGCAAAGCTGCCAGCTGACTATCCTTTTCCTCCCGGTGTGAGTCCAAGCAGAGATCTGCTGATTCACTGCAGTGGCTGTTCGCAGCAGCCAGTGGTTTTTTTGGATGCAGCAGCAACAAGGCAGCTTGGATCATCTTCTTTATGGGCCTGCAGCCATCTGCGTTGATTCATGGCTCCACCATCAGAGGCCGTTCAGCACCATAGTTGTGTTAGCCGTGCAGGCTTCTTGTACCCATAGTCTGATTGCAGGCCTGTAGACTTGCATCACAGGCCTTGTTTGTGAAATGCTTCTAAATAGCTGTTAAGGAGCAGTTTTTTTTTTCTTTTCTGTTATTAAAATCTTTCAAGCGATCAATAAAAAAATGCCCCTGATCATTTTGGTTGTCAGCCTCACCACACGTGAATCGTCTCGTGTTTGACGGTTTTCAGTGGAAATAAAAATATAAAGAAGAACCAAGAGGCACCTCCAAACAATCTCCCACAGTTGTATTAGGAACAGATTGGAAATATATTAATTAACTTGTATTTATAAATATATTATCGACGCAATAAACTGTGTTGTTTCTTAATTAACTTAATTAACAAGTATTGTCATTTAGTAAAAATAAAAAAAAAGTTTTAAAAAAGCTTAATCAATTTGATGTTGCAATGAAGAAATGTATAATTGGATTTTAAGTAAAGTCCGTTTTATGGTAAAATGATGGAGATTAATGTGTTTTTCTGTGGATCACAAGAAACAAATACTTCTGGCCAAAGTATGTAAAACCGTAGTCTCATTTGATGACTAATAACTGAAAAACAGTCCCGCAAATCAGTTTGGGGAAAAAAAACACCTCTTTCAAACAGAATTACTTCAAGGTGTTTCATAACGTTTTCACTGGGTTCAGTCAAGACTTGGAAATGATTCATTTATTTTTAAATCTACTCAAATATTTTTTAACCTGTTTGTGATGAACAAATGGTTTTCTTAGGGTTGTTAATTTGTTGCTCGTCCAACGTGGACACACGTGGCTTTTTTCCTTTTAGAATTTGCGATTTTACTTCAAAATTAACAATAACAATAAACAATGGAAAGAAGAGGCCTTCAGTTTATTAGAAGTCGCATTCGACTCATTTGAGAACTCTGTTAAATATAGTTCTCATTGCTGGTTGACAGCTTCTGTGGAGCGTAACACTGGTTTAAATTTCTCTTAACACCATAAAATATATATATATATATATATATATATATATATATATATATATATATATATATTATCAGATGAATTAACGATAGTTCAAGAGGTTCACAAACTTTGAAAAAGCAACTCATATAAGACTGTAGTATGAGAATATAAAAATCTGTTCAAACCTAACTATGCTTCAGGTGAGTTGTTCAAACATTTTGATCATTTTAAAGGGTTCAGACGTTCCAGTGCTGAGCAGAGCAACAATAACCGCTCGTCATGCATCATTACTAAACATCCAGCTGCTCCATCTCAGGCAGCACCGGGACATCTTTGCCTGTGGCTTAGTTAAGACCTCAGGCTGTCTGTGACATTTGTCTCACTCTTTTTTTTTTTTTTTTCTTTTCCTTCCTTGTGATCCTTTCAGAGGTGACGGTGGTGTACCAGAACGGGCTGCCCGTGATCTCAGTGAGTTTGCCATCCAGGCGAGAGCGCTGTCAGTTCACCCTGAAGCCTCTCAGTGACTGTGTGGGAGTTTTTCTGCAACAGCTCCAGGCGGAGGACAGAGGCATTGACCGCGTCGCCATCTACTCCATGGGTATGCCCTCTGTATTTATACCCCACATAAATAAATGTACGGTAAAGTTTCTATGGAGCTGTGACTTTGCGCCAGCATGTATCGCCACCGCGTGCATCACTGTGCATTAAACAGAGACGACTGGTGCTTACGCTTGCTGAGAGTGACCGAGTCTTTGCTTTGCTCTTACCTTTTTAATCAGATGGCAACAAGCCTGAATATCACGAGAGGTGAAGAGTGTTTGAAGTGGAACCCATCAGCACTCTACCTTCTCACTACCTTCATCCTCATTTGTCTCTCTAATCAGATGGAGCAAGGGTGGCCTCCTCCACAGGCATAGACATCCTGCTGCTGAATGATTTCAAACTCGTCATCAATGACACCACGCACCTCGTGCGGCCACCTAGACGAGGTGAGTTCCAGTAAAGTGAAAAACCGGGTCCGCGCTGCCTGATCAATAAATCAGTTTGTCTTCGTTAACTTTACGGCCCTTTGATTTTTGTTTCTCTTAGAGATGCTTCCTCACGAGGAAGCTGAAAGGTTGAATGACGTCAAATTTCTAGTGCAGCAGCTTTACACCACGCTGCGCATCGAGGATCACCAACTCACCAAAGAGCGCGAGCTGATTCAACGACTGGAAGATCTCAACTCTCAGCTCCGCCCCTTGGAGAAGGTCCGTTCACGTTTCATAAACTCGCGCTACTGCAAGTTTGAGCCAGCAGAGTGTAAGACAAATAAAGTAGCAAGGAAAGCATCTGTGAGCATGCACGTGAGGATGCAACGCAACAATAAGAGATGCTGTGGTGTTTTCCAGCTGTTGCCTGATTTCATTGTTTCACTTGTGTAATACAAGAGGCATCGTTTCTGCTCAGCAATTTAAAAAGTACTGCACAGTTGAGTCACCATGGGCCGTTCAAGCTTCTGCTAATCCTGTAATGAGATAATTCATTTGTGCCAACACAACAAAACAGCTAATCACATTATAATTCAGCTGGTCTGAAGAAGAGAACTGAGAAGATAAGCCGCACAATGTTTTGTACTGAAAATCAAGAAATCGATAGGTGGGGTTTTGCAGTCCTGATAATTATTATCTCCGAAATACAAAAGAACCAGTTTGTTTTGTTTTTTTTGTTTTTTTTATAAAACAATTAAACCAGGAGTCAGTCTTTTCCTTTTTTCGGCACAACAAATAAGCTGTTGGACGCCAGTTTCACATTTTTATTTTTATTTAATTAGATTTTTTTCTGCTGTAAAGAGCCAACGTCTTTACCTTAAAACCTGTAACACGTGTTGCTCTAAAAATACTCTGGTAGTTTTCTGGTCTAATCAGGGCTTTGATACAGCCGTCGCCTCTAGTACCGGAGGCGGCAGAGCGGCCTCCGCGTCGTAACACCATCCACCACGGTTCATTTTTTTTATGACTGCCGTTTTGTCGCCTATAAACAAACTGTTGGACTGGATTCATTAAGCTCTTCCTTGGTTTTTATTGGTCCATAAAGTGCTATCCCAGCAAAAAAAAAAAAAAAAAGAAAAGCAAAAAACAGTAGCCTATCTGTAAGAAATATTGCACGCTTCAGTCCCGTCTGAAAGTGTTCTTATTTTTAAAACTGGTGTCTTCCAAAGTGTTTCTAGTCCACCTGTACATTGTCTTTTTTCCCCCCTTTTCTGGGATCTGCAGCAGCATTCCGACTTTTCTCTCCTCCTTTATATCCTGGAAGCACCCTAACAGTTTCACGACCAGGAAACTACTTCACAAACTGCTGAAACAGGACTTTGAAGATCTTTGGCAGCAGCCTCGCAGTGTCTGTAATTAGGTTTTATTTGTTGGCGTTTCAGTCCTCGCACCTCCCTCAAGATCATCGATCTGTTTCCAAGTGCACAGTACTTTTTTGATTTCTAGATGATTTTGGACATTAGCTTCTATCTTTACCATTTGTTTTTGTTTTTTTTAAAGAAATGAGATTGTAGATTTATCTCTGCTGAGCACTGAATAGGCACTGTTGTTTCTCGTTTATCTTTTATTTGTTTACATTTTTTCAAAAATAAGTTTATGCTTTATTTTTGTAGCATTTATTGTATTCTTGATAAGTAAGCTCGCATGTACCTGCGCGTATCGTCTGTGCAGGTGAAGGAGGAGCTTAGTAAGAAGGCGGAGCGGCGCACCACGTGGGTGCTGTGGGGAGGCATGGCATACATGGCCACCCAGTTTGGCATCCTGGCCAGGCTGACCTGGTGGGAGTACTCCTGGGATATCATGGAGCCGGTCACCTACTTCATCACTTACGGCACTGCAATGGCCATGTACGCCTACTTTGTTCTCACACGCCAGGTAAGGTACGGCGAGTCTGCAGGTACACGTGTGTGAGACTAACATATGAATGGACCCATTTCTGAAGCCCTTAATTTTTATTTTCTCTCCAACTAATTTTAACATATTATTCAAGGAAATTGCACGTATTAACATAATGCAGAAAGGTTCAGCAACCACGCAAGTCCAATTTTTATGTACTTCAAAGACTCACAAGGAGACGCTCTTGTCCTTGAATTGAGTTTTCATGAATTCTCAATGATTTTTAGCTCCAAGGACATGGAATGCATCTCGTGTCGGTGTGTTATAGCCCAAGGACAAGTAAACAGAGCATGGAGGACATCTGATAAACTGGTTTCACTTACATAGTGCTCCTTTTGTGTGCCTCTGTAACTTGCAGGAATATGTTTATCCTGATGCTAGAGACAGACAATATCTGCTGTTCCTCCACAAGGGGGTGAAAAGGACACGCTTTGACATTGAGAAGTACAACAAGCTGAAGGATGATATTGCTGAGGTATGGTTGCTCGGTGACAGCTGGATGTTGTGTGATCTAAAATGAGCTGGGATTTGTGACGCTCTTCATGGATGCGGTTTCATGCCATTCTCCACACACCCCACTCTCTCTCTCCAGGTGGAGTTGGATCTGAAACGTCTACGGGACCCGCTGCAGCTCCAGCTCCCAATTCAGCAGCTCACCGCCACAAAAAATTGATGGGAAGAGTTACTCTCTCCTCTCTGAGCTACTACAAACCCCTTCTGCTCTTTCCTTCCTCCGTCCAATACCCCTCTCCCTCTCCTTGTGCCCCCAGCTATTTTCCTCCATACCCAATAATCCTAACTCTTTCTTGACTGTAGGAGTTAGTTTTTTCTTTTCCTTTATCCTTTCTTTTTTCCCTCCTTTTTCTTTTTTCTTTTCCTGGCTGAAATCTCCAGATGGATTTGAAAGTGAACACTGCTAAAAGATGAAAAAAGGAATGTGAGAACACCCAGAACTGAAAACTTCTCACAGCCGGAGGATGAAGAGGATGCTAAAAAGGTAGACGATGATGATGATGATGATGGAAGTGGGCACTATGGACATGCCCTGAAACTCCGGAGGGACAGCCTGCAGGTAACCGCAGCAGAGAAATGTGAATTATCACGCCTGTTGGCGTTCCAAGACGGGGGAACGTGCAGAGGAGCTGCCTTTGTTAAAAGTGTGTGTGTTTGAGTGTATGTGCGTGTGTGAGGGACCTTCAGCCTACACAGGGACACCGAAACCCACTTCCTCTGTAAGTCAAACTCTCAACACACACATACATATACACACACCCTACTCTTGGCTGGTACAGGCTCAAGGGACAAGTTTACAAGGATGTTCTGACTGCAGTCGCACCATCGCAGCCGAGTTCTGCTGCCCCTCCCACTCTGAGCCACGCCTCCTCTGGGTGACGGACAGCTGTCCCTCTCTGCGCAACCTTCACCAGGAGTATATCTTCACTTGCAGGATGCAGGAATGACAATGCCTCATTTCCTCTTCCTGTCGATTTCCTGTAGCGGCCTCAGCAAGTATGAGAGTACTACCGACAACAACATCACTGTGCGTTCTTTTATTCCAAAAAAATATTTTGGCACTTTTTATTTTGAAAGCCATAGTATATTTGTTATGAAAAATATAACTATATATGTATACAATCAAATAAACAGATGACCAGAGGCTAGTTTTTTCCAGTGGGGGGAGGAGCTCTTTTACATCATTTCATGAGAAACTTATTTGCATCTTCTCAAGATCTCCTGCCATGAAGGAGCTCTCTATAACGTCAAAATTACACTGTTTGCATACACTACCTTCTATTACCAGTCTCATGGGTTTTCACGACAAGGGCACAAGTTAAATGTTTAGGTTTAGGAGAGGGCTGCGGTGCATGGTCACCTAGAGGTGTGGAGGTGATGCTGGGCCACATCAGGGTGAAAAAATGGTTTTAATCAGAGTGGGCTGTTTTTCAATATCACAAAAAATTCAGTGTGGATAATGCTTGACCAAAGTTTGCTTCCACAGAAATAGTTTAACATAATGACAGGATTTAAAATGCTCACCTCCCTCAGCCTCAGGCAAATGCAACAGGGACATTAAATAGACGTGAGGAAGTGAAGTTTTCCTTCCTTTCTAAGTGATAAGTGAAAAAAGGTGAAATGCGGTTAATGCTTGAAGTATCCTCTCATCCTGAAATAAAGCTTGAGCTTTCTCCTCCCACTGCTGCTCTTATCCCCCTCCCTGCTCCCTTTATTGCAAGGCAGGGTAGACTGCATGCTGTGGTATGCCCTCAGTAGAAATTTGTGAATGTGTAGGAGCATTATTGCAATTTTGTACTTAAATTGGACACTTTGCTTTATCACGTCTTGCTGAAGTCTCATCCAACATCAAGTTGAAGTATCACTCTCTTTTTTTTTTTTTTTTTTAAATTGAAATCAAACATTATAGAAGCCATATCTTTATATTGTCCATTCTTTTGTGTTTCTGGGTTGTTGTTTTTTTTTTTGTTTGTTTTTTGTGTGTGTGTTTGTTTTATTTTTCGGGGTGCTCACCAAATTTTGTCAGCCTCATCGTTTTCATTTTTGGCTCCGAACTGCTGTAGATCACCTCTGCAGAGAGGAGGTGCAGTGACTCCATCGTTTGTGTGAACGGTTGGCCGAATCCCGCTGAGAGGATCATCGTGTCTAACTGCAGATTTGATGTTAAAATGCATGATTTTTATGTCAAATCAGGAGTTTGCCATGCAGATCTCAGAGCAGGATTGGGTCTAACCTGGTGCACTGTGTTGAGACGTGTACATTATCTCCCATAGAAATGGTGCCTTTTGGATAATTATAATTTAAGTGTCTAGACAGAGTTGCAATTTGATAAGCTGCAACAAGAAGACATTATGAAGTGACGACAGAAAGATGATCCTACTTGGAATGAGTCTATCGTATAAAGCGGGGCTCCTTTTGAATTATTGGAAGTGGAAATCAATATCTCTGAGTGTCAACGTAAATGTTTGAGTCAAAATGTGAGTGCAGTGGGAGCAAAGAGCAGCTCACTGTATCCACGAACCTTTCCTCCTAATTGCTGCTTGTCAATATGAGTGAAAATCAGTTTCGTCTGCATCCCGTCTCTTAAATTTATTTCTCCTGCGTAGGTAACCTAAGTAACGCACACACACAGTGCAACATACACATGCACAAAGAGCAAACAACGCTTTGTTGGAGATGCAGCTCAGAAGGCGACTGTTTGCGGTCTGGTCTGGTCCTCCTCTCTGCTGTTCCCACTTAACACTTCTATCCATCATCAACTCTTTTCTTTTTTGTTTTTTATCAAAGCCATCCACCATTTATTGCCTTTCTTTTCTTCTTGTTTATTTTGTGAAAACAAAATATATCAAATATAGGGAAACTATTCTAAAGAGGGTGTTGCATGAATGTATGTTTACATGGGAAATTATGTAAAAAAAAAAAAAAAAAAAAGACGATTTATTAAAGTAACTGCAAAGATAATTTAAGAACGTTGTTTGTAGAGATTTCTAGTTGTCAAGGGCAGTGGAGGGAATCTGCCCTGCCAAATGTGATTGAAATCCAAAGCCAACAAACTGCTCAAACCCCAACCAAGTCCCATCTTCACATTCTTTATCACCATAACACTCCCTGACTTTGCATCCATACTCACCAAAAGATTGGGAGGGCGGGGGGGCAAAAACAAATCATCCTCCATCACTGATACACCTCTAAAGGGAGGCTCGATGACCTCTTGTCCAACGGAGGCGCGTCAGCAGCACATTTCCTCCTTATCGGGATCAAACCTCCAATTCGTGTCCCTTTCCTGCCCTTTTCCTCCACCTTCAGATTTTTTTTTTTCCCAGGTTCCATTATTACTCTGTTTTAAATGTGTGTTAAGTTTTGAACATCTTTTTGTGTGTGTGTGTGTGTGCACTTACACTAAGACATGTTTAAAATGCCTCAAGAGTGAAGCGGAGCATAGGATTGAATCGATCCCGAACTTCATTCTGGCCTCTTATTTTATTATGTTTTTTTTTTTTTTTTTTTTTTTTTTTTTTTTTTGGTTCTTTCTCAGTTGACATATGATGCTGTAATGTTGGCAAAAAAGAAAATGTAAAATCCTGTATCATTTATGAAATATGTATAAAAGAGAAATGTAATTCAATTACCAATAAAATCGTTATCCAGTTTTTGGAGCCAGTGGTCCCCATAACGTTTTTTTTTTTTTTTTTTTGCTTCGGTGTCTGAAGTGATTTACGCGAAACACTGCAGATGTTTACAAAAAGCAGCTTTTCAAGGTCTTGATGACATCCTCCGAGTTTCCTTCCTCTACAGGACATCCTGAAGGATAAACCTGCGGATCAAAACTCCAAAAACGGTTACACAGATATTTTTAAACTAAATGTAAGCTTAAAATGCTATAAATCTATTTTATAATGGAAATTAATTAGTTAGTTTAATATAACCTGAGCTCAATATGCTGTATTTGTGATCATAATAAAGTCATTATATGAGACACAGCTATAGTTTTCATCTTTAGAAGATGCTCAAAACTGGATAGTTTCATGAAGCTCGTAAACATCCCTGGGAACAATTATTAACTCTGTTCTTCAAAGATGACATTTAACTGCTGGGATTCTGTTTTGTTTTTTTTTTTCTCAGATCAAGTAGGATAGTAAAGTTATGGGATTATGGGATCATGAATAACTACTTTGACGTGCCTCCTCATGCTTTCATGACAGCTTGATTGGGTTTCAATTAGAAAGATGAATAAATAAATAAAAGATCTTCAGTAATCAGGATTAAACTTCCTCGTATAGTGATTGGGGGATCGGTTTTGCAGGATGGAGCCTTGTTGCAGGTCCTCCATTGAAACAGGTTTTAATTCAGGTCCAGATGGTTTGCTGGCAATGTCATTGAGTTGATTTGCTTTTCCAGAAGAGAAGTTTTAAGCCGCTTTGTGTTGTGGCAAGATGCATTAACACCCTATAAAAAGTACTTTTATCACCAGGCCTGATTTTGGCTGAAATTACACACCCCTAATGCAGTCTCCACATGTACAGGTGATCCCCTCTGGTCTTTTAGGCAAAATCCTGCTGCCTGTTCAGGCAGTCGTTTCAGGTAAAACAGTAGTTGTTGCATCATCTTCTTCCTGAATGCGGATTATTGATTTCTAACAAAATATCACTTTCATCCAGTCGGCCACAATCCATGACTGTTTTTCCTTACCCTGCTGTAACCTTGTATGAACTTGTTTTAGGTTTTAGTAATAGTTCATACAAAAAGTCACAACTTTATAACACTTTGGGCTACAGATATTGAGTTTCATTTATATTTATATATTTTCTTTAAAAAAAAAACCGGAACAAACTGCTGGAAGGTTAGAAGTACAACTTATTCACAATTCTTCATTTCATTGAGGGTTTTGCTCCTTCTCTTAAGCACTATATTTTATGGTTCCACTGCAGTAATTCGGCTGGGTTGAGGGACCTGGACTTTGGGGCGTTCAAAAACCTTGATTTTGTAGTTTTCCATTTTTAAGTAATTTTAACCATTATCCTGTTCTCTGACCGTCTCTCCGCCAGTCTGGAGCTATCACACTGATGGCCTCGCATTTGTCTAGAATATTTTCATGACAGGCAACACAAATATTCTTCAAATGCACTGTCAGGCACAGCTTCACATTGGCCATGACTGAGGTGCTTTTGCTGTATTTGGTTTCACTAAACATGTCTTCACTTTGTTTTCATCTGTTCATAGGAAATTTTTCCAGAAGTGTCCAGATTTGTTCATATGCCTTGGTCGTGACGCCAAGGTGTTCTTCCGTATTCTTTTTGGACAAAAGAGGCATTTTCCTTGCCGCTTTCTCAAACATAACAGTCTTCATTTAGTTTTGTTTTCATGGACATTAACATACTCTGAGGCATGTGTGGTCTGAGACGTTCTGACTTTGGGGTAAATTTGCTCCAGTTAAAGAGTGGCAGCTGTCTTGAATACTTTTAATTTGTTAATAATCTTTCTCACTGTAGAGCGCTGAACTCCAAATGGTTAAAAAACTGTTTTATAACCCTTTCCAGAATGATGTGCAGGAATAAGACCAATTCTCTAAGACCCTTTCTGATATCATTGCCTCTTGGTGTTATGTTAACACACACCTGAATTCTCTGATTTAGGAAACTGGCTGGAAAAATGTCTGCTTTCATAGAGGTTCTCACATTTGCTTTAATGGGCAGTTTATTAAGGACTTTTGCACATGATTGCATTTAAACAATAAATATGCCTTTAATATTGGGGTTAAGTATTTGGTTGATGGAATGATTTTGATGGAGATTTTACCTCAAAACATCCTGCTATTTTTACCACTGCAGAGCCTTTTGCCAAGTCATATTTCTCCTTACCTTTCACTTGCTCCAAAAACACTCGGGACACATGAGGCATTCATCATGCATAACCAAAATCAAGTACATCTGTGGTCAAACGTGGTGCACTGAATGCTCCTCAATGCTCCTCAATGCTCCCGATCCTCAAAAACACATGATGAGATACTAATTTCACGATACTGCCCTTTACTATTTGTTGAATAAAGTTGTTCATGACTAAAAGGACCATAGATCTTCTTTCCACACCCCCACTTGAAATATTCTAGGCAAACGCATCAAAATTTCCCCCCATATGTCGCATTAAAACAATATCTTATCAGATAACAGTGCCATTAAATTTGACACTTTAACACATTACAGACCAGACTGGAAACGCAACAATATCTCTGGTCTAAAAAAAGCAGAAAACAGAAATGGGTTCAGGACAAGCAGAAAAAAAAGAAAAAATGAATTAAAAAAAAAAAAAATGTGCACTTGCAGCTAAGAGGGCTGAAGATGTCTTGTTTCCAGAAATACTCTCACCTGTTCTGACTTATTTCGTCCAACTACTTTGTAAATAAATGTCCCAGTAGTTTTATACACACAGCAAAACAAAAACAGCATAGCTGGAGTTTATTTCTAAATCGGCAAAATGAAAAGATAGTAGTTTAATAAAGAAATAAAAGCTGATACATATGAGAAACTTGACTGTGAGAACAGCACGCGTCCTCAGCAAGGCCCCCAGTTCACCTCAGAGTGAACTGAGTAATGTGAGCTGTGTAACCTTGGGGGGACGTGGAGGGTGAGGACCAGAGGGTCAGTGGTTCAAGGCGAGAAACAGACACGACAATATGACACAGATAAGAAACGCCTATTAAAGACAGGCAGGAGGTTTAGTTTTCATACACTTAAGGCCATGGGCTTGGATTATCCGTTTTTTTAATTCAAGAATAAAACAATACAACATGATTATTTTGGTAACTGTTACTCTGCTGCAAGAGGTTTTAGCAGCTGCAGGTGTAGGTGAGTGTATAAATTGTTATATTTACACCCCAACCAAAGTATACAGTTATGTATTCCTGTTGTTGCATTGCAGTCCTACCTGGATGTATTTGTGATCACTCTCTTCTGCAGATTTTATGATCTGGATATATTCCAACACTATATATTCGATATATTCGTCAATCTCCCAATGTTTTAGAATCAATGTGACATTGCGGTGCAGCTCTGTTTATGTTGTATATCTTCAAAAATGAGTCACAAATGCTTTTCCATTAAAGGACGTTTTGGTAAATTCAAACAATTCTATATGTTGCACTGAGTTGACTCCAATAAAGGGTTAAAAGTGTTTCTTTGGACTATTTTCAGCGCTGAATTTGCATACAATGACTTTGAGAATGTGAGTGTTTCTGCTCTGTGTGTGCGATTGACCAAAAATAGAATAATGTGCTTGTGTTGTGGTAAATTAATGTGTTACCCAGTTCAATTGTGTGGCTCATCTTTTTGTTTTTAACACTTTTCTTTCCCTGTGGGTTTAAGGGAAGAAGACAAATCATGCTTTTCTTTTCAGTGCAGCTGTTAGTAGGATCATGTTATTGTTGGTTTTGATAAGACAAATTAAGACAAAAAATATATCGGGCTTTATTATTTAACAAAAAGTAAAATCAATACCCAGATACCAAAGAATGGGTCATCCAAACGGTATATGTGGATGTGTGGTTCATTGTTGTTGTTTTTGGCCCAGTTTCGGCCTTGACTGATTGGCATGTTAGAATGAGCTCCTACATTTGGCCACATATCCATCGAACATATCAAACATGGCCCAAAATTACATTTTATTTGGGCTTTTGGGCTATGTTTGGCCCTCACAACCCTTGCCATAGTCAGCTAAAAGCAAAGTTGGAAAGCTGGCATATGACATTTGGTTCACCTCTGGCCCACGCGACGCATGCCACCGTCCAGGTTTGGCCCAATGCATGATGTTTGAGACATGTCTGGTCTACATAAAACGTTCCTGTGCCAAAACCAGCCCAGAAGAGGCTTAAATGTCTCTGCAGTCTGGATAGTGTGCACACTGTGGGTCCAGAAAAGTTTTCCACGTTGCGGGTGTGGCTCGTCATTCTCCTCAGTAGGCAAATAAAGTTATTCAGGTCCCATCTGAAAGATTTAAATCTTTCATTAGCATACGACCACATGAGTCAGCTCTGTGCTCTGCCCCATCTGTGCTGCTGGAACTGGAGCACCGTGTGCGCTGTACGTCTTTCAAAGCGGTTGTTAATGTTGTCAGGGGGCCAGACTGTATGGATTCATCAGACGGATTTTATTGCAATGGCATGGTGACAAGATGGACGGTCCAGCAGTGGCTGAAGTTTGGAAACTGCTGTGTGTGTGGTTTATTGGTCCATCACACTTTAATATTTGTTGCTTTCTGGAACTAAAAGCTGAACAGAACCCAACGTGCGTTTCTACGTTTTCGTCTTCACTTGTTACTTGATAGTGCATCATTGTTGTCACTGTAAACGTCTGGTCACCCCTGGGTACTATCCCCCTCGGTTTATGTAAAGTTTACTAGAAGGTGTTGATTAGTGCCCCGGCGAAGTGTTAGGAGGTGGTTGTCAGCTCACATGCCTCCTGGCTGATCACAGCGAGTTCAGAGCTGATCTGCCTCCTGCTGTTTCTTCTAAACACATTGACACTCTCATTCCTGCCTGCTTTGCCCATGCTTTCATTTAGTTTTACGCCCGCTTCTTAATTACCCCGTTGAGAGGGGATGAAGAGCAGAGGCACTATTGATTGTTCTCCTGCACTTTGTTTACTCTTCTGTTCAGCTGCTTTCCTGATGCTGCCCAACCGGCTGTGGTGAAAGGAGTGGTCACTGACAGAGCTTATTGGATAAAGAGCCCTTTGTAGAAAGCTTGTTGGCTGATACTTCAGTTAAACCCTCTGGTCTGACTCTACGTTGCTCTGAGCAAACAGAATTTTACTCATGTAACAGCGAGGATCATCTATTGTGAACTGGAATTGAGAATATTCAGGGGTGTCTTGTTATTAACCTTCCCTACATATAGCTTGCAAGGCATCCTATTTTGCAACTTGAAAGCTTGTTTTCTTTTTAAAATCTTCCCAGCTCAATAATTCAGGAATTTCTTTAAAAAGAAATCTTGTGAGAAACTCAGTTCATAGAAAAAGAAAAAGAAAAGAAAAGAAAGATGCTTATCAGATTTTTGGACATTTACTCTGAAATTTTTTTTCTCTGAAGCTTGAGACTTTAAAGTTGTTTTTTGTTTTTTCTATGCAGAGTTGAGTCTAAATTTATGATGTCCATCACTGTAACCCTAATTTTCAGATTGTGCTGGATGTTTTGAAGAAGTCACAAATGACACGCGTAAAGAACTCTCTGTTTTCAGAAATGAACGTTTAGTACTTCTCAAGCTCTTGCCACCAAACTGTGAGCTGGTTGCGTATTTATAGACTCGAGGATTTTTCATTCAAAATAAAAACAAGCGCTTTCACATTTCCAGATAAATAATGTTTCAGATAGAGAAAATAGAATAATAAATATATCTCTATTTTGAATCTACAGAGTAATATTAATTAACTATATTTAATTTTTTCCATCAACTGTAATGGAGTGAAGTTCTTGGAAGCGGGTGGCAAAAAGCTACAAACCTGCATTTCAAATGAGGTCTAAGTTTCAGAACAGGGGGTGGGGTTAAGATGGTGACTCCACCCCCTTAAACTACCTGCTATGAACAGATCTAAAGAAATGCGGTTTAAAATTTGAAGTTTCCCCTGTAAATCTATTGTTTTTTTTCCTACCCAAATATATCAGACATTTCCTTGATACCATATCCTTTTTAAAAGACTATAACATTTCTCCATTAATGTTAAAAAATTGTTGTAACAAATCTATGGTATAAATGTAATGGAATATCTAAATTGTACAAATATTTTGAAGGGATACAGTATTCAGGTGGAGTCTTGTTTATTTTTTACTGCTGCCTGGTTATTCCCAAATCCATCCTTTTATGAGCTCCCAGTCACATGATGCTTATTGCTAACTCGTGCCCCCATCACCCCCACCTCAGCCCTGGACCCATGCTCTGCCTACATCAGCTTGAACGAACCCTGGAGGAACACTGACTATCACGTCAACCAGTCCTCTGGGGTGCCCCTGTGCGATGGCCACATGTCTGGGGAATGGTACCGCTTCACTGGCATGGCTGGAGATGCCATGCCCACCTTCTGCATCCCTGAGAATCACTGCAGCACACATGCACCTATTTGGCTAAATGGCAACCACCCCGAGCCCCACGAAGGTGTCATCACCCTCCCCGCCTGTGCCAGCTTTAATGGCAACTGCTGCCAGTGGAATACCAGTGTGGAGGTGAAGGCCTGTCCTGGAGGATACTTTGTGTATCGCCTACCCAGGCCCTCTGTCTGCTTCCACGTTTACTGTGGTTGTGAGTGAGCAATATATAAATATAAGAAAATATATCTGACATTTAACAACAATTCATTTCATTCTTGAGTGATTTTTTTAATTCAAGCTGTTTTGTGTATATGTTGCACAGACTTCTATGATATCTGTGACAAGGTGGAATGTGCAGGTCCCAGATGTCCGGAGACTGACTGTCACTGCGCGCCTGGAACTATCCTGGGTCCAGACGGACAAACATGCCTGGGTAAGACGAGCAGGGAGGGAGGAAGAATGTGAAGAGATAAGCTCTGCGAGAGACAAATATATACAGAGGAACATGGAAGACAGATAGGCTGGAAATGGGTTTGGGAAAACAATAACATGAGAAATCAATCAAAATGAATTTGCAGCCTATTCCTCCAACTGTTTTGACAAAAAATAACAATGAATTAACTGCTTGCATTTTATTCTCTCACAGATATCAATGTTAACTTGATTTCATTAAATGTGGAGCAGAAATATTAGTTGAATATCTTTTTTTTTTTTATAAGAAAAATGCTTATAATACCTAATCTTTTTTCCAACTGTGAATAGCCAAGATGATAAAATATATTATCTGTGTCATAAAGGGTAAAGATGGCACACTATATAACTTAGTCTTCTGTACTCTTGGAGCTGCCTTGAATCTTTCGCTTCTCTGACTCCTATGATCAGATTTTAGCTGATGTTTGCATAACATCCCATTTTAAACGCATCACTCCGCCGGATTTGTTTCCATAAGTCTGATGCTACATTTTGTGGTGCAAATGCAGGAACGGTTTCCTTCTTATAAATCTTCCTTGACATTCAGATTTTTTGGAGTAGAATAGTGCACCACCACTTTGAGAGTCTGATCAATCATCCCAAAAGTCTTTTTTTTCAGTGAAACTGAGGTTTGTATTTGCCTTTTGAGCAGATCTAAACTAAGAATACAGCACTTTCTTATCCTCTTACAGCCTTCTCCTGCTTTGTGGGCATCTAATATTATAGTTTTCAGCATGTTCTGCAGCTTTGAGGAGCCTACAGCCGCCGATTGTTATGACAGGATTTGATTTGCATGACATCCCATGGAGACAGTGAAGAAGCTACAGCTCTGTCAAACTAATGGAAGTCTGACTTCAGCCCAACTTTGGTCCTAAAACAGCCTTGAACATAACTAACACACTAATGTCACTTGAAATTCTGAAAAAAATGTTTCAACTTTACCTTCAGCTTTTTTTTTTGGAGATAATCTTTTCATACATTTTATTTAAAAAAAAAAAAAGAAAAAAAGAAATCAAATTTATAATAAAAGAAATCCGGAAGGGTGCCCAAACCTATGCATCTCACAATATCCACGTGGTGGTTCCCTGTTAGTTTTTACTAAAATATATCCTGACACTCTTTTTAAATATTTACTCATAGCATAACCATCCTGACTATTTATTTATCCTGCTGGGTAAATTTAGTTGTTTTGGTTATTTGCGTAATCCAATAAACTGTCTTTTAACTTCTCCTGTTGCCCCTTAACTATTGTCAGCTGTTCAGATTTATAACTAACCTAATAAAGCATACTCTTTTTTTTTTTTTTCTCCATCAAATCAAATTACCATTTCTTGGTAACTGTTGACGTTCTTCATAAGCCACCTGCGTAATAATTTTGGATTAGAAACACTGCTCTTATCTTTTATCATGTTTTGCTTCTCATTTCTTTTATCAGGTCTCCCTGGCTTTATTCTGGGTATCAGAGATTTTGTTTAATTTGTCATGTTTGATGACTGAAAGTATTATACAAAAGACACTATTGAGACAAAATGTAAGTAAGTTTTCAAAATGTAAATTGACATATCTTGAGGTGAAATCTTTTTTTTTTCTTTTTGTATGTTTGGTAAAGGTTAGATTGAGTCTGTAGGGAATGGATAAGTAAAAACCTGTGTGTGTGTGTGTGTGTGTGTGTGTGTGTGTGTGTGTGTGTGTGTGTGTGTGTGTGTGTGTGTGTGTGTGTGTGTGTGTGTGTGTGTGTGTGTGTGTGTGTGTGTGTGTGTGTGTGAGGCACATTGGCTCATGATGATGGGTGACTGGTACCCAGGGGAGTCCAGCCAGTCTAAAAAACTACCACTATCTCCTTATTCACCTGTCAGCCAAATCTGCCTTTCTCTGTCTCAGAAACGATTTTCTTATGCCTCCATTCTCATTCACCATCTTCCTCCTCTTGGCTGCAGTTTTACTTTCGTCCCCACTCTCATTTCATCCATCATTATTTCTTCAGCAGCCCCTTCAGTATTCTAAACTCCATTTGAAAGTCGTTCAGTCGATCAATCATCCCCCACTGTGGAAAAGAGGATAGGAATAATCTGCGTGGAGGTGATAAACTCCCCCCGTCTGGTACTCAGAGAATTAAAACAAGACTTATACGATGAAAATGTCTGATAAGATTTGTTTTGTGCGCCTTCTGATCAGACGTTAATGAATGTGAGAAGGGCAATGGTGGCTGTGCAGAGGTGTGTGTGAACACCAAAGGCTCCAGGCGTTGTGAGTGTGAGCGAGGTCGGATGCTGGATGAGGATGGACACAACTGTAGAGGTACCGCGTATGAAACACCAGTCTATGTTGTACAGATAAATTTAAACTAGGAACCCTCTCGGTATTCCTTATTGCTTTTCCCTGTGCTGCCTCTTGCAGAGATTGCAGGCTGTCACGTCAACAATGGAGGCTGCAGCCACGACTGCTCCCAGATGCTGGACTCCTATCAGTGCCACTGTCCCAGAGGACTTGAGCTGGGAGAGGACAAACGCACATGCCAGGGTCTGTATGTGTGAGGGAAGAAGGTAGATGGCGCAGATTTGGAAAGGCGACACAAAGAAGAGGGCAAACACATTTATCTCCAAAGATGTTCCAGCTGAGATGCAACAAAAGAGGTTTTCCTCAGGCCTTAAAATTCAAATCAAACTGTTCAGTGTATGCTCACTGAACAGGGAAGATCTTCAACGAATTAAAAAAAAAAAAAGGCTATTTAGTGAGAACATGTACAGCAGCCTCATTTACAGACTGGAAAAATTATTATAAAAGTTTTATTTGTAAGATAATCTTCTAATTAACCTCTAACTGTAAAGACTATCTCCGAGAATGAATGAAAATTATTAAAAATGTCTTGTATGTCGAATTTATAAAGCTGAACTAAGTTTATTGTCACAAAAAGTGAGAAAGCTATAATCACATTGAAACCAGAACCCAGGAATGTTTGGACAGGAAAAAGCTTTGGATCAACAGAATAGTTTCCACTAGTTTCCACTTAGTTTTCTTAAGGTTGGATAATTGATGAGAGGATTAATGCTTCCAGCTGTCCATAAATTTAAGTCATATCAAAGAGACAGAAGCAGCAAAGCCTCACCTGTGAAGCTGGTGTTTGTGAATTTTGGGGTTTCTTTGGAATTACGAATGTCTGATTGACATCACAAATGAATCTAATACGTAACTGATCAGATAAGTATACTTTCAGTCAATACGTGCAAGGAGCTCCTTGTTGTTGTTGTTGTTGTTGTTGTATCCACACCTAGTGACATTATTTGAGACATTATAAAGAACCATAACAACGTGTCATTCCTCTACTTCCGGTACTTTCAGTGCCAGTCCAGTGTGATTCCAGCTCTATCACAGTATCGGTTCCGAAGGACCTCGTTGGAGGACTGGAGCTTTTTCTGTCTAACTCTTCTTGCCGAGGTGTCTCCAATGGCACACACGTCAACCTCAGCTTCAGTCTCAAGACCTGCGGCACAGTAGTGGAGGTGAACTATGCGCTTCGGTGTGGCTTATTGAGGCAGTCGCTTCCTGAAGAAAAAACTCAAGTGTTGTGAATGTTCCCGCTCAGGTGACTGACGACAAAATCATAGGGACCAACCTGGTGACTGGCCTACCCAGGAGCAGCCCAGGCAGCAGCAGCGACTTGATAGTCCGGACCAGCAAGTTAGTTCTCCCGGTCACTTGCGAGTTCCCCAGGGAGTACCACGTGTCGGACGGATACCAGGCCAGTGTGCGTGGCTCAGCCCTGGAGCTGGCAGGCCACAGCAAGGGGGTCTTCCGGTTCTACCTGGAGCTCTTCAAGAACGCAGAGTTCTCGGAGCCCTACCGCACGCCACCCCAGCTGCGCCTGCACGACTCCCTCTTCTTTGGGGTGGAGCCAAAGGAGAGAGTGGCGGGCCTCTTTGCTCTGGTGGAGAGCTGCTTCGCCACACCAGGGCCCAAAGCTGACCAGGCAGTCAAGTATTTCCTCATCAAAGATGGGTGATTAGATTAAACCGTGTTAATGCCACAACGGGTTTTTGATTACACGATGAACTTTAGTAAGAAGCACTTGTCATTTTTAGATAAACTGACAGATTCTGTTAATAACATGGTGGGTCTAGCAAGAAAGGTTAATATTCTCAAAAAGGATTATTTATGGCATCATATCAATTGTGTATTTATACTTATATTTATGGTAGATCTATTATACAGGATTTCAGCCTTTTTGGCTGAAGAAAAATACGCAATTTATAAAGAAGAAAAAAGCCGACACTTCACAACTCTCGACCAGCAGGTCACATTCTTCCTTTTAACCAGTGACAGATAAGATGAAGTTAAAGAGGCAAAACGACAACAAATGTTGATGCACAAAACACAGGTAGGGCAGTGTTTTCTTTGGAAATGCTTGCTCATGATAGCTCTCCATCTTTTTATTGATGTTTTGGTATATAAATTGGTATATAATATAAACAGATATGATGCCATCCAAATATTGCTTACCTGACTTTTTACAACATTTTCAACAGCGGCCCATCCTGTGAACTAGGAGAGTGAAATGGAAAAAAAAATGATTATACGTTCCACCATCTGAATCTGGTTGCTTTGCATAAAGCAGCAAAGCGTGATTGAAAAATGAAAGTCTGCACAAGATTTCTGAGGCGTCTTGATGGTATACATAACAGTTTGACCTTAGGAAAAGGTCATAAAATGCTTCCTTCACAACTGTGATGTGAAAAATGTTTAACATCCTCTCAGTTAAGTCTAGGTAATGATAATAATAAACAGAATTAGACCTGGGTGCTGTTCACAATATCCTCAGCATTGAAGCCCTCTGCTTTAAATAACTATCAAATGAAAACTACCACTGGCCTCAGAGTGTGATGAATGTGGAGGGGAAACAGGATTGCTCTGGGTAGAAAAATTCAAACAACCTTATTATTTATGGCACACTCTCTTGGGCTAGACATTCATTCACATCCAGATTTAACCATTTTTCACTATTGAAACCAGTGGGTCAACCATATATTTTATTTTGATGATTTTTCATCACAGACACAGTGGGGTTTTGGGACCCTATGGCTAATTTCTTTTTAAGTCACTTGTCAGAGGTGTGCTTGGATCGGCGACTATCATGTTAAGACTTTAAATGCAAATGGTGTCTTTTTGGCCTCTTCTGCAGTTGCATCTCTGATGAAATGGTGACACAGTATTCATCAAAAGATCAGCTTTCTAAGCACTTCCAGGTCCCAGTCTTCAAGTTCATTGGCAAGGACAATCAAGTAAGTGAAAGAAGCATGCTGGGTGCCAGCTGGCTCGCCTTATGAAACTGTGTGCGCTTATGTCTGGGATGTACTGTACTGTAATGGTAGACTGTATGAATCTGCACTTCCCTTTATACTTTGATGGCCTTTTGTGAAAACCTGCTCGTCTTATGTGTTTGCAGCAAGTGTACCTCCACTGTCAAGTGTTAGTGTGTGGGGCGGGAGACACCCGCTGCACCGAACGCTGCCGGGGACGTGTTCGACGGGAGGTCTGGATGGATGAAACTCAGGAGCAGCACACACTGACCACAGGCCCCATCTACATTCTGCCATAGACGCCATGCAAATATAATATCATCATCATCATCATCAGAAACAAACAAACCACCATTACAAATACCACAAATACTGATAACCTGCCCACTTTTATAGTTTATTTGGTTGTATTGTAGGCATACATACACAGCAGTCCATTGCACTGTCCCTTTCATGTCCCACATACACACACTTTGATGTCTAAACACACGCGGTCCTTGTTTTTTTTTTTTTTCCATCGGTCCCTTGTTGTTCATATTGCTGGTGATGATTTAACACATTTAAGCTTGTGTATTCTTACCACTGTGGCAGCACAATCCACTGACATTAAAAGTGACTGACATTTCTATTAGGAACCATTCGGAGGAGCTTGAGTTCACTTCAAACTGCTACAGCATGACGGATGTTTTTCTAGGTCACACTTTGGGGCATTTCTCAGATTTGATTACAGCTTAGAGACTTAGAGGATTCATAAGAGTGATTTATATTTTACACCGTCACTGACTCGGAAAATCCAAGCGGGACATCTGTAGATGCGTTCTGACTCGTTTGCCGAGTGTAATCAACGGCTGGGGAGCATGTCACACATTACAGTGTGACAGGAAGGAGATATATTAGTAAAGATGTGCCTGGAACTTTAGCACCCGCTTCATCACCCCGACAATTAATCTACAGGTAATCGTGTCAGTTAAACTGCAATTACACTCACATTTATTCCTAAAAAAAGTAACACATAACTGGCATATAACTTACATCAAACATTAACAAAGTAGTGATAATGAGCCTTTCATTTACATAACACTGACTTAGCCTTTGAGCTTGCAAACTTTAGACAGCAGCATGCAGTGCGCCCTGTGCACCTTACTCTAACAATTGTTTTGTTCCTTTCAATCAAGAGACAGTTAATCAGACTGCATAATAATCACCATCTTCCTATCAGGCAGTTTGTTTGGAGTCATCAAGTAATTTATGGTAATGGAGTCATAGAGGCCTAAATTTGGCCCAAAAAGAGGAGTATGGATAGTTATATATGCATGAGCAATTAATTAGGCTTCTGAAAGTCATATCCAGACATGTAATATCGGTTACCACTGCATATTAATAAATCCTACAAAACATTTCGCTGGAATCCCTTGTTTCTTTTTAATTTCTGGTCTCTGCGAGTCATGAGTGGGCTCTTGTGGGACTCCAGTGAGACAAAAGGCCTGTAAATGCAGCTTCGGTGACTGCGTTACTTGTCCATTGAGGTTCAGTGTCACAGTTCATCCCTCTCCTCACCCGGGCAGACGCACGCTGCCCTCTGGCTGTTCATATAAGACCTACAACCAAGAGTCCACACTGTGTTGTAGAGAGCGTCTGCCATGGATTCACAAGCTGAGGGGAGAAAAAGATTAATAAACAGAACAGGGAGAGAAGAAGACCTTTTAACAAATCTTAATGTGCTATATATTCCTGGTGGTCAATAAAATTTTTTTTTAAAAAAGGCTAAAAAAAAGGAAAACAATCTCACCTTGCACCTTGGACACAAAGCCGAGGCTCCTCCTGAGGTCGGAGCAGATGGCGTGCAGGCACACGCGAAACTTGGCGTCACAGTCGTACTTGTTTCTACCACAAATGTCGTAGCAGGCATCAAGCTGGTTACAGCACTTTGTCATGGCGGGAATTCCTACATCAAGCTGCCAAAACAAAGAACTATATTTAGTCAGTCCGGTTACTGATGCAGCCGTCACAGTTGTAATTATATACACAATAGGCTTTGTAATATTGCTCTGGGTTGCTATGAACAGGCCACTCGTAAAGCAGCACCCATACTTGAAACCCCACCAGAGTGGAGCTGCAGCCGTTGGGATCTGGGAGCTGGTATCCAGGACGAGCCTGTGGACGCCCTCCTATATGAAACCAGAGAATTTTGCTTTAGGTCTTGAACTGAAGTTCTGCAACTGCATCAATGCCATCATGTGCTCCCAGTAAAGGCTCTACTGTATATCTCTGCAGTCAGTTGTGTTTAGTTTCACAGATAAGACGTAACTTCTGTTTGTGAAGCTCTGTGGTGATTGCGCAACATAAGGGACATCTACCCCCCCAGAGTGATAAACAAATGCATTAAAGTCTCCGCAGCAGCAGCCTCAAGCCAAAACATGTTATCTTAGATCAAGAAGTCATTTCCTGTAAACGGGAGGCTTTTATCACATTTTAAACTGAACTAAGCAAACCTATATGTTTTAGCAGAAGAATCTAAAATAGGACAGAATATTTAAAACCAACTGTTGGCCTGATTTTTACTCCAATAACAACACTTTTTGTAGACCAGTGGCCTACAGAACAGTCCACAACACTATAAAATGAATATAAAGTGAACCGTGGCAAGATTTGTTGTACTCACCATATCGGCAGCGGTACTGGCACACGCCGTTGTGCCCTCCAGCCAGCTCCACCAAGGAGTCAAAGTATCCGTGCACGGTCTGAAAACTGTTTCTGATTGAGCCCAGGCTCCAAATGCTAGTATCTTCTTGTGGCGGGGGTTTGTTCGGGGAATTGTTTGCCTGGATCGGTCTGATCTCATTGGTCTCCTCCTGAGAAGAAACTTGTTTCACATTGACAGCTTCCCGACTAAGAGCTTCCACTTCTACCGTCTGTCTCTGCCTCTTTGTCTGTTGTGTTATGTGCCACATAGGCCTCTGTTTCAGGTTGGTCACCTCCCTGGTTGTTCACTGTGAATATTTTAACTAAAGGTTTGTTGCCAAAAGGGGAATTAGCTGCAGGTGAGTCACTTACTTGGGCATCCATGGCAGCTTCACTCTGTTTTGCGGCTTCTGTGGCCTCGCCATCAGCACCTGGCTCCCCAGCAGGAGGCTCCACCTTTGTTGCCTCAGTCTGGTAGTAGACCAAAGTAGCACACATACCCAGGGACGTGAAGAGGACGAGCAGGGCTACGGTCCGGAGGAACATGATGTTCAACTGATGTCAATCCAAGCGGAGGTCCAGCAGCCAACAAGGAGGGAAGAAGATAGTCAGTGAGGGGTAAAACAAAAAACACCCCGCTCTTACTGACTCTGTTGACCAGAGCGCAGACTTTGACCTCTGATTAGATTCTGGCATACAGCAAGGCACTCTGTCATACCAGGGGTAAAGGTCACAACATATCAACCCATAAAAACACCTCTATTATTCTGCTAATCCTCTTTCTCTCTGTGATTCTTGAACACATCAAATGACTGCTTTCTCTAGTTATAATTGGATTGTTATGACTCAAGTCACACTTAGCAAAGAGGAAAAAGGAAAACCCTCTTCATAATCCCTTTAATGACCCCCCCTGCCACCACCACTATGACCTTTTTTTTTGCTCTTGTTTTTGTTTAAATCTAAGACATCACAAACTTTAAACTGTCTTTGCTGTCTTTGATGAAGGTCACAGACGAACAGCTCAGCACTAAATAAGAGCTTCGTGTTATCTTTTTCATTTGCGGAGCAGGCGTGGAGCAGTATTAGCGCTCCTGGGTTTGTCTCTTTTAATTGGGTAAAAGCGTAATGTGGATAAAGGAATACAACAGTAAGGAAATAAAGCCAAGACACTGGAATTCAGCTCTAGTGCAGACGTTTGTCTTTACCACATAGTGTACTTTTCCCACGTCTCTGCTGCCCTCTTGTGTTTACAGAGTAGTTTTTCTCCAATTCCATACAAAAATAGGCCTTTTCAATGGTTCTGTAAGTTAGGAGTCTCCAGTTATCTTGGTAAAAATCATTCACTCTGTGCAAGTAAATACTGTTGTCTTCTGCTCAGGCAGAATAAACAACAGTAACAGCTTCCTCTAAGAATGAAACACATGAACTTTGAAATTTTCTCTCAAATTTCTAATGGCTGGACAGTTGAGTCAGATTTTATGCACACTTGTGACCCACCCACTCACGTGTGTGACCGTACACTCGTAGATCCACGGAGCTCCTGAGCGATAATCTCCACGTTTGGTTTCAAGTGCATTTCAATCATTTCCTCCTGCTGATGAACCTGTACACCCTTTGTTTGAGGATTTCTGTATAGTTTGGTCCGCAACATCCTGTTTTAAAGCACAAGAGAGCAGATGTTGGTAAAGAAGTGTCACAAATACCGTATATTATGTGCTGTTTATCACATACCTTCTTACTGCAAGAGCAGCCTGATGTTCAGGTGATGTAAACCTTCTGTAAGTTTCCAGCACCTTTAGGTCTTACAATTTAGGTCTCTCCTACAATTGTCGGATCTCCCTCCACACATCCAGCACCTGAAGCCCCCTGAATTGTCCTGTTGGTGTGGCTGATTGCAGTCCCGCTATCCTGCAGCCCAGACAGAGGCATATCTGTCCACACACAGAAGAGGCAGCGAGGATGAATGCAAAGCAGTAAACAAGGATGCATCTGTTCTAGTACGCAAACCCTGGCAGGTACTAAAAAAGCACAGCTGAGTCACTGATATTACAAAACTCTCTTTACGTGGTGCACGTGGTGTTCACTTCAGAAACATTTGATATTTCAAATGTAGCATGTGCAATTGCCCCTTTCCCTTTAGGATACATGGTACTTAAAATACTTGGATGTGGTTTGCTGATGATGTGAGACTTACCCTCCACGCTGTTGTCCTCGGGGCCGCTGTGGCTGGAATGTTCCGTAACTTGTGTCTTAGGTTAAAAAAAGAAATTAAACAACTGAGAATGGACAGCATAGATTGTTTTTAGCTGATAAAACCACAGTGGTACCGTTTATTCTCCTCAAGAGAACTTGCGGCCTGCGTCTCCAGCATGCAAGCCTCTTTCTCAGCATCATCCGGCTACGCTTGCCTTCGCTTCGCCGCTGCCAGTAGGCCCATCTTTGACTAAAGCCTTCAGCAACTGAAACATAAGGATGGCAACAACAGCAGGAAGAAAAAACGAAAACAAAAAGAAATGTAGACTGTTTCTCTCGATTGCAAAAAGTGTCTAAAGAGAAACATCTATTCTCTCCCTTCCTTGCATCTCACAGGCTGACATGTTATTACTCTTTACAAGTATTGATACTCTTTAATGAAACTTAACTTGATTTGACCAAAACAGATGTTAGTTAGGAGACCCGCCAGTCAACACGTTGGATACTCTTGTAGGGATTGGGAAACCATCAAGTGGTTAACATACAGATGCCAGCTCATGGTGTATTAAACATCCAGCGTTTTTAGACAAAAACACACTTCCTCAAGTTATTGTAACAAATTAAATGCTGACAAACTATATATAGAATGCTTTCGCTCCTATAACCCGTGTTTCACAGTATCACTTACAGTTATGTTACACTATTAAATAATGTTGTAAACAAGTGAATGCAAAACAATAGTCATTTACATTTAAATTCAATTCTGCTTAAGCACAAAATACAGTCTTAACTAGACGTATACACATGTAGAGCAGTTTTACTGAAAGCAGAAGAAGAAACTTGGATGACTTGATACATTTCCTGTGAATGAGCAGTGATGAAAGCGTTGCCCTCTGAAGTCCCGCTCCCTGACGCACGACAACCAGGTTCCCGCGGCTGCTCTACTTGCGCTTTGGCACACTGGGGACTCACTCTCGCTTGGCTCTGATACATCTGACGGTCCATGCTATAAATGTGCAAGTGGGTACAGAGGAAATGGAAAAACCTTGATTTCCCCCAGGATGAGTCCAAATACAGGCAAGCCTTCGCATACATCATCAAAGACGTCACTGAACACCACAAGCCGGTCTCAGCTGGGCCAGCTCTGCGCTGACAACTTCTTCAACTTGCCTGTGTGTGACAGAAACACACACACACACACACATCATCATCATCATCATCATCATCAGCAGCAGAAGCAGCAGCAGCCAGTAAGAATGTCTGTCAGGGTTGGTTTCTACCTGTATTCATGCTATTACAAAACTAGTTTTCTGCTGTTGTGACATGCGTGACTATAATCACCAACTTGCATGTCAAACTGTTGTTTTATCTCTAGCTGGGTTTCATTATTTAGACCTTCCAGGTTGGAAGAAGTTGAGGAAAAGCAATGATTTCCCTTTGGCTCAGATAGAAACTTAGATTCCTTCTGAGAATAAGGTCTTATCTTGTCAGACTATAACCTTCTCCTTTACTGTTTGCATGTGATAAATTATATTTGGCCTGATCTTGTCTTGACTGTACATAAGCCGTGTCAGATGTCTCCTCAGAAGGAGATTTAAAAAAAAAATTTTTTTTTTTAAATTTCTTTGGTCTTTACACAGGCCAGTGTCTGTCTGTCTTATCTCGAGTGTCAGAGAACTTGGAATGCCTTCATCGCTTCGGGATGTCCTCCAGAAATAATGCTTTGTCTCTTTGGGAGGCTGACTCCGGTTCAGGCTGCGGGGTCCAGATAGCCCGAGGAGTCAGTCAGGATATAAAGCCCTTTTAGCAGCTTCAGCAGCCAGCAGCAGTCTGTTGATGTCTCTCCCGGAGCGATGCTGCTTTTCTCCTTACGACCGCTGGACATGGCTAAGAAAGAATAAACATTTCACAACATGGTTTCCTTTATTATAATGCACTCCTGCATTATCATTAACTGTAGTCGGCAAAAGAATTGACATTTAATTACATTTCTATACCTTTATTCATCTAAACAATACATTACCTGTGATGCTACTGAGAAATTTAAAAAAAAAAAAAAAAATGGTTATACTTTCCTGGCTTCAGCTGCAAGTGCTTTATGCGGTTGCCAAGGAGACAGAAGTGCGTAACCTGCAGATAAACGCTTAAACGCTTTATGTTCAGTATCTTGGTGATAAACGTACCGGTGAGTTTTCAGCTTCTTGTAATCAACTGGAGCGAGAAGCAGCCGGTGCTTCCGTGGAAATGGCTCCGTACCACGAAAACATTTACATCTGACAGATTGGAGGCGCCGAGAAAGTTATTATGAACAGAAAACCAAACACCACAGCGACAACTGGGAATAAGCCTGATGAGCTTCCTGCGTTAAAGTCATAATGTTGTGCGTGTTAAATCACACCTTTTTGTTTTTTCTCAATTATTTGATTTTTAAATGAAGCTACCAATTATTGCAGCCGCTGCTGATTTGAACAATTACATGGGAGAACCCACTCCCACAGGAAAACAGAGACAGACTGGTAGTGGAGGGCAGCTGGCCATGTGGGCTTATCTGTATCCCGTCTGTAAAAGTCAATAAAAGGAAAAGGCTACTGTCAAATAAACGTGTTACCAAAAGTTGAGCTACTTTTAGCCGTCATCCTCTCAACTGTATTGAACTTTAATCCACAATATTACATTTCAATCCTTTGTTTAAAGCTCCCCTGTGAGTTACGTTTACTTTTTGCAAATACATAATATATATTTGTTAGATGTGAAATTACAACATTGAGTAGGAGCCCCTACAAACACTGGTGGGCTGTTTTTCATTACTTAATGTTAACATTACCATGACAACCTCAGACCGCTGAAATTCCAGCAAAACTTATATGACTTTAGTGGGCAACTATTTTTTTTTTTAAATTTTTTAACCTTTGTCATAAGTCAGAACCAACACCACTTGTTTGTTTTTTTTCCATTTTTATTTGTGGCACGTTATGTAAACCCTGCTCACCAGGGAAAGTCTTGTGACTGCAAAGCTCCCGTGAATGCCTCAACCAACTGTCATCTTCACCTGTTTATTACTAATAACTGGGTTGTTTGTGTAAAAGTGAGACACAGACTTGAGGGTCGACTGGAGTGGGAAAGGGAGGGAGCAAAAAAGGAGAAAGGCGCCTCAGGGATGGAATGACCAGAATAGGAAAGCAAGCAGATGGCAAAGCTGAACAAGAAGAAGGCCGAGTTGCACGTCACCCTCCACTGAAACAAGTGAGCCGTTTACATTTATTTAAATCCTTGCTTTGTGCATTTGACATAATTGTGTTATATTAAAAAGGCCCACAGGAATTGTGGATGTGTTTGTGGATGGAAGTTTTCCATCCACGCTCACACTCACACCTGAGGTCAGTTTAGAGAGCCCAGTTACCTTGACACGCAGGTTCTGGGACTGCGGGAGGAGGCCGGGGTATTGTGCTGTCCTGATGGTATCAGACTTTAAAAGATGCAATATGACTTCACTGAGAGCGTAATTAAAAAAATGTTATTTGGGAAAGTTCATGCGTCAACCCCTGGCATACAACATAACAAAAAGCAGCTCTAGTAGGGATAAAATAGTATCACAAGATGTGCCGGACTGTCCCCACTCATTAGCACATAATTGTCAGAGGCTCTTTTTCAACACAGCATGTGGATTTCAAGTATTATCGCTACACAGAGTGGCTTTTAACTCATAGTAATATGATGATAATGGCTAACAACTGGCCTAATGTTGGCATTTTCTAAGATGAAAAAAACAAACAAACAATAAAGCATCCACAGCATTCACAGTTAATGCAATGAAGTGTAGTCCTCTAAGTTTGTTTAAGAAGATGTGCGCCAAAGATGTGTGTAGCCGTGGCAGTCCCCTCCCACCTGAAGAGTCTGTGTTAAAATGACTTTGAATAAGTCGGTATAAACGGTGAAAGTGCAAAAACATGTTGAGCAATCAGGAGTTATACATCATAGGAAAACACGGCTCACATCATCGTTCTATGACCAAAATGATCCACACAGGTGACAAAAAAAAAAAAAAAAAAGAAGAAGAATGATCTGAGACAGAGATCCTGGAGATGTATTTAATAAAAGTCATTTGGGCTACGGCTCTTATATTTACAGTTGAGACATTCCTCAGTTATTCTGGGTAACAGTAACATGTCTAGACTGTTTAATTTATCTTAATGTTTACTTTGTACAAAACAAAAAGGCCAACATTATTTTTCTTTGTATAAAAAATATAAGTTAATTTAAATTTAACTCTAATTAAGAAAATAACAATAGTAATAATAGCAGTAATAATAATAATAATAATAATGATAAAGATCATAAGCTAAACATAGTGCAGACAACGGGATATAACTGGTGCTGAAAAGTAGAAGGGACAGTGCAGTGACTTTACCATGTTGTCATGTGGAGTTGAGGTGAGTAAAGGTGAAAATGCTTCCTTTCTCATGCTTGCACAGACGCTCACTCACACGCACGCACACGCACACACACACACACACACACACACACACACACACACACACACACACACAGTACACTCCCAGTCAAAAAGTGCACAACTGCCATACCATTTAGCACCATCAGAGCATACATCTCAGTCTGTACAAGCTAATAACCTAGATCGTACACACTACACACCAATTACCGTAAATGCAAAGTTATATATAAACTTAAGGTAAGGTGCATGCTAACTGTTGCTCTTGGTTGAAGCTTACTGGAAGCAAATTCTGTAAGAGAAGTAAGAGAGCTCGTGGAGGAAATCGATGGGGCATGAAGCCACATACCACCGCCGAGAGGCTGCAGCCAACAAAACATTCATCATCATGTACATTCACTACACTTGGGGGGCCACAGTACCAGCCACGCAACACGAGACTTGAGCAGAAATGTCTCGGAGGGAGGTTGTCCACCGGAATGACAGATTCAGACAAATTCCTTTGCCTTTTGGAAGATCTTGGAAAATCACTTGAAAGAGCCAAAGCTATCCCCTAGTATGGTTTTGGAAAAATGACAGTACAAGTCGGATGGTTTATTTCCTACATCAGGACATAAATATGGGGGGAACTTCAGTCCACACGCTGGCAAAAAGTCAAACAACACTCTTGAGTTGTAATCCCAGAGATAGACATGTTTCACTTTATCTTAACAGGTCTGACAATATGGAAAAAAATTAAGAAGTCATGTGATTGTTGTTGACTTCAGTGTCTTTAAAACTCGCCTGTCTACGAAAAAACTGCTATATATGGGCTCCCCCACCATGATGTGATGGTGATGTGAGAAAATGAGAGGACAAATTGAGCAGTATGCAGTTGAGGCTTTAGCAACATGAATAGGGATCTTGTTGATCAGAAGGATGTTGGTGCTGCAGGTTCCTGAATGCTCAGGAATGAGGGGCTGCAGGGGCCACCTCAGACTTCAAACATTGTGACTCTTTTGTGAGCGTATTCACAAGTGCCGACATTATCTAACTCCTCTCATCACAGTTCGTTCATGTTTCTAGGGGATTTCTGCAATCTCCACAAAGAATAGGCTGTCTGTATTTATTCAAGTACTGCAAAGGATTTCTGCTAAAAAAGAAAAAAAAAAGAAAAAAAAAAGTAGTTTGAAAACATTCTAACGTCCGCCTTTTCAAAAAGGTGTTGGACACACCATACATCCGCTCTACACATTCCTTCTGTCTCTGGGAATACCTTGCTAGAGTAGTGCTCGTACAATAAACTTACTATAGAAGACAAAAAGTACCATTTCAAAAGAGCCTGAACTGTTTAGATTTCACATATTCTAGCCTGTGAAAAGTCCAGAGTAAGGCCTCTGCAAATACAAGACCAAAATGCAATCAAAAATAAAATAAAATAACACAAAACAGCCAAAATCAAAGAACAATAACGACTCATGTTCAGTCTACCAAATGAATTCCCAAGCTGAGAAGATGTAGGTGATGGGCTTGCGTCCCTCCTGAACTGATGTTTGTCAGTCTCTGGGATGGGTGAAACCATCAGTGTTGACACCTCCGTCACCCAGTGAGGTAACTGTGTGTTTTTAAAGTCAAGATGCTTTTAGCTAATCCATCTCCTGCTGATGCAAGATGTGGGCCCCCCCCTCCACCATGTCAAAGTGTCAGGTCTGTGGTAGGATTTAGTTTGTATTCCTTTGGTGGGCCAGCAACCCCTTTGGTAGTCAGTTATCCACCTTGACCGGGCCTGAACCACGAGACTCGCCGGGTACGATGTCCTCTGCCTCCCCCCGCGCTATCATCTCCCAATGGCTCAGGTTCTCCCTGGAAACACACATTTTTACTCATTATAGCAAACATAAAGGTGATTATTTGAAATAAAAACATTGCACTGCTCTCAGTTTTAGGTGTGCTTATATTTTTAGGGTTATAACCGCAATAAACACCAAACCACAACGTTACCACCTGCATGGGTATAAAGCCTTGGTAACAACCAAAACATCGCAGAAGAGCAGTGGTCTTAATAGTTTTTGTTGCGATAAGGGTCATCTCTCTTGTGTTTGAATCCAGTCTGACATATGAGAGTGAAAAGCGTTGCCCTTTAGCTGCCACTCGGTTCAATTAGCCAGCCTGCTGCAGTTTACACATGTTTGGCAGGTCCCACAAACGAGCTGCAGGGCTCCGCGTGGTCTAGGCCCGCTGCCCACTCGGAGCCCGGTGCTGACGTACAGCACGGGCTTAAATATTACACTGCTCACTTTGTTTGCATTCCCCCTGGATCAAGGACACATTTTAGAAAGCAGCAGAAGGGCAAGCGATATGAAATACAATCCTCTTTTAACTACCGCTCATTCTCTCCACGCACGTTGTACGTGAAAGCAGAAGTGGCGGGCACAAAGATGCGCCGCTTCGAGAGGAACAACAGGTTGAATTGCATATTGAGTTTTCAGAAAGTTACAGTGTCTGATCCAATATCAATAATGCTGCAAGTGTGTTTTGTTTGTATTTTTAGTGGAGCGCTTGGAATGTGCACATACTCCTTATCACCTCTAATCCAATTTGTTTGGCCAGTTACTGCCGGTCAGACAAAGCTAACACTTATTATTGATCTCATCAGACGTAAAATCGCCAGGACAACATCATCTGTGTTTACATGAACAGAAATATTCTTAAATTAATGTGGATTTAAACCATCAGGGTTGTCAGTCACGGCTGATCAGTGGCAAGGGTCTTAAATTAGTCAAACGAGAACGTAGATAACTGTTTGATTCAAAATTATGCAGAGTAAATATGTCTAAAACAGTGTTTTTCCAGAACTGCAAGAAAAACTGAGGTTTGAGCTGTTTTTAGATGGTGAAAGACCCGATGAAATTTCCTCCCTTATTCACCAAATCAAGACTGCAGCCACTGTCTGCTGCAGGTAAGACTATCAAATGTCTATTATAAGTATTCATTAACACAACCCGAGTCAATAAAATCTAAACTTCTCCTCCATGAAATGTCTGTGATATATTTAATTCAAAATACCACATGGAAACACTGCAAAGGCTCCCTCTTCAGTCAAACTAAACAGCTCTGTTCACAGCAGTCGGTTTCAACTCCACTCCACTCTCCTCTTCTGTGTACAGCTTTGCATACAATCACATTTTTATTTATAAAATACAATTAAAACAACTAAGTTGACCAAAGTGCTGTGCATTATTCATATAAAGCAGTGTATATATAAGTGTAGTGACCAGGGTTCAAACTCCTGCCCTTCAGTTTAGAAGAAGACCATCTTTCCACTGACAGACGGAGACAGTTTGGTCTCATACAGCTCGTACTGATCCCGTCTGCGGGCTTCGTCTAGTAGTGAGTCATATGTTGAACACATCAGACAGGAATCAACAGTAACGTAACAACTGCTCAGGAGTTTTGAGCTTTTATGGGCTAATGAGAATTTGCTTTTGATAACAAAGCCAAAAACGTTTGAGCACAAGTGTCAAATTCCAGTTTTGGATGTACAGTCATTGCAGGATTATTTTAAGTTTAAACTGGGCGGAGTTGAAAAGATAGAAATAAAGATTAGGGTTTTTGAGTTGATGGAGACTTCAGACTTTAAAATATATGTTCCAAAGCAAAGAAATAAACTTCTTTAACAGAGTGACTTTGATTAAATCAATCAATCAAGCATTGGTGGCAAAGGTAAAACCTTAGTAATGCTCTGTATATTGAGAGGTGTGTATAATTGTATAGGAAATAGTGATTAATTGGACTATACTGGGAAACATAAGCAAGAATATACATTGAATATCATATATGATGCTGCTGTGAATGCAGTTAGTGAAATATTATGTCATTTAGAAGATTATTTGGTGGGATTTTGCTCCACATGAGCTCATCCCTCGGTGTGAACAAATTTACTTGCCCTTTTTCACAAAGAATTAAGCAAGTTTTTACTATATCGGATTGATTTTATTATTACTTTTTTTACTTTCTAAATCATAGTTGTGAAACGTATCTACTGAAAACTTACCGACAGGCTTTTAAAAGAGGACTGGATGGAGGAAACAGTTCTGCCAGCGTTGTGTAGCATGGAATTGCAACAGAGTTGTAGAAACCCACCTTGGAAAAAAATAAACATGAAACACAGTAATTAGACATTAGATACTAGTTACTGTAGATGAAAAAGAACCTTATATGAGCTGTATTTGCCTGTTTAATTAGAAGAGAAAAGTGTTGTTGGCAGTTTGTGCCAAGTTCTGGCGACGTGGGAGTTCTGCAAGCTGCCTCGAGTCGTCGGTTAGGCCACTTTTAGTTGATCACTTGGTTAACCTTAATGTTCCCGGGCAGCGTTTTGAATATTTCTGTCTGATTAAACCTCCAATGGATCAATATAATCAAACATCATGCATCAAACGCAGGAGACTTGTAACCCTGCGTGTTGGGTATCTTTGGGAATGGCGCTTCCACCTGTAAACGTGCCCGCGGAAACAAACAGTCCGATGCTACGAGCCAACAGTTTTCAGCTTTCCACGGCCACGTGTCAGCGCTGCAAACTGAGCCTGTGAGTATTTACATCCTTAAGTCACTTAATAAAACATTTGTTCACATTTGAACATGAGTAAAAGACCCTAACTGAGAAAGTTTTTACATCTTGAACACTTCTTTTTCTCCTTCAGTTTGTTGGGATGCTGTACCCTTGACGTCAAAGAGCGGCCAGTTTGTACATCATTTTTAATTTTAATCTGAAACTATCTTTCTAAAACGGGATACTCTTGTTCTCTTTCCATCCCTCTCTTTCCTGCTCCTATATTCAATCACTTCCCAGCAGAAAATGTGTGTGTGTGTGTGTGTGTGTGTGTGTGCATGAGGTACATCACACACATTTAGAGATGTTGAGTGAAGTCTTACTTGACCTTGGGGAACCTCATCCTTCTTGTCTCTGTCCATCATAGGGATCGGCTGAATTCCAATCTTCTTCATTTCATCTCCCTGCAGAGGAACAAAAAAGACAGAGGTACCTTTTATTTTTGCATACTGTGGCAAACCTCCTGACCACCAAACAGCTCTATTTTGGGCCATACAAATTATAGGACACGCAACGTTGCAGCAGCAGTTACAAGTAAGAATAGAGGCCCGACTGTTATACTCGAGGCATGATAGCGACACTAAAACTGTTTAAGCTCTAACAGTATCCCACTGTACCTCAGCCCAGAACTCGGCATAGATGTCGTTGGCTGTGAGTCGTGTGATTTGCCACTGCTTGGTAACAGAACACAGGTCACATGCTGTCATCATCAGACCAATCACACGGTCCCTGGAGGGGAGCAGAGCCTTGTCATATCCATGCACAGAAGCTCGAGTGCTGTTTATGTGCGCTAGTTTTCACACTTCTCTGCGCGCTACTTTGAGTCTTGCGCTGACCTGTGGGAGTGGTTGTTCAAGTCAAGCGCGCTCACGGTCAGAAGCTCCGCCAGCTGCTGGTGGTTGTTGAAGTACAGGGCTAGGTCGGTGGCGATGATGGCCTTTCGGATGATCTCCAGCACCTGCTCGTACTCGCTGGAATTCAGGTTGGAGAAAATATTGTGCCCTTCCAGCTATGAGAAACAAAGAGATCAATAAAAAAGCAAAAGCTCCACTTATGAGCTGTTCGGTTAAGCTAGACTACAGCAGGTTGTAATCACAATCATCATCTCCGCTTCGACCAGCAGGTCCTGGATGTTTAAAGAAGAGGGGAAATCAGAGCACAGCTTTTTAACATGCTTAAAATCTCTAATTTGTAGTGTTTCAGTTTTAAAAGCAACAATTTAAAAAAAAATGAAAAGACTTATTAAACTCTTCATTTGGCACCAGAGGTCTACGATAAATGTAACAAGAGTATCTCACGCTGACTGACTCACTGACTAAATCTGTAAATTTGAGCCTTTGTGATGCAGTCGCTGGCAAAACGTCCACTTTCAACCTGTAAACTACGAATATGAAGTGAAATTTAGCTTTGCTTCCGGCGAGTTTACCTAAGAATCGATGTTTAAATAAAACAAAGGTCACGTCATGTTTCGTTAACTTCATAGTTTGTGAATAAATGTTGGAATAAAGAAAATATGAAATGAATTAAATGTTACTGTACAGCCAGATCGGTGAATGGGAGCTCTACCTGCAGGATGGAGACGGTCTGAGAGAAGTGGTGCTGCTCCATGGTGGAGGTGGAGTACAGAGCAGCCAGTGGATGGTCAAACTTCTGCAGGTATGCATTGCTGTAACCCCGATGATCCAGGTCATGGCATAGGCAGGCTATCAACAAACCCTTCTTCTGTAAAAAGAGAGGCTAAATTAGAAGACAGTCTTGCCAAATCACGCAGTAACTTTAGCAGACTCGGCAAGAAGCGAACCTCCAGCTCTGTGAAGATCCCAGACGTTTTCTGCAGGATGGCGTACATACAGTGGGCTACCGTCACTGCGTGCTTCCAGTTATGGTAGGGCACGCGGCGGTAGTTCTTTCGTACGGACATGGTGAACCTGCACAGTTTCTCCAGCTCAAAGCTGCGCAGACAGAGAGGGGGATAGGTTGAACAGCTGCTTTGGTAAAGAACTGATACCTGCATCTTGGTCCTGTGACAATACCTGGTCTTTCCACAGGAGTTGTGAACCATGTAGATAAAGACAGCGGGCCAGATCTCCTCAAAGGGATTGATGTCAAAGTGGAACCTGGAGGAAGGTGGCAGAGACGGCGGGAAACCGCTTAGTTTCTACAGCGCAGAACATCTGGGAGCACTTGAACTGACAACCCAAAGACCTGGCCCCCATCGTCCGTATGTGCCCCCTCAGATATCCCAGATCTGGACTGTCTCATTCACAAACATGTGGCTCCACTCAAAGTCACCGCTTATTTATCATCGGAGGCAGTGAAGAAAACCTCTCAGGTTTGCAAGCAAACACAGGAAAGCGAGGTGTCCTAAAGCAGCAGAGAGGGGGCACTCACGTTTCAATTTCCTTGTAAATGGGTGCAGGGAGGTTGAGCTGGGTAAGGGTCTTCCATTCCTCTGACGTGCAGATGCTGTGATAGGACAGTTTTTCCATCGTCACTCTGTAAATGCATTCAGAGTGCCGGATCCGGTGGTACATCTAGAGAAATACGGCAGGGAAATTACAAGTTTGGAATTAGTCTTTAAAACGTCAGGAGAGAGGCTGAACACTCCGAGGCTGTAAATGCCACAGAAACATTGCACACGATATCGTTATGAAACTCTCCCTGCGTCACTGGTGGAATTTCCACAAGGTGTGTGTCCACATCTGTTTTGTATCGCTGTCCCCTCACTAGACCAGCACGAGCGAGACGCTCAGGTACAGTCGCCAGCCCTCACCCCTCCCACCATAAATCACTTTGAATCAGGAGCTGGCCGGAGTGAGTTTCCTCGAGACGCGAGGCATAAATTACAGCCAAGCATAAATCCCATCACCGGATGGATGCGGACCGCTCGTCTCGAAATATTACATCCCGCATCAGTTTTAAAACCAGCTTTGTGACGCCGCTCCTGCGTACGGTTGTCGCACGAGCTGACGGTGAGTCAGGCCCCACGGCGAGGGGAGCCTTTGACAGACAGACCACACAATGTAAGCCTCGGAGTTTCGGCATGATTCATAAAAAAGTCTGTATTGCAATGAAAAGGACAAGCATCGGTTTTTATTCACATTTTGTGGCGATGCACACTCCTAACAGAAACGGCATTCTTTAGAAAAAAAAAACAAAAAACGACGGTGCGACAGCAGCAAGTTGAGAAAGTTGCAATCTAACGATATGAGCGTGACTTTAGTGTGAGGAAGAGGCCATCGCATGAACTTTAAGGTAACAATAACTTAGTAAGAGTTGGTCAAATACTATCACACCTCTTCAAGTACTCACATTTGCACAGTGTAAGGCCAGAGCACAAAAGACAGCAAACATCTTAAAGTTGTTCTCATCTGTTTTAGTGAAGGCACTTCCGCTTAACTTGTTCACCATCTGCACCACACCAATTACGGTCCCCCTGCTCACGATGGGCATGCACAGGATGTTCCGCGTGGTGTAGCCAGTTTTGAGGTCCACTTCTCTGTCAAAGCAGATACGCACACATGTTAGGCATTAAATAACCATCATGAGCTTGTGTACACTACTGTGTTTTTAAACTAAGGATGGTTTAAGATGACTTGAGGAACGACTCTTCCCCAATGATCATTAGATAAACTACATTTAATATAAAGGTAAGAAAAAATAAAAACCCAGCTGGGAACAGAGCACGTTTACCGGTTGAACCGCGGGTCTGCATAGGCATCTGGGATGTTTAAGACTTCCCCTGTCCGAGCCACCTGACCAGCTATTCCCTTGTCTATAGAAAACCTTTGGACAGAGACAGAAGAGGGGAGAGGGGAGTTACCCTTTGTGGCAGAAGAGAGATATAAATAAATCCATATTGAATCAGCAAAGTGAAAATCCACGTCCTGCAGTAAAAGCAGGTATTTGACTGATAACTTCTACTTTTAAGTTTTTGCTTTGTTGGTTTTACCACACGAGGATCTCTGGGTAAAGTAAACACATTTTGCAACTGAATTCTGTAAAAAAAAAAAAAAAAAAAAAATCTGTCTAAATCAGTGTAGCAGACAGATGAAGACGGCGGTGAAATCAACACACCTAATTTCTTTGGTTTTCCGAAAGATAGGTTTGCCTTCCTTCTCTTCCCCGATGTCAAACAGGTCCGAGTACAGTTCTTTGTTGTTGTGATCTACCTGGAAGAGTGCACACCTGTCTGCATTCACCAGGTTTTTTGCATATATCTGGAAAAAAACAACAAAAAAAACAAAACCAGGACGCAGGTCAGAGCGAGCACAGCACCTGCAACTTTGACTGAATCACTTCGTTTATTCCAGTATGTCACTTTTGTTTGAATTCTTCCTGGGTTAAAAGCTAAAAGGAGGGGAACAATGAACACACATAACTACAGTCACTGTTTGAACCAGATGACTTGAGATGAAACCGCAGTCACAAGGCAACCAAAAACATACAGAGAGGTGAAGAAAAACAAAACAAAACAGGAAACTCATGTTGTGCACTCATCCAGATCACACTGCATTCAGACATGTCTTAAAAAGTAGTTTAGACATGACCAAGTCTTTACATGTATCTGTATTTATTACATGCTTGTGGGGAATGATTGGCTAATTGATTAATCATGGTTATAAGAGGCTGGGTTCTCATATAATTAATGCCAAATTCAGTAAAAATAAAAAAGAAGGTTTTGCAGGGACATTACTTGCATGACAGCAGTGTTGCATCTCTTCACACGCACGGCTCAACACAGTGTAAATGAACGCGTACTTGCCGAAATCACACTCACCATAATATGTTCAAGTAGAGAATCTATTGCCACAATGTTATCAAAGTATGTTCTGTGTAAAAAGAAGAAATGGAGCGTTGAGATGTTTGACAAATGGGAAGCTCGGACGAATAAAAGCTGAGCTGCCTTCATAAACTGCTGCAGAAACTGTCGTATGAGAAGCTCTTACTTTGACACATCTAGTAGGAAGTCATTGAGCTCAGTCTGTTTGGCAAGGCCTCTGCACACCTAGTAGAGAAAAACAGAAGGAATGCATTTTCTCACATAATGCATTTAGCATCCTGCATGTTATGCAAGCAAACAAACAGGCTACAAACAGGATGTGGGCAATCTTCCTGGGTTTCTGTAACAGCAGCGTGCATTAGCAGCGAGCCGCTAACCAGTGTGCTGCAGCGCTGCAGCGACTGCTGAGGCTCAGAGGTCCACTGTGGCCTGAGCTGCTGTGGGACGCTGATCCTCTGAGGTATTATACTATCCTTTCGTGATGCATAATGACGTCCCTGGGAGGCTGTTTGTTGAATCTACGGCTCAGTTGATTGGACTGGGCGCAGTGACAACCCAGTTCCTGTACACAGCGGATTTCCCCAGTGCAGAACCAGAACAAACAAAGTCATCCAAGAGCAAAATAAGTGGGACTGGTAGGTTAATGCCAGACAAGTCTCCGGTGAAGCCCCACGGTTCACCGCATCCGTTAAAATGGGCCATGTTAAACTCAAATCGCACCTCTGCGGACATTTGCTCACCTGTACTTGATGAATGGCAACGGAGGCCCACGCTAAATTAGCTGTTGCAACCTGGAAGAGGAGAGACTTAGTTTCAAAGAGCTGCAGCGGCACACACTTTCCCAGTTCAGGCTCACTGAAACACTTTCCACACACATTCCCACATGTACCTGAGCTAACCTCATTTTTTACAGAAGAGCCATTTGAGGAAAATCCCACATATTCCCTCGCACTCCGTGGACGCCGTAAAAATACCGTATTCATGTTGTGCAAAACTTGTAAGCAATTCAAATTCAAAGCTGTATTAAAGGATTTTTTTTTTTTTTTTTTTTGTCATGAAAAATTAGTTTAGCGGCGATAAGTAAAAGTGAAAGTGTCCACTGTGAGACATTTCCCACAGGAACTAGTGTAAATCAGACTGTGCGTGCGCTGAGGTGGCTATTCTGTTTCCCATGTCATTGATTCACAATGACGATTGCAGAAGTGCTCGTTTGTAGAAGCTGTTTCATTAAAAAAACACACACATGCTGTCTAGAAACGACTTGTACTTGATTCATCTTTGGTTAAAAGTGAATGTACTCTGACTACTCTTTGAGCGGCCCGTCATTTTCCAGCTCGCTGCACAAGTATGTATCTTATTATTTTGCAGGAGAAAATCCTTGGCGCTTAAACACACCGTTATTAAACATTTCCACAATAAACCAATCTTCACCATGCTAACTTGGCCTTTAACGGATCCAGACTGAGGGTAATACCAGGCTAACCGTACTTCTGTCCCCCTCTCTAGATGTGTTCTGTCTGGGTCGCACCGACCTCCTGGTGGCTGAGGTTGAAGGGCTCCTTGCCCCAATGCCGATGCAGCTCCAGGATGGCGATGAGGTCCCCAATGGCAGTGAGGATGGGGAGGCACAGGACAGAGTGAACATGGATCCCTGAGTCCTGCCCTGTGCCGTCGGGGAATCGCTCGTCCTGCAACACAGAGACCCGCAAAGGCTTTTATTCACCTCAGGGACTTGAACAAAAACAGTGTTAGTGATGCTTTTGGCGGATGAGCACAAAGAGGATCCTTAATAAAGCTCCATTAGTGACTTTGTAGCCACACATTTGAAATATTTTGAACACTATAACCTCTGTTTTTGAGCCACGAGTCTCTCATCACAGAGGACCTTTGCTGATATTTCCTTCTTGACCCTGCCTTTGCCTTTACTGCAATTAAACCGGCACATTCAGCTGTAAAGCCAAAGATTATCGTAATGGCTGAATCTGTTCTGATCGCAACAAAGCTGCCATACCCCCATGATGTCCTCTACCAGCAGAGTTTTGCGAGTCTTGGCAACATAAGCGGCAATGGTTGTCCCAAATGCGATGGGACCAGAGGGGATGAGGCTCGGAGGCCCATCCTTGGCCCCCGTTGGAGTGAACAAACATAAACTCTGTTGAGAAAGCACAGATAATAACAGGTAATGAAGACACTCTGATGCTTTGGCTGTAAAATGTATTCAGCTGAAACGGTTCTCCACTCACATTGTTGCATTCTCCCAAGAAGTAAAGTGCAAAAGCATCAGCTTTTGTTGCTGTTGAGGAAGAAGAAGCAGAGGTCACATGTCTGCAGCACCTATTGCATCAATCTGTGCCCAGGATAAACTTTCTACATGTCACAATAAAAAAATTAATCAATCAATCAAAAGGAAAAATCAAAAATAAAACATACAGGATAAGTGTGATGAGGAGACAGTTCCGATCTAAAAACAATCTATTAACAATGTCCTACATAACAACACGGGTACTCTGAGGCTTTGACTGCCTTCCAGTTTATCTCATTCCCAGTCCTCCTTTCCAGTCCCATTTCACACTTATATGTAGGTCATGTTATCATACAATGTGACAACAGTGGGGCTGGTGGAGCAGTCGATGCACAAATGATCAGATAGATGCAGCTGTTCAGAACAATTCAATGCTTTTGCACAGTACAAAAAAAAAATGCTGTTGGAGAGAAACATCAAGTCCTGGACTTATTTCCATCATTGAGCATGGTATTTATTTATTCATTTTATCAATATGTAGTCATTTATTGGAAAATGAACAATTTTGCTTAATTAAAACAACTTTGAAGTTAAAATAGTTTCTAGTTAAGTACTGTATGTACAGTATTTAACTGTTTATGTAAGTCAGGTTTCTAGTTTTCGCTCCCTCATTGCCTGAAGAAATTTTGCTCTCCAACAGTCAGCCAAATGAGGAACTATGAGCTCATTCGCAAGCGATGTTTAATGTTTATTTATTTTTACTGGAATCGACATGTTGGCTTTGTTTACCACAGTGGGCAGCTGAGTTTGACTTTAAACTGACGTCCTCTGAGGTTTTTTTTCACCACAGAAAATCCTACTCCTACTCTTGTAAGTTGCTACAGTGGCATTCAGAGCATTTGACCCCAAAGCTCATTGAGAGACGTTTATCCAGCCATTTGTCATAAACAAGCAGGAAAAGTCTGGCAGCACCGGAGTGATGTGAACCGGTCCAGGGAGGGCTAGTGACTTGGCCAGTTTCCATTTTTTTTTTTTTTTTTTTACCTGTTTTAATGATGTTGGATAGCTCATAGAGCAGGAGTTTGTTGTCTCCTCCAGTGTCCAGGCGCTGCTCCATGTAGCTGTTGAGCTCGTACACCACACCCTGCATATTTGTGTCCTGGTACTGCTGGACACAGGACACGCACAAGTTTCACATAAACACAGAGATTGAATTTCATAATTCAGGAAGAGCTAGGACATTTAAAAAAAAAATATATATATGATTTTATCTTATAAGACAAAGGCATTTACCATAACATGACTGTAACATTGCTCTCCATTGACATTCCCCCCTGACTGCCGCATTCTGGCTCAGGGATGAACCCCCCCTTCCTGCATCCCCTGAGGAGTCCACGGCACTCACTGTGCTCTGACTGGACAAGCTCTGATGCTTAGAGGTGTGGTGACGTAAAAAAATTAAATAAAAAAGACCCTCCTGCCTTCTACAAGGCCAGAGAAACGTCTATTTCTGCGTCTGCAGAGAGGATGAGGACGGGACAGCAGGGAGAGTGGTGCAGTAAGCATCCCCCCATGGGAGGCCTGCTACCCTCCCACATCCTGTTACACCGACGTATGGATGACACACTGAGGATCTGAGGGGACCTCGTTTATTTTCCTGAGTGTGCATGTCCACTCTACTCTGCTGCACAGCTCTGCAGTAGGTGCTGACACCCAGCCTGCGCCCCCTCCCCTCCCCTCCCCTGATGCGACACGCAGGGGTTTCAACATGTTTGTGGCACAGGGGGATTATTCTTTCCCATGTCCTTCCTGCCCTCTACACAAGTTTACAATTAAATCGTTCTTTGTAAATATATTCTGATCTCTGTGAACTACTCCGTGGTTTCTGACACCGATATAAGAAAGACCTACAAAGGTTCTGTTCCAAAGAAGTTTAGGACAAATGGTTGTCAACATGTTAATGTTCATTTACACCAAGACTTTTCTGCGGCTGCTGAAGGACAACGCTGAGCTCAGTATTGAATGTAAATTAGTTCAGGCTCGGTGTCCATTCCTCTGTATCAACACAATTAGTGTGAGTCTGAAACAGTGAAATGAGGCTTCAGGTGCATCTGTAGCATTATTTAATAAAAAAATGTAATAAAATCAAGCAAACACCTACCCTGGTGACGTCTTTAGCTGATGTGTCATCTGCAGTGAGAAAAACCACAGTTTTAACAGACGAGTCATAACAATGTTTGATTTTTTTTTTCTCCATAAAGTTTGATTTTATTCATTACCACGGCCTTTTAGCACAATGACCAGTTCCGTAGGAGTCTCATCATCTAGACGATGTAACTGCTGTAATTAGTACTGTACCGTACTGTAATTAATTTCCCTTCGGGGATTAATTAAGTATATTTGAATTTGTTTGAACTCAGCCATTCACAGACTAAATAAAGCATTTCTCCTCCTCACGCCGATGCACCGTTGCATTAGTGTAACCAGATTAACCAAGTGAATAAGATTTAACATGAGCTTTGTTTGTTTTGCAAGCCGCTGAGAAATTAAAGAAGAAAACTAGGCTTTCTTTTTTTTTTTTCTTTTCTTGTCTTTTTTAAAAATCTCTTCCAATGAGCCAATTAAACAATCGAACCACTTAATTAAACGGTTAAATTGCAGATGTCGGGTCTGACTACACAAATATGAAGACTGTCACTGTTATCTGAATTGAAAAGCTAAAAATCTTCAGGCTGAGCAGAGCAGACATCTGCTTGAACGCTGGGTGGATACTTTGCAGCGTGTTTGCACATTGATGGATTATGAAGGGCCAACACCACAAGCTGCAAATAAGCAAAACCATATGTTGTCCTCACAACAGTAGTCTTGTAGTAGAAAGGATTGAGAGAAAGCAAAAACAAAAAACAATGACAAAAAAAAAAAGCCACGTCTTATTTAAAGCATTAATGAATGTTGTAAATAAATAACGGATTTATATTTCATCCATGTAATGCAGGAAGACGTTCGATTGAATCATGTTACCCTTAAAACGGAATCATGAGAAATATTCATTTAATTTGACAAGAGCAAAACTTCGTGGCCTCAAGTGCACATTCCTGGATCTCAGGCTGTTGTGTTTGGATGTAGACACTGAAGTATGTGATAATAATAAAAGCCTCAGCCAGTCCCAACAGTTTCTGAACTCGGAGTCTTTGACTGCTACTTGGGGTGGAAATAAAACCATTCACACAGCTGAAGCAGCTCTTCATCAGGCGTGGGTCAAAAGCACAGGAGAACAATGACTCCTCAGATCTCTTTGATAACTTTTCATGTGATCAAGCCATGGAAACAGCTCTGCAGATTTTGGAAACGTCCTCTGAAGTGCTGACTCGAGCTGGTGCTCCTTTTGAAACAGACCTCTCTGAACATGTGAAGGAAGATATTACAGCCAGCTAGATTGTTTGTTGTTATAAACATTCCTCCAGTATGCTATGAGTTTCCTTACTTAGCCATGAGCCCTATTTTAGAGTGAACTCCTGGCCGGGCATGACGTCAATCAGAGGACAGAGGGCCGTACTTGAAAAAGACTTCAAACCCTTTTTAAGAAAAGAAAGAATGCAGTGATTTTTCAGACAGAAACGTTTCATCCTTCACTTGTTAAAGCCACGACAATTCAAATCAAAAGTGCCTTTGAAGGGTAAATGTGATAGTATTAGTGGTGAGCAACTGAAATGATTCATTACAGCAGTTCAACACCGCCGATTCCAGCACAAAGACATCCGTAGATATGAGCTGATAATTGGAGTATTGTGCAAATCAAAAGGGAGACATGAATATAATTGTGCATGTTCTGAAAGCAAGTGAGACCAAGTGAAACTTAATTACAGACAAAAAACAAACATGTACAGTCAAAAACTTCTCTTTACAATCTTATATGTGTGCAATATATATATTTATATATATATATATATATATATATATATATATATATATATATATAATATATAATAGACATACAATGTTAAATGAAACACGATCCCTGTGAAAGATACTCGAGGAGGACGGCTGTGTCAATAAACCTAATTTGACCATAAAGATAAAAACTTTACAAAAACATACCAGGGAATGTAATACCCACTGCTTATTTGGACTGTTACTTAGTCCAAATTATTTCATTTAAAATAAATGTACAGTGCCTCCGTGTCTGTGGTGTTTGGTAGCAAAAGCAACATGTGAGGAAGCCTGGTTAACCTCAAGCTCAGAGCAGCACGATTTTTCTTCCTCCAGAACCTGAGCGCTTAACACTCTCAGACCCCCCTCATCTTGCTGGCAGTTGGCAGGAAAATGAAGCTCTGTCTCAGCCTTCCCCTGCAGAGACGGAAGAGGGTTCACCGGTGGGCAGCGAGACGGGGTCGGGTCGGGACTGATGCTTTACAACCGAATGCAAGCTGAAAAATGAATCTGCATCACGGAGGAAAAGTGATGCGGCTGCAGGAATGCAGAAATCTAGCTCTATCTGACTGTCATTACCTGCAGTTAATAGAGGTAAATGTTTAACTTTTGTGCTTTTTTTTTTTTTTTGCTACTTTAAATAACAGAAGCACAGTCCATGTTGACCCTCACTGTCAAGAAAAGGAGGTTTTTACTTTCTAGTGTATCTGTTGGCTCTCAGTAACACATCACTGTAAAGTGATGCACTGCCAACTGCTCCAAAAATGCTGATACAAAACGGTACAAATCCGTGAAATTACATAGTGATTAGAAGAATGTACAATGCTATTTTGTTAAAAAAAAGGTCTAACGGTTGACATCCCTCCTGAGAATAAGGTCACCCTTCTAACGCTTGCGTCGTTCCAAGGAGATTTACAGTCGTCCGCACTTCGCCGCCAGCATATTACAGTGAAAGTGAACACTTAAAAAAACAAACAAAAAAAACAAACATGGAAGGAGCTTTAAAAATGACAAGAATAAGATAAAAGTGTACAGTATAGGCAGTTAGGGGAACTGCAGAACATTCCAGTAGTTTAAAGCTGCTGCGATACAGTAGCACATGCCCTTTAAATCTAATGTGTTGTGCAGCACCAGGTGTCTGGTTGGACCAGTTCCAGCCGTTTCAGTAAAGTATGCATGCAGGGTCAGGCCGGGCTCTCATATCTTTGTTTTTCCTAGAAACCAGAGCGTATCTCAAGTGTGCTCTCCTGTATGTGTGGCTATCTTTTCTCCTTCGTGTGGATGAAACTGCGCAGACGGCTTTCATTTTTTTATACGAGCAGCAGCGAAATAAAATGAAAGAAAGATAAAGGATGAAGGGAAACCCTGACAACTTGCCTGTCCTGTTAAGCAACAATAACATCTCTGTTTCATCAGATTCATGTCTTGGGATTAACCCAAACGGGACAGTCGTCCCCGGGGCCCAAGGAGAAGGTATGCTTCAGGTGACTGCGCGAGTCCGCGTGTTTTATCATCACTGGATGTACTCTGTCATCAGACACCAACAGTCACTTAATACCGTCCCATATTTTCAGGGACCCGCTGTGCTTTTAGTAAACATAGGAGGCAGCGTGCCGACGTGTTCCTAGAAAATGTACTGCCAGCAGCGAACACTTTAAACAACTGTCTAGCAGCTCCTGAGCTCGGCGGAGGCTGAGCGCGCTTCTTCTAGCAGATTTACTGCAGCAATCTCGCTGCTTTTGAACTTGAAAAACTTTGTCCAAAAGATCTTTGCGTAGTCCGATTCACTATGTAGACTAGTGTTTTATTAAAAAACACAGTTCATATGTGCAGAATAATGCCTAATTATTAGGAATGTGATGTTTTGGGCTTACAAGACTTTTTTTTTTTTTTTTTTCCTCCAACAGTGAAACAGTAAATGCACATTAGCAGACAGCTGGAGATAAAGAAAGTAAGAAAAAATCAGAGTAAAAGCAACATAAAAACAAATGTAAACCAAATGGACCAGCAGGTGTTAGGAAGGAGAAACTCCATAGAGGATCTTCACAATCCCAGTGACACCTCAACCGGTGCAGAGTTTAATGATGACGACAGATGTGAGATGACTTTATTTTTTCATGTTGTTTCCCCTCCTCATGGTCCTGATTTTGATGGTTTGCCTAACTTCTGAACATGTTCATTCTTGATTAAGTGGTATTTTATGACAAAATAAGAGTAAGGACCAGTTCTCATTTATGGGGTGGATTGGAAACTAAAACCGACCGATGAGCTGCTGAAACTAAACATCGCACAGCTTTCTCCAGCGTAGAAGTGACTCGAGCTTGGCTGCTTCTTTTCAGAATTTAAATACTGAGGAAATGTAAGGAACGTGCAAAAATAGACAGAAGCACAGATATTAAATTGGATGGAAAACTAAATCTTGTAACTTCAAGCGCATCCGTACCAAACAAACGCACAGGTCACATTTAAACGCAAACATCTCTGACAAAAGTCGAGGACAAGATCAGCCCTGAGGGGCGTTGTCTTCGCAGTCAGCTCAGTTTAATGTGGACAATACTTGACGGGCGCTGTATTGATCAGCAACCGCAGATACAGTCTCCTGCAGGACGGTCAGCAGGCAGTGACTCAGCAGTCAACATGTGTGGACCTCGTGGCCGTCCTGCATTGACCTGCTGCATGCAGGATGTGCAGCTGCCAGAAACTGCAGCCTTGGATTTACCCCAACTTCTTTTTTCTTTTTCTTTCACTTTTTGGTAATTTTATGCAAACTCTCCTAATCACCCACTTCAAGTCAGAGCTTTTTTTTCTTCTTTTTTTCCTTAACTTTGAAAAGAATACAAGGAAGCCCTCTTCAAGCAGCACTTACAAGCCTTACAAGCCTGTACTTTTCAATCTATGAATTTCCTGAACTTTAGTGGTCTAAACTACGGAGCTCTCTAGGGAACACAGTGGAGAAATAAAATAAGGGAACTTTCGCGATATATTGCAAAATATTTGCGTTACTTCACACAACGTTTGCGCGATATCGCCCAAACAGCCCTCGCGCACCACTGCCTATTTGGACGGAGGCTGATACCGATACGCTCTCCTCCGCAGTCATGGACCTTGAAGGTTTTCTCCAGTCAAGCGACGTGTCAGAAGAAGACATCATGCGCTCGCAGTGAAACCTTTGCAAAGGTTTTGCGTTATCTTGCAAATGTTTTGCGTTATATATTGCAAGTGTTTTGCGATATAACGCAAATATTTTGCAATATATTGCAAAACTTGTGTTGTAATAGATAAAGGAAATTTAATTGAATTGAAAAGTTCACTTTTTTTCTCCATTGTGTCCCCTAGAGGGCTCAGTACTAAACTTAACTGTTTTTTCATTCTGTTTTTTATTTATTTACTTTTTTTTTTTTTTTACTGTATTGAGCTCAGATTTCTTTCATTTTTGTAAAAAATCTTGTTATCATCGGATTTCTGTAAAACCTCTAGCAGACAAATCTTTTTTTTTTTGTTGTAAATTGTCCCGAAGGTTTTATTGGGGTTCAATGCAACGAAAACTCAGCAACTGCTGAAGATTGGAAAGAAACTGCACAAATAATCAAATTCTTCCTCAGAGGACCAAACTTAAATAATTCATCAGTAATGACTTATTTGGATAACTGATTATTGTAATAGTCAAGAATAATCGAGATGATTTGGAGCGTCAGTACTCTGCAAGCTCTCATGAACTTTTCACACGGAGTACTTTTTTAGGCATGTTCTTATTTTAGGTGGAGACGAGAGCTTAGTTAACCAATGAGCACATACTTGGACTTTTAAATTCTGAGGACTCGGTTGTTTCGTTTAGGATCATTTTGGTTGTTTATCAGACTATCCAAACAAGTGTTTTCAGCAGTTAACGTTACGCACGTTGTTCCTAAATCCTTGTCCTTCCCCACAGGTGAACAAGCTCTCTTATCACGGTTGTGACATGTGAGCTTCTGCTCCACAAACAGAACTTTGTCAGCCTCCAAACACAACTCTGAGCGGCTCAGCTCGGCTCTCTCCCTTGAGTTGGAGCAAGAAATCCCAGCGTCTCACTCCTGGTCTCAGTTTACCAATACGGATCAGGAAGCCAGTCTAACTTATTGGGATATATTGCTTTGTTAATATGATTAGGTGATTGATTTCCTACAAATATTGAAGGGTGGTTACAATAATCTATTAGCAAGAGAGAGATCAGATCTAAGCGTTTCTTGTTCGGTGACTCTCAACTCAGAATTATGCTTTGGTCTATTTATATAGTTGACTCAAAAATATATCTTAAGTGGTTATTTTTTTTAATGTTTTTTATATTTGACAAATTTAGAAGAATTCATTGATAAAAGAAGTAAAACTCATTGTCCTTTTTAAGATAAACTGACTGTGTTTATGATCTGACTTCGGTCGTGTTCAGTTGTCCCTTTTCCGTGTTCTTAAATGTAGACCATGAGGAAATCTAAAATCTAATAAAAAATCTAAAAAACACAGCTCTTACGAGGAGCATAACAGTGCCAAAAAAAAGAAAAAGCAACACTGGCAAACCTAGTCAGGCTGATACTGGCTGTTGCTTCTGAACTAAAACCTCAGAAGTAAAACTCAGCCGTTGTGTCTATAGTGTGTGTGTGAGTGTGTGTGTGAGTGTGTGTGAGTGTGTGTGTGTGTGTGTGTGTGTGTGTGTGTGTGTGTGTGCTCTGCAGAGGCTACAGGTCAGTATCAGGAGGCATATGGACAGATGCTTCGGAAGGTTTGGGATTTATTAATTACACTGTGTGAGTGCAGTGTGACGTAAACATCGCCAGTGGGACGTTGGGTTAACTCCTTTTCCTATCGCGGAAGAACATTTCTTTTAAATGAAGTTCGATGTGAGGAGAATGCTGATGTGAGGAGGTGCCGCTCTAAAACAGGCTCTTCGGAGCCATCCGGGTTTACTGGGTTGGTAATTGTTGGGCCAAAGAAAAATAGAAATAACACAAAAACGAATAAAAGTCCAGCCAATTTGCTGGTTAAGCCAGATTGCTGACTTCATTCATGTTCTTAAGACCACATTGACGCTTGGCATTGAAACCTTGTTTTGTTTGTGTCAACCAGATGGTCAAGGTGGGTGTAAATGCTGCAGGGCATTTGGCATGTAGTTCAGCAGTTAGACTCCGCCTACTTGGTGAGCTAATGGTGCAGACCTCCTGGTCAGTAGGGGACGAGTCAGGGAAACTGCTTTTGCCTTGTTAAGACATAAAATAATACGAGAAAATATCAGAATTACAGCCTAAAAATATGGCAAATGGGTGGCCGTTCTAAAAATAAGAAACAATAACAGGAAACAAAAGCATAAAAATGCTGCTTAGCATAATCTGGTTATTGTGACAAATAATACTTGTAATATAAGGAAAAAAAAAAACTTCAGTTCAATAAAACTGTGCAAATGTGAGGCCTTTTTCTGGAATTACAGCCTGTAACACGACCTTTGTAGACACCCACGCACAGCCCCACACACACACACACACACACGCACACACACACACACACGCTTGTGTGTCCATGCACAGACAAAGTGATTTATGTAATCCAGTGTTGTCCATCACATGATAAGTGAGAACAAGACTGGCTGCAGGGATTGCTTCCAGGAAGCAGTGGCTATCTCATTGATGGTCACATGATGACAGGTCCTGCTGCTGCACACTCTCTCTCGCACACACACAGACAAATACACACAAAATATATCAGATCAACCTGATGTCTAAAATTATTACCACAAAATGAAATACAAATATGTAATGAGAATCTGTCTTGATCCCGGCTTTGATCAGGGCTTTGATCACGACCACTATAGACGTTAACCGCCAGGCTACATTAAAGACGAAGGGAAAAAAATATTTACACGTATCATATACTGATTCATCCCAACACAATGACCATTCAGCCTGTTTGAGGAACCAGAAACTGAGCAGTAATTGCCTTTTGAATGGATACTGCCAACAAGAGGAGAGGCTTCACAGCGGTGCCAAACTGTCTGCTCATCACAACAGAGGAAGTGTACTTAGTGGTTTTACTGATGTGATGTAAAGATCAACCCAGAGGAGAGCACCGTATGGTTATAGGGCTGATTTCTGACATCTTCATTCAGAATTTGATCACTTCTGTCTCAACTTCAAATCTCCACTGAGCAGAGTAAAAAAAAAAATTAGAAATATCCTAACACATATCAGCAGATGGACTCAAGCGATGTCACATGAAGCAATTCATCTGACACTGGGAGAAAGATGTATTAATAAAGACTTAGGTGTAAAAAGACTCAGAGGTTTGTGTAAGTGTGGTTAGATTCTCACTGAAGGTTGGTTAAGCATTCCCACTTCAAAAATACTCTAGGACTCCTGCAATTCGTAGCCATTTCCATTGGTACAGAACGTACCGAACCATTTCGATGGGGTAGGGGTGGATTTCATGCAATGACTCATAGAGCAGCATCAGTGAGACAATATTTAAAACAACCAAGTTGGCTCCATCCACATGCTTTATTTTTATCTTTATTTTCTCTGGGCTGGTTGTGGTGACCAGAAGCAATTTGTGTTGCTACTTCTCCCTGGAAATCTAGAGTTGAGTCCAGAGGAACCAGACTATTTCCTGGTATCAAAGAGGAAAAGAATTAGGACGGCTCTCCTAGTTGGTCTTTCCCAAAGTCTTTAAGAATTTCTAGAGACATCTTTCCTTCAGCTCGGGACATAGTGAAGGGAATGTCATCATGAAAATATTCCAGGAAGTATCTCCTTTAATGTTAATATTTAATAGATGTGAATTTCTGTATTCATGCCTCGTTAATCAATCAGAAAGCTGTACATGCTGTTCATTCAATCCGTGTCAAACTCAGAAGATTTTATATCAAGCAACAAATTGGGTTTTCACTCCATTTACCAACGTCAGTAGGCATAAAGCAGAACTGATGCTTGTGAATAGCAAATATGGACCTAGTCTATACCATCTTTCTGTGTTTGCGTCGCTCTGTAATTACACTATCAAACGCTAGATGGCAGTACAGTTTGGAGTGATGAGCTTTTTCTGTAAACTTCCTTTTACACACCTCAGACGTGACGAGGGAAAACATAGCATATTTTACATAAGATGAAGCTAATAAGTGTTGGACAACAGTACGATTTTCCTTCCATTACGGCAAACGATCACATTCGATAATGACGACAGAGAAGTAGGAGCCGGATAAACATTGAAAGAAATACAATGCTTTCAACCAGACGAATCGCAGTGGTTTGTTGACATGAGAAAAAGTCACATTTCTGAGGAGATGCATGTGAGGATTTAAAAGCTGACCGTGACACAGCAGGAGAATTGCTAATGAGCTATCCCATTATTCACCAAGATTTTTTGTTACTGTGAAGCAGCGTCTCTGCAACCCAGATACTGAACCGCTGACTGTTTCCATGTTTTCTACTGAGATGGATTCGACTCGACTGGCTCGAAACCCTATTAAAGTCATGACGACCTTAAAGGCTTCAGCCACACCTGTCTGCATACGACACTTTGAACTTTTCAATAGCTTTTTTTAACTGTTATTTGTCAATACTAACCCTAACCCGTAACAATTTGAGTGGAAATGCCTAATATCCATCGGATCTGACCAAACAGATGACCACATGGCCGATCAAATCTTTCTGCTTCCAGAGAATAAATGCAGCCAGTAGCCACTGATCCAGAACAATAATCCCACCAAGTTTCAGTTAAAAAAGTATCCTCAGGTTCTTTTTTAAGCCTTTTATTCAGTAGGTTATCAACACAGTTAGTCTCCCAGAAGAATTACAATCTTTATTATGGACTCATTCTGGATTCTGAGATTTGAGAGCAAACGTATTGCACATCAGTCATATGTGGTATGTACTGTAAGTACTGTAAGTACATACCACATATGACTGATGTGAACCAGAAATGACTGCGTAAAAGGGATGGTACTGTTCATATGACTTCAGTAGCTGGATGTTGCCGCTGCGTACCGTTCTCGCTCCTCCACTGTGTTTCCACATCCCACAGCCACTTTACCTGGACTTCTGCATCTATTACAGTAATAGTGTTTGGATTATGTTTGGCCCCTTTCCAAAGTCTGTTATTGCACGTTAAACAGCCGGCGGTTAAGACGGATTTACGAACAGTGTGATAATCAAATTTGACTTGACTGAAACATCTTACAGTCCATTACAATGACCATCAATTCTCATTTGTCCTTATTTCCTTTCTTTCTTTCCTCTTTTCTGAATTCTTTCTTATTAAATTTTGGTAATGGCTAAGTGGTAACGGATAGCAGTCAGTTCTTAGTTTCTGTACAAATCATTTGTGACTGCGCTTTCACAGAGCTGTGACCTGTAGACTAGACAGGATACCTGACTTGCACGAGTTCCACATCCAAAAACTGATTTTTTGCAAATGTGCCGACAGAGAAGGGCCCTAAAATCCAATTTGCAATCTTGAATACTAAATCATGCTTTGAAACACAACCAGGAGGCATGTTAAAGTGTAATAAATTTGCAGGGATGGCAGAAACAAATTGCATTTGCTCTTTGTCCTTGTACTTTGAGTATACTTTAAGAACTGTAATATCAACTTTACTGAGGTACTGTATGTTTATTTAAGATGTTTTACCACTACAGAGTTAAAAAAAAAACATTTAAAAAGTCATAAATGTGAGAAAATGACATGATATCCTCTGAAAAGTCACTTATTTTTTTTAAAAACCAGCTGCCATCTGCCATGATGTAACAATCATGGCACTAAAAATACATTACTCTTTACTCGCTTGAGTTGGTTCCACATAAACAACGTCACTTTTACTCAAAACTATTTCACCATAGAAAGAGCACTTGAGGAAGCTATTTGAATTATTTTTTTTACTCTTTACAGAATCTCCTAAAAGCATGGAAATTAGGAGATGTACATAAAGAGTTGTAAAAAGTCGATCCTTGCCCTGAGGGAGCTTAAGAATCAGGATTGCCGTCGTAACTGGAAACTTATTAAATATAAGCACGAAAAACACTGAACTTTTTTTTTTTTTTTTTGAGTTTCTGCCGCGCAATTAAGCTTTGTGAATAAATGCTCTGCTTTTGCAGAGGCTTCATCGGCTCCGACGTGAACTACTTGGGTGAAATGAGTAATTCTCACTCAGCGCCAGAAAGAATTGTTAACACGATGGCCTCTATTTGATATCTGTCAACCTGCACATAAATACACACACACACAAACGGGGAAAAAAAGGAAAAAAAAGCCTCAGAGTTGAGGAATTAGTGTCTCTGCGTGGTAGCAGAAACGCTCCTGTCTGAATACCTCACGAGGAAAACAGCGCCAAAATGAGACAAATCTATCCTCTGCCAGTTTCCTGCTTCAACAGACACTCACCCTGAGCCAGAAACCCACACCCCACCCCACCGCTACCATCCCCGCTCCTCCCATGGGCCCCCTTCAGCTGGCTGAGTGTCTCTGGAGGTCGCCTCTGACGTCAGCAGCTCGCCTGGGCCGAGTGCCAGCCCTGTGGGCCCTTGATGGATGTGGTCGGTCTGAAAAACGCTCTGCTGTGTGCGGGACGCACGGCACAAACTCAGCTCGGCCCGCTCAAACACATCTAATGACCCGTAAAGACCCGACAGGCCCGTTCCCTCTGCCTGTCTTCTGTCTATCACAGGCTCCAATGATTAAAAGGAGACATATGTGAATATGAGTGATTTGTACTGCAAATGGCTGGGGGCAATAAATAGAAGCCGCAGATGCACACTCCAACTCGGCTCTGGTTATTCTGTGCTCTTAAAAAGGTATCAGCTTTTCATCGCAGACAATAAAAGATCGGGATCTCACGCATGATTTTGGTGTGTAAGTTAAAATGAATTTAAATGAAGCAAAGTTTTTAAAAAACTAAAATTTCGACCCTTCTTCTCTGCAGCCTCCTGAAATTTGCTGACCCAATGCAAACATTACGTTACAGAGATACCGAGGGCTGCAGTGGTCTTGCTGGATGCGTTTCTGTGTGCATCTGTACCTGCAGGCCTGCTGCTGGTCTTCTTCTTCAACCATCTGTCCAACGTCTCCGCACTCACGCTCTCCAGCACAAATTCATCCAGCATCTGCGGGTGCAGCGAGAGGTAGGCCTTCACTTTCTCATCTGTCAAGCCTGAAGAGCGAAAAAAAGAAAACACCAGTTGGTTCTTGAATTGCACCACTTTACAAACTGTTAGGCGAAGCAGGGCAAAAAAGCAAAAAAAACAACAAATGATTAGAAAATCATAGCATGGAAATCACGTCTCCAGCAAATGCTAGAAACAGACAAACGTTTGTCCTCACTGTGGGGTGAGAGTGGCAGTAACAGGCCCGAGGTCCAGATCGCTTGTTCTACGTTATATCTTCTACACCTTTCATTTCCGTGCTTGTGTCCCGTTCAAGTTCTGCTTTCGTAAAGCACTTTGGACTGTATTTCTGCTTTAAAAGTACCATATAAATAAAGTTGAGTAAAGTTAAAGCTTTCAGATAGCCAGGCTAGCTCACTTATGTTTACTGTAAAGCTGTATCTCTGGGGATAGGAGCCCTCAGCACAGGCAGGAGGACAAAGGACAACTCGATTGTGCTTAATAGGCAATTAGGTTCTTGAGAGATCGCTTAGTGCTGCTGTTTACTGTCTTTGTTGTCAGGGAAAAAAGCCATTTGCCGGGCCGTTGTTGAGGAAAAGTTGTTTTTAAAACACCCTCTGGCGTCCGAGGGGCAGTCATGATGCGCTCAGAAACCGCCGCGTCCGGGTCACTCATGTATGTCTAAAACAAAGACTTGGAACTGTCAGCCACGAGTCGGCCAGGCATGAGTGGAGACACGATGGAAGAAGAAGAAGAAGAAGAAAAAAATAGTTCCTGGAAAAGATAAATAAATCCTATGCTAGTTCAGAATTGACTGATGATTTTATGGCATAGTACACAGTTATTATGTGTTGTGAAACATATAGAGAACTCTGTTGTAGTCAGACAGTCCTGATCATTGTTGTAACACTTTCTCACAAAATTCCTGATTATCAGCAGCATAGGTGTAAAATTCCCTCAAGCGGGAATCACAACGAGACATGCAGATGTTGTAAGGTATGTTCGGTCACCACACACACACACACACACACACACACACACACACACACACACACACACACACACACACACACACACACACACACACACACACACACACACACACACACACAGCTGAAGACGAGGGCAGCACACACTTGGCACTGATGTGCCACAAAGAAGCAACACATTTTTATTCAGTTGCAGGTAACCTGTTACTGAAACTTGCAGCAGAGGAATTACTGTTAGACTGATTTCAATTTTGGAATCGCAACCTTCCGTGTTCTTGTCAACACGGCAAGCAGCTACAACCTCTGATCTATTTTCCCTGAACAAGCCATTTGATCTTCCAACGTTGGATTATCTTCGCAGAGTGATTTTGTGGCATGTACATAGGTTGAGCAGGGCTGTGGCTGAAGGGTAATAAGGCGACGAGGGGTGAGGGTGAGTTGGGAGGAGAGGAGAGGGAGGGGCGGTTAAGGACGTAAAAGTCTGACGCTGTCCAGACACGAGACACTGCTCTTCAAGAGCACAGCGCCTCACGAGACTCCTGGTCGGCTCTGACGCACATCGTCAGAATACAGCTTCATAAATCAGAAAAAAAAAAAGTTTAAGGGGGAGTGGGGGGGTTGAGGTGAAGGTAGCTGCAGGGGACAGAAAGACACACAGAGAGAAGTAAAAAGGGAGCCCTGTAGAGACCCTTACAACTTTGTACTATTTGAAACACAAAGAGCTCTCTGTGATTAGTAACGCCACAAAAAAAAAAAGAAAAAAGAAAAACAAGGACATAGTGTAAATTTATGAATACACAGTTTGTGCCAAAGGATTCAGAAAATGACGTAGCAATCATATGTGTCCACATGAATAAAAATAGTCAAATGTTCTATATCCATGGGCTAAGAACAAACAGCGCTGATCGTTATAGCCTTTCTGGATGCACCACTGTGTTTAAACGTCCACACGAGCAGAAACAAACAAACTGTAAAACACGTAAACGTCTTACATGCAATGAAAGATCAAGCAATGGCTTTCTCAAGGAGCCACTGTTCCTTCTGACACTAACTCAGTGAAAAACTTTAAAAAAAAAAAAGTACAAGAACGTGAAATGAAACATCATAAAGAATAAAAAAGAACAGTATCTGTCAGCTAATAAGTGTCAGGCAAGTACTGGTTTAAAAAAAAACTGTCAACTAATCACATGAAAGGACCAATATGAACACTGTTTTTCTCTCTCCGTGCTTGTTGACTTTCCCAACCTGTCTGTGGCTGACAAATCCAAGGCCATTTGTTCTTCCTACTGAAGACATAAATAGCAGAACAAGTCACAAGTATATGTATGAGTTCATTAAAAAGGCTAAAAAAAGGCAACAAAAAATTTTTTTTTTTTTTACCTGAGAGCTGTAGGTTTCATCAGTTCTTTGTAACAAGAGTAAATACTTTTTCGTGTTGAAAGCTATTTTAAGCAGTACCAAATACATTAATCTATTGCCACTTAATATTAGATTTAATTAGATTAAAATCTTGAAGCTCTGGTCAATACTAAAGCAAGCAAAGTGCCAACTGCTCCAGGAACCCAAACCACAGTATCCAGATTCACAAGAGCCCAGACCATTCAAAAACATTAAGTAATCTGATTACACCTATTTCAACTCATCTCTATAAAAAGTGCTGGGTGAAGCTGGCGGATGTGTCATGTTTCTGTCTCTAATTCCATGCATGGCTGGAGGTGTGGTCTTAGACTTGATGTGCTGTATGAAGTTGACGAGACACTGCGTTGAAAGAGTTCAGCATCTGGCTGGCAACGTCTTGTTTCTTTCGTCTTCTTTTTTCCTTCACAGAGCCAGATGTGACCATAATTGGACAATGTTGCTTCAGCTCATTGAGGTTTGCGGGCATATATCTATGCACAGATCTCTTAAGGTCCTGCCAAAGCATTTTAACCAAACCACTGGACGTCATCATACATTTCATGTTAGGTTGTAGATTTGCAGGTGTGTAGCCAATTGCAGTCAACATTTAGCTGTAATACGATGCCAAATTCCCAGATTCTGTCACTGCAAAACAAACCCATATCAACACCCTTCCACCACCGTGCTTGACAGTTGGTACTAGGTGATTCTGCTGATGTACTGCTGTTAGTTTTCTTTAAACGTGCTGTCTGTGGTTCATGGACAAATATCTCCAGTTTGGTCATGTCTATCCAGTTGACATTCCACCAGAAATGTTGCTTTGTTTTATTTTTTTACTTGAAACTTTACAAACCTAAGATATGCGACAATATTCTTATCAGCGAGCAGCTTTCTCATGATAACCCTTCCGAATAAAACTTGTAAATTTACCAGTAAATTTAATATTTGACATGCTAACCAAAGGATGCAGAGTCTTAGATGTAGTTCTTAAGATTTTTGTTCTTTCTTTGAGCACTGCGCGCTCTAACCTTGGGCTGAACTTGATAAATGTCTTCTCCTTGGAAGAAGAGGTCTTTGCTAAGTTCAGTGCTGATTCCTTTCTTCCTCATTCCTCACTTCCACATTTTCACTGGGGTTGAGAGGGTTTTTTTTCTTGCCGGCACCACCGCAACTGTTTTGTTTGTCCCAGCTTCAGATGTCAAAAAAAAAAAAAAAGAAAATATGTATGCATAGGGTCCCACAGAACTGGAAACAGGAACAACTGGCACTCACTGTAGCCGTAGATGCCACCTTTCTTGGTTTTGAATTTCTTACAAAATAATAAATCATGAGCCCGTGGAATATTATTATTTGTCCTGATATGTAAAGCCTTAAAATTGAAAGAGAGTCTACTTTGTCTTTAAAATGACTATGAATGTCTGCAAATGTTCAAACGTTAATGCGGCAGCTGTAGCACATACATCATATACCTGTATGCATTTTATTATCAGGTGAAAACGAGTCACGGGATAATAGGTGGAAAACAAAGTTAATATCATCAATCTTTATTGAAGCGCTCTACAAAAAGTAGGATGATAAATGACTGGTTCGACCCAAAGTCCCCCAGAGTTGCAGCTTGATAGTGATTGAAGTCACTTTTTCTGAGAATTCCTGCTACATTATAGGCTTTCCCTTTGATCCTATCTGCCTTTAGAGCCATAGCTCAGCCTAATGTGACCGCAGTGACACTTCAAGCAGAGGGATATACGTCAGTGTCCTGGACCTGTGACTATGGTGGCTAATCAGAGGTGCAGCTAGATCTGTCCCACATGCTGTGGTCCAAAGTGGTTAACCCCATTAGAAACCACATGTGCTTGCTCAATCAGAGGAGAGGTTTCTGCGGTAAACGCAGTTGCTTGGTCACCGGTTTGACCGGGGAATTCTTACTTCGATTTTGTCAGACCTCACTAAACTTTTCCTTCACACTGGGGCAAAGCTGCAGAGGAGGCTGGACGTCATCACAAAGTGTTTCTGATTTCATAAAATGACAGGCAAAGTGTCTGATCACACACAGCTCAATTTGTACATCCCCCAAAGCAGGAAAATGTATCAACACTTTTACCACTTCATCATGCTGCCATTCCTTCTCACAAACTTCAGAGATGTCCTGGCACTGAGGATTCACAGAGGTCCAAGTGTTATATAGTTCCATCCTTCCTGCAGTACAAACTTTTTTTTTTTTTAAGCTTTGACATGTGTTTCTGAAAAATACATGGATATACCTAGAAAATAATGACAATGGTAATGTCTTGAAGGCACAATATGTTGGTCAAAAATGTTAATGCACTTCTGTGCATTCATTTAAAACTTAAAACTTTGCCAGGGCCATTTATACAACCGCACGCTATCACAGACCCTGGGTTTTGTAACAGTGGCTGGTACTAGTCTGGATTGTTGTTGGAATATTTCATTTATTATAGTTTATTTAGCCAGAGAGAAAAAAATAACCTTAAGATTTAAAATGGATGGACGGATGGATGGATGGATGGATGGATGGATGGATGGATGGATGGATGGATGGATGGATATTGCTGGATTATTGCTCATTGATGATTATTGTTATTATTATAAAAAGTAACCATGACAATAGGAAAGCTGCTAACAAGCGGAAGCAGTTAAGTGAGCTTTCTTCAAAGACCCAGACTGAGATCCCAAATCCCAAAAGAGATCAAGAAACACATTGTGGTTGTACAGTAGAAGCAAAGCAAGAAGTAACAAGGATCGTTAATCCATTTTTATTTTCCTTGAGAATGAGAGAGCATTTGCAAATAAAGTGGATAAGCTTGGAGTACAATTCTGGGTTTCACAGACATGTTGCTGCAGAAGCGTATTACCAAGTGCAACAGCTCTCCATTCAAGTGTCAGACAGCAAACAGAGCGGCGAAAGTGAAGGCATTGGGATTACAGTGCTTGTTAATTACGGAAGTTGTTATCCGGGACTTGGTACTATGAAGACGTTTCTCTGTACTCCAGGTGTCGAACGGCCAGCTGGGAGTTTTCGCCCATTTTATATAAAGAGACCATTATTGGTAAAGGTGTTAATCCTGCTATCAGCTCAGTTGTTGGCAGACTACGAACACAGCATGGAATTAATTCATGACAATCTTTTGAGATTTCAACCACACTTCTGTGTGGAGAACATCGCCCTTAACAGGATAGTGAGGTGTTTCCCAATAACAAGCCCTGGGCCACCAGTGATTGAAAGAGAACAAGGAGGTTTACAGGAAAAAGCTGATAAGCATGCTCTAGCACGAAAAGGATTAAAAATATCACTGGTCTCAAGCAGAAGGGGACTCAGACTGAACAAAGCCTGGACAGAGCCAATGAACTGAACGTGTATTTTATTACCTTCAGCTAAAACGCAGACAAACGATTGCGAGTGAAAGCTTCTACAATCAACCGGGATTTTAGACTTTTTTCCAACAATCAGACCACAGGTTGTTGTAAAGGGTGACAGCTCAGTGACAGCTCAGTCTTCCAGTACAACTTCTAGTTACGCTGGAGATGAAGAGGTGTTGTTGAAGACTAGATACCTGGGTGTTTCCCAACATGCCTGAACTGGAGGTTGTTTACAGGAAGGGACAATGCAAACGTTTTGAGGAAACGAAACAGATAGTGAGTGACACCAAAAAATAGAAAACTAACTCAAAAAGAAGGCAGAGACTTCAGATTCATTGCAGTGCGGACCGCTACAGAAGGTAATTGCAGCCGAATGCTATAACTCTCTAAAATCCTTCCTTGAAGTGCTTTTATTTCATGACGGACCTACTCATTATTACAATGTCCCTTTGAGGATAAATCAAGTAAAACTGAAGTTAATTTAACTAAATCCAAACATTTCATCACACGACCACTGACAAACTAAACATCCTCTGCCCATCCTTCCTCCTCAAACATTCAGCCTTTCATCGATGTTTTTGCAATTTCTGTTAAAGCCATTAAGTCTTTTGTGTTTACGCAGGCTTTACATTTTCTGTACTATGTAGACTGATCCAAGTGCACAGCAGAAGGAAATTGCCATTTCTTTCACAAGACTTAAAAAGTCTAAAAATTTTAACAACAAAATAAAATTCATTAATTAAGGTCATAGATAGCCTAAGCAGTACTAGAAAAAGTAAAAAATAAGCAATAGTCAACTTTTCCAGTCACGTCTTATCCAGTATAAGTGAGTGGCGGTGTATTTCTCTTCTCATTGTTTCTTATTTTGCTCTGTTTAGCTGAATTTAGGGCTGTAATCTTTAGGTTTAAAGTGTGTGGGTACTGGCCAATGACAGCATGTGAGCATTGGAGACAATAGTAACAGCAATCAGTAGAAATCGCATCTTCATCTCTCTGGTCTATTCTGTCTGTCTGTCTGCCACGTTCAGGTTCCCGCCAACAGAAAGAGGACTTTCACAGGAAATCTGCCGATGCAGCATCATCAACTCATGTGGCCTTGCGGAGGCGTGTTTACTTCTGCTTTAGAAGCCAACTGCTGTGAAGCAATCTGTATAACATTTTATCCTGTGTTATTTATTTGATCTTTTTCATTACATCATTCTGCGAGCCACTTCGGGTACAGTTCGCTTTTGTCAACACTGCCGTTGCAGTGCAGTACTAAAAGACATTCTTAATGATAGTATAATTAGTATATATGAGAGACTACTATTAATACCTATACATAACTGAAAAAGTCATATTTGACATGCAGCTCTCCCAAAATGTAATTAGGCGTTGCATCAAAGCAGACTGCAAGAAACAGGATTGGTATATTTGTTCTTCATTTTCAAATTTCCCGCCGCTATTTCACCTTAATCGTTTTCAAGTTGGGTAAAACAATAGTTTGTGTCAATGTCTGTGAAAAAACGACTGATGCTCAACATTCATCAGCTCCGGCCGTAGACTGTAAAAACACAATGGATGAAGCATTGGTCACGTGACCCACTGGTTCCTGAAGAATGGTTTTGAAGCCCCTTTTTCGCCGTGCCGTGCGCAGCCATGTTGCCCGGCAAGCCAACGAGAACACGCCCACTGAGTGTGTTTATCAAAGCTGACTGTGGCTACCAGACCAAAACAATTTTTTTAAACGAGCATGTAAATATGTGTATTTCTGCTCTAAAGTTGAACATTTTTTAACACGGGAGTCGCTGAATGCCGGTCGAGGAACTGCAACAAGTCTTAGTTCCACATGGGATTCAGCCCAGAAGTTAGATCGTTGGCGCTTGGCACCAACCCGTGTAAAAAAAAAATACTTTATGTGCTCCGTTGCCATGTCTGAGATACATAGAGGAAGTAAACAAAGAGAAACTTAGCACTGAGTGCCACGGTGCTGCAGAAAAATAACCTGCACCGCCACCTAGTGGTTGGTGGAGTGGTTATAGAGCCAAACGTAGAAATATTAATGCCAGAGACTGCGTAGCTGCCACATACAAGCATAAATCCTGCTGAAGTGTTATAATAATGATTTAAAATACTGAAACAACGGCTCTTCCTCTGACTGAAGCTCAGAACGTTTCGTGTAATCTTTCGATGAACCTCCAGTCCATTAAAGTGCCTTAAAATCAGCTTAAGTGCAGCAGTCAAGTAAAACTCCTTAGTAACTCCTCAGTTCTGTTTTGAAGCAAGTTGGAAACAGACGCGGGAATTGGTTTGTTTCATATCATGCTTGTAACGGGCTAAAGCCCAGTTGAAAGTAATTTCTGAGGCTCACTCAAACTTGGGCTTCCTGTCTAAAGTCTTGAGTTTATGCAGCTAAGTATCGTTGCATAACACTTATCTTTACACCACACCCTGGGACTGGGAAGGGAAGGCCAAACCAGTAACAGTCTGTCTGGGTCTCTGCACGCTCACATCCAAGTTTCACTATGAAACCACTCCTGTTTAAACAGAATATACTTGTACAAATAGCACGGCTGGGGTGTTTTATACAGTCTTAGCACCAGTTTGTGTCAGTATAGAGGAATTTCAGGTATCAAAACAGCCTGAAAACACTTCGGAACAATAAATACTTGAGAGTTACAATTCACGTTTACGAGCATTTTATTAAGGAAATCAATTTGGCTCACTCTGATTTTATATGGAAAAGTTAATGGCTTATAGAGATGCTGTAAACTAAAATTCACTCCATCTTACCATAAAATGTGCTTTCAGTATCTTTGTCATGCAGTTTATTAGCACAGCAGTGTTAAAAAAACGGAAACAAACAATAGTGGTATAAAAATCTTACATGGAGACATGCCACATGTGTAACTTCATTTTTATAATAAAACTAATAAAACTAAAACCGAAGGTCTGTATTTAATATATAAAAAACACACTTGGTCCATTCCAAGACTGTTTTCCATGATCCAGCTCTGAAGAAGAAGCTCCGTTGTCGCATCCACAGGTCCGTCTTTGGTTTTTAAACAGATTCTACACTATCCCTCATATATTACCCAAAACTGTACCTTGTTGCTGTGGATTCATTCATTGTTTTTCTCTAACTCTTTTGTCAAATTATGAATGGCAGAAAATGAGGAACACAATTTTCTCAACATATGAACGTATCTGCTCATGATAGATGCTGAAACATTTGCATAAACAAATGATTAGATTAAAATGATGTGTAATGGAATTGTTGTCTTTTTCTGTGTAACCTGCAACAGGGCAGTTGCTGTTTGTTTATTATCCTTCTCTCGAGCCATCCATCCATCCATCCATCCACCCCTCTATTTCCATTTCCTATACCCACTTCATCTTCTTTAGGGACGTGGCCTATGCCAGCTGTCACTGAACGACGGGGGCTGTTTTTATTATTGCTGTGCATATTATCATATTTTTTACGTCAGAAAATCCTTTTCATTTATGCCACAATGTGCAACCTTTTCTGTGCAGCTGGTTTATTTAAGTGGGAGCAGCATTTAAAATTTGCATTTTAATTATAAAAGTATAAGTACTTAAATGAAAAAAAAAAAAATCACGAAAATGGCACAGAGAGATGAAAGGTAGTTTGCAGAGCAGATAAAAACAACAACCAGGCCCAGTCTTTCTGCACCACTTATCCATTTTTCCCTCATTAAAGTCGTTCTGGGACAGTTGGGTGCAGAGATGAAGAGCGTCTTCAGCGCCCCTGTCAGACAACGCTGAGAAGCGAAGTCTACGTCCAGCCCCGACAAGGCTGATGTTTAGTGAGCAAGATGTTCCTTCTCTACGACACACGGATGAAAAATGCACATGAGAGGAAAGGGGAAAAGACCACTTCTATTGAAGCGCCCTCCTTCTGGCAGAGAGTCAAGGGCAAGCTGCCAAGGTACTACTTTTCACTTTCCTGACATGAAGCTGAGGCAGGAAAGGGGAGAGGTGGGTGGGGGGGTGGAGGCTGCTGTTGGCTGCGTGCGTCAGCAGGTCCGCCTGGGACTCCCTTGCCAGGAGGTGGGAAGAGCATGTGGTTCTTATCTTATCTATGGGACAGCTGAAGCCCAGCATCCAACTCTGACATTCAGTGCGCAGCAAAGAGCGAACACTAAAACTGAAGGCGCTTGAACTCACGATACACACCTCACTCCCTCACCGCGCATGCGCAAACGACCCGGACCATGTGCGTTTGCAGGCGAACCCACAAACGCACACTCGGGGCTCACAGATTTCACAGCATCTGAGGGTGAAGTCACCTGTGAAGCTAAATCAAGACGTCAGCCAGTGAAAAGGTGTCGAATGGAGAAAATGCTGTTTCACCACGGTTTGTAACTGCCGTCCCACCGCGATCAGGAACATGTGGTGAGAGCAAATTCCACTGCACAAACTTGCAAGCTCACCCTTCACACTTGTTACGCATACACACACACACACACACACACACACACACACACACACACACACACACACACACACACACACACACACACACAGTGGGAGATTTCCATAGAAATATAATTTACATTATTTCCACCTGCATGGTTCAGGTCATAAGGCACAAAGAGTCGAGGCTATAAATGGCAGAATGAGATGTAGATAAGGCATGTCTCTTGATTCGAAAGCTAATAGTGAGGTCACAGTCGAGCTCTCCAGCTGTAGTTACTGACACGTGGTTGGTCCCCTTCCCCTCGGACGAGCCTTCTTGGGCTTTTTCTTGAGAAAAGTGAAGCTGAACAGCTACTGATGGCTTTCAATCATTCATAAAATGGCGCTGAGAATGAGCATTAACTGTAAAGCTGCAGTTACTGCAGCCTTGGATTGCCGAAACCAGTGGTTTGATGTTTTAGTCCCCCCCATGTTCTCCATTCCACATCTGGTCTGATGCTGAACTCTGCAGCCGCTCCTCAGAGAGGCCTGAGGGGACCCAATAATGAGAACCACAGATCCTTGCTTCTTCTCCAGAGCCGTGCTCTTTTATGAGCCTTGACACGGGGACAAGTTGTGAAGGAATCTCCGTGCATGTGGCCTTTTCGCCATCCTCTCAGATACCAACCCATGACAAGCTGACAAGGGGTCACCGGACGGCTTGAGGAGAATGTCATTTGTCTCACCTGTCACGTTGAACAGTGTGTCCTGATACTGGGCTCAAATGCCAAAACAAGTTAACTTGAATTTTCTGACACATCAAATCAAAGTGAAGACAAGTCACAATATGAATCTATTTGCCCCGCGTGTTTCCCAGCCTGGAATTATTCGGCTTTTCAAATCTCAATTTCAATTTTTCATTTTCATGTTCCAATCTTATCAAACACTCCATTATAATTTTTTTTTGTTTCAAACACCACATGTATTACCGTTTTATGACAATGCTGGGAGATGTGCTCACTGTGCCAGAGCATGTGGTGAGGCAGGAAATGTCTAATGTGAGCACTTCCTGCCTGACAATGCAGCTTTCTTCACCGAGTTTAGCAAGTCGACAACAACCAATCGTGTTTGAATATGCCTGAGAGATCAGATTAGGGCTGACCCCGCCTGACCTCCCAATCTGACCAGAGACATCCAGAAAATAACGCACATACACGCATGCGTATACATTTTACTAACGGCTAAAAAGCAGCCGCCGCATCTTATTGTTTGAAAATACAATAACAAAGTGAGAGTGAAGTGAGTCAACTGGATTGACAAATAGGAGCGATTCTCTGAAACGGACTGGGTTTGCTGGACACTCCAGCAGCTTGTACTCTTACTGAGATGATCATGAAAGGAGGATAAACATCTCTGACTGATAAATAAAAAATAAAAGTATGCCAATAGAAAGCTGTCCACTGTGGTATACTGACACGTTTAAGATGATTTATTACATTTGTAATATTTTCAGAAAACATTTAAGTGCTCCAAAAACATATTGAGCTGATGATGGTGTGTTTTTAGTTACTGGGAGTTTTTTTTTTGTTTTGGTTTTTTTTTGTATTTTTTTTAATATTTTATCCTTGGACATTGTATAATTAAATTATGCTCTCATCCAAAACCAATCAAAAAGGAAACAAGGGAGAAGGAAACCAGCGTACTGAGTTAATCCTACATTTAACCCGGATTAACTGAGAGCTGGACAGCATTAAAAACAATGATACTCACAGAAACAGCTACTGCAGACGCGTAATTGAACAACTGATAATGAACTTTGTCTCGCTTGACTTTGTGAATGACTCATATATGAAAAACATGGAACACAACATTTAGTGTCACAGTGCACCTCTTCCCCACGGTAGCTCTTACTTCAAGGTACTTGACTCCCAGCAGCCACAGCCACCCACATCTACTGTTGTTTAGTAAATTAAAACAAAAACAACAAAAAAAAAACAGGGTGACATTCTTGCCCTTTTTTGGTAAGTATAAGAGCAGGATACCTATATGCTGTACCTCAATAATACATTAAAGGACTGCACTATTACTTCCATATGTGTACTTTGGGCATAATTCTGTATCCCAGGGCCCAAACTTTTAACTTGTTATTACAGGGATGCCACTAAAGGTCATTCGAAGTCACACAAAAACAGCTGCAGCCACTGACATTATTCATGTGCCACACAAACAGTGCAAGTTACAATCACAATGAATAAACAAATAAATCACAATAACTCCTCCACTGCCCTTTCACAACTATTTCACAACTACCAGGGGACGTGCCTTCAGAATAACATGTATGTTCCACTGGCATGCTCAGGCAAACATACAAATCTAAGGTAAACATACATGGTATTTACCATGGGGAAAAAAATACATGTGTTCATTAAGCTTCCTTCATTTTTTTCCCCCGACTTAAACCAAAATATCATTTGTGATTTTTGTTCTTCAGCTGTGAAAGTAATTTTAGATTATTGACACGCACATTAAAAATCATATTGTGTATAAAATGTACAAACTAACAGCAAGAACTAGTGTGAAAACGTTTATGAATTATAAGACAGAAATGATCTATCAAATGTAAAGGATGGCGGTATGATGATCACAATAGATCAATAACTACCTGAACTTTAAAAAAAAATATTTTTGCTCTTTACTTTTCTTTTCTGCAACCTAAATAGTGCCGCTCTTACACTTTATTTTATTTATTTATATATATATATAACGGTCTGGTTTTGTCTGAGCTGGCTTCACTGTTTGATGCCATGCCTTCTTGCGGAACTGCTGACTGTCCCCTCCATGACAGAGCAGCTCCAATCCGAGATGGGATCCCTAACCATGTTCCGCAAATTACTGCAAAACCCTGTGGAGACATATCAGTTATCTTCTGAAATTCAGTCCTGCCTAACCCTCTAACGGAGTCCCCACCCATGCGTACGTCTTCTATCAAATTGTCATTCATAAAGTTGGACAGACAAATGAGAAAAATAACGCAGCGGCGCTTGACACATCCCGGCTGAGCCCGCGTTTTGCGCTTGAGACTTTTCGCGTAAATTCGTCTATGATTTGTGCTGGTTTGTGCTTGCAAGAAATACATACTTGCGCCCAAGAAACAGTCCGTTAACCTTCTGAAACAGCTTGTTGAAGACGGACCATCTTCCATGTCGGATTGTGAGCGCAGAAGGAGAGAAGAGCCTCGGAGAAAAGTGCGCCTCTGCAGCTGTAACTTGGTGCGTCTGGGCAAGGGAGGAAAAAAGAAAGAAAAAAAGAAAAAAAAATAGAAAAAATATGGCAAAAGGTAAAAAAAAAAACTATTCCGAGACGTGCTGAGGTGATAGTGTCCTTAATAATTAAGGCTGTGCACGGTTTTCGGGAGGGCAACAAGGAGAGCAATGTACCGCCGCCCCCCGTCCTCCTCCACCGCTGTGACCCAGCACCACTGGCCGAGCCTGACTACGATCGGTCCGCCTCCTCGGCGTGGTGGCTCCGCTGTGGATGTGCAGCAACAGACTGAGCGGAGCTGAGACATCGACTCGTAGAGACGGAGAAAAGGGAGTAAACACACGCACACATACACGAGGAAAGAGGGCAGATCGCCAACGCCGATCCACGCAGGGCGATCCTGTTATTTTCAAAATAAAAGCCCCAATACCGCATGGCGCGTGATCGCATCCAAAGTTATAAATGTAAAGCACCGATATCCAACCCCCTACCACCACCGTTCCCGCATGGCGAATTTGACATTTACATATTTGCATTGTTAAAGTGAAAATTCGTTGATACAAAAAACTTTTTTCTATAAATCAGTAGTCTGAAAGAGAAAATGTCCTCACTTCCCGTATTTTTGTGCATTTGACGCTTCAGCCTGCTCTTGACGTCTGAGCTGCCGTTCCTGTTCCTGAATCTGGTGTGAGATTTCCCCAGCTTTCCAAACGCGCGTCGCTCTTTCTTGATACAGCGGTGAAGATGGTTTCCTGCTTCACATGTGCAGGATGCCAGGACACACACATGTAGCCCCTGTAGGGTCGCATTTTCTGACTGAAAAGCCGCCACACAACGTTTGAAGAACTTGCTCTAGTGCAGGGCATCTCCTTCGTTTCTGCTCTAGAAGTCATGAAGGCTCTGACCTCTGGCCTTGAGAGCAGTGAGAAGTAAAATCAAAGATCGCCCTGTTGAGTTACTTTGCAAAAATAAACTTCCTGCACGTTCAGAAAGCCTTCGACCTAAAGTCATTAAGGAAACAAAAGAAGAACAGATAGTCTGCTACTGATAACTGATATTAAAAGATACAGTTTTTGGATTTTCTGTAATATAATTTTGTCTAAAATGAGTAATATTTGTCCATATATTTTAGTGCAGATAACTAAAGGTATTGTAGCTCCTAAAATCAAAATGTTTGCAGAGACCTGCCATTGTTTCTTTCATATTTGCTCAGTTCTCTGATAAGTGCCTATAGACTGCTTGTATTGTAATAGCTGTTAAATAAAACAAAGGATCAACTCTCCAGATCTCTGCAAAGATTTCAAGTCCACGGTGCCACTGAAATACGTAGACATGCTCTCTACAGTCCTGGGGCAGATTATGTAATGATATAGACCAACACCATTGTGACAGTAATAAAACAATCAAATTATTTTCAAATTTAGGTCATCCAGAAGAACGTTTGGCATTCTGAAATTACTGGAGAAGACTGGATGGAAAAAAAAGCACACTCATTTAGCTTCTACTGTACCATGTTAAAATTAGTAAATGGCACAATTAAGATGTGCAACCCCTGAAGACACAGTGCAATGCTGGATCTTTTATACATAATTGCAATTGCTTTTATTTTTGTAAAAGCTACGAAAAGAAACTCAACGTCTTTATTTCCACTATCAGTACAAAAGAAGCACTCGATTAAACAGAAAACAAGCAATCCATGCCACAAATTCAAACTGTGTTTCAGGTAGGATTGTTGAGGCAGGGAAACAACATCAGACACCAGATGAAATGAGCTTCCTATCTCTACAACCTTTGCAGAAGTGTGTTGGTGCCATCAGCTCCCAGAGCAGCTGAACGGTTTTGACTCTGCAACATGATACAGCATAAAGTGTGCCAGACTCTCTCAGGGCTGCGCCATCACTTACAGATCATATCGAGACAGAGGGAGGTGACAGCCTACGTCAGCAAGTGTATCTGACTATCAATTACTGGCATGCCTACACTTGTGAGCAGGTGGCCCATTCACAGGTCACCAACAACATGATGAATTCTCTCTGTGCATGCTGCGGCTTTTACTTTCATGTCAGGCCCATTAGAAAAAAACTCTTCGATGTAGAAACAACACATTGCTTTAAGTGTCATGTACGGTGCTGGCTCTTGATAGTTCTGAAATTAAACATGTATCTGCTAATAGAAAATGCTAATACAGTATTACTTATAGGCATAAGGGAAATCTAAAGCAGTAGTGGTAAAAGGGGAACTAAGTACTATTAGCTATTTTATTTTTTAAAAAGCAAAGCAAACAAAAAAGCAACAAAAAAAAAAAACAATGCAACAGCAACAGTTTATTATACTCAATAACATTGTATAGGCTCCAAATCTGAATAAAGTTTGTGCACTATAAATTAATCCAAATATATTCTTCAGATTGCTTTTTAATTCCCCTATGAACCCATTACAGCTCAACTTTTGTCTCTTTAACTTGATTTTACTTGTTAAAATACATGCTTTTCTGTATTTCAGGCATGCAAAAAAAGTACAAAAAAAAGTTTAGATGGGCAATTTAGGGCCAGTAATTAGCAAGATAAATTAATAGTAGTAATTCTGATTTTATTAGAATGTGAACAGGTCATTGTAACAAGGATTTTGTACAAAACCATAAAAATGCGGAACCTTTTAGGATTAGATATGGATGGAGAAAGTCCCTTTAGTCAACATATAAAAAATATGTAAATGTTAAAAAAGCAACAGTGTTCCTCAACGGAAGATACGAAGGGATTTATTTCCATCTGCTCCTACAGTGTACATTGTGATTAAATGATTCCAGGAATCTGAGGAATTCCTGGAGGAATTTCAACATGCAAAGGACAGGAGCACAAGCCTAAGCTTGACACCCGTGATCGCAAATCCCTCAGGCGTCACTGCATGAAGACCATCATTCATCAATAGCTGAGATAAGCACATGAACTTGACTTTGGAAAACCTTTGTGGAGCACTGGAATAGTGACTTACATTAACATATGCTACTTAAAACTGTACTGCCCATTAAAGAAGCCTTGCATTAACGTTGTCTAGTGGTGCTGTTGACATCTCTGGGCTCGGAGGCAGCTGGGGTGGAAACATCCACTGTGGTCAGACAAAATCAATACTGCAGATCTTCTTTTTTTTCAGAATAAGAATGTGAGCTGTGTGGTCCAGACAAAGTTGAAAAGGCTCATCCAGACTTTTATCAGAGATCTCTGAACTCCTAGGAAGAGCTCAGGTGTGATGTTGTTCAGCATTTTTAAACAAGCACACAAAAAAGATGACCCATCTGTATGCATGCCTTAATGTGAATTTGATGAAAGAGAGGGACAAAATAACACGGACATGCTTCACAGCTTGGTGTCCTCAATGCCAAATGCCTTATAAGTGTTATAAGAAGGACTGACGACATTACAAAATGATAAAAGCGTTACTGTTCAACTTTTTTGTTGCAGGTCTGAAATAAAACGAATGAATGAAGCTGAGAGGAAGAAACACCTAATATCTCCGGCTTGAAATTTTGGTTTGTTAAAAAATAAAAATTAGGCTAAATGTTAGAATAACTGCTCTTTTCTTTAATTGCTTTAACTTTTCCCACCATACCAGTGTTTTCTGGTTTGGAACTGGCTTTATACATAATTTGAATACTTAAACATAATCTTGATGTTATATTAAACTTGACAGTCAAGACAATTTATATTGTCAGAAATTTTTTCTCAATGTGAAAGACAAGTTATTCTGATTATATTGAATGAAACATTGAGACAAGTAAAACAATTTAATACTAATAACAAAATCCCAACAAGAAGGACTTATCTTATCTTATCACAATCCTCCTTGAGAGGAGGTTTCTTTCTTTTCATGCTCAGATGTTGCTCACTCAAAACTTCCTGCTTGTACGCTCTACTGCACCTCAAAGCTGTGACTGTGCTCTCATATACTCTGGTTCTTGTATAAACATCCTCACCTGTCCAAGCCCTTCTCCTTACAGTCAGACCTCTTAGTGCCGTGTTGCTTTTCGGTCCCAGTTTGCTGTGAAACAACCCTGACAAAGTTCCTCCAGCCAATGGTACAGATGTTACTGTGGTAATACGGCTCACCCGAACCAGTAAAGTCATAGTCCATCACAACGACACTATTTGGAAATTAATCTGCAGTTTAAGTCTGTGTCACTTAGTTATTCTTGTTTAGCTATGAATATAAAGAGGATCTAAACAGATCCTGTAAGTCTATGAAAATTACAGGTATTAATATTAGGCTCATGTGCTTATTTATTCAAATAATACATAATGAATTTGTTTGAATTGAGCTGATTCATAATGAATCCAGCTACGCTTTCCTGATCTTACTAGACTTGGACTGATCCTTTTCTGTAAAGTACCCTGAGATGAATTTTTGGTGTTTTGGGGGGGGGGTGTTGATGGTTGGTTTCACATCAGTCCAAGGTTGAATGTGACAATGCAAGAGTACGGAAGAAGCTTGAGTGTAAGAAAAAAAACAAGAGAGGAAGGCATGTGCAGAAGCTGCAATGTCTGAACGAAGGAACGTAGCGCTGACATGGAGAAGAGCATATCAGAACACAGACGAGAACTTTCCGAATGTGACCGTAGAGTTTAATCGAAGAGTGGTTCAGCATTTAAATGTGGGTCCTGCTCTCAAATTAAAAAAAAAAAAAGAAGTAAATAGTAAGGATAAAAGGTAGTCATATAGCCATATAATGTAGTAAATGCAGCAGATCACAAGGGATGCCACAACCGTGTGCATGACCCTCCAGTGAACCCTTCTGCACCGCAGCTCTCCAGAGTGGCAGAGCAACCTCTTCTACGCTTGATGAATCAAGGCATAACAGGAAACTGACTAAGCTGACCTGCCAGAGCAGACTTATATCTCAGCTGTATTTAGATAACACCACATGGTGTAAAATATACCGAAACCACCGTCTCAAAGATGTCACTCAAAGAATCAGTTTATTGGAGAAAGCCAAATGGGAACAGTTGTGAGTATAAAGTTGTGCTTTAACATGCCTTAAATAATTGTATGCGGTTTGCTTTGATGCGTACATGCCACCGACTTATGTAGAATGGCATTAAAACAAAAATTTTAAATGATTCTGGTTAATCTTGATTTTTCAGATGTTTGCTGTGTTATTGCAGGCGACTGTAAAAGGGTAGAAGTAGTAAAACGCTGCGTTCCTCCCATTAGAGGCAAGCTGGAGTGAAGATACGCTGGACATGCACAGTAAACATTCCACCACCGTGGAAATGTTTCACCAAAAAGATGGAAAAAAGATTTTCAGTGTATTTTGAAAGTAATGTTTTCACTTTGCCTCCAAGAGTTATGCTTAAATCAAAATAAATTCTTATATAGTAAAACTATACACAATTCTCTTTTATTACCTAACTGAAATTCCAAAAGATGATTGTGGTACTTCATAATAAAAAAAGAAAAATATAAAAATGTGTAGCAGTTGGCCTCGGTTTTCTTTACGCTAACAGATTTGCATTTGTTAGGAACCCGTTGTTGGTCGCCACTTGTATATTTTCTTTACTTACATTAAAACATTTGCAAACATTAGTTCCATGTAGCCACAATATAACGTTCTTTGTCAGTTCTTACATAAAAATATGTAAGTTTTATTACAAAATGTGGCGTCATGCTGCTGTTCTGAGATGCTACAGTTGAATTGGAATTTACTGACAATTTTCTTGTTTAGGAAACAAAATTGTAGTATAGTCCAATCCCAAAAGTTTTCCTTTTTGAGAAGGAAAATCAGATTAAACTACCAAATTTAATTAGTTAAAGCGCAGCTTGTGTTGCAAGTTCACACGTTTCATGTGTGAAATTGTTAATAAATAATTGTTTATAAATTGTCACTGTGTAGAAATGCCCGAAAGTTGAGCACATTTTTTTCTAAAATGCATTTGAATAAGGAAAATATTTTTTTTAAATAACATAAGTAGATACCTTGACGCAGAAAAGTGAAGAGTTTGATTTTGTTGCAAAATTTGCCTCACTGTGTGTTTATTTAGTTTGAAAAAAATAGATTAACACCACACCTAAACCGGACAGCGAGTGCACACTGTTTTCTAAGTAAATAAAAAACTGTCACTAAATCCCAAATCCATCAGTAGATGGATGGCATGCATGTTACAGGAAAATGTATGGAGATCACAAAGGTAAAGATAACATCATCTGCAAGCTCATCTGTCTTAAAAATGGGACGAGCTGTTATACTGCTGTCCGCTGGAGATCAACGGCTGAAGGGTGAGCGGTCCGCAGCCAAGCTTAACTGTTCTCTTCTCTCGCCTGCTTTCGAAAACATCTCCTGACAAAGGGAGTGACTATCTTCCAATATGAGAGGAGCACACCTTCAGACGTGTTTGCATGCTCTCACGGCCGAACCCCCTCCATCTACACCCCACATGACAGACCTCATCCACTTAAGCACATTTCAGATGGCACTGTACAGGCTTTTTGCGCACTGCCCACAAGCATACACAGATGCAAGTGAAACATTTACAGATCACATGCAAACATGAACATGCACACACAAACACACACGGGGGGATACTTACATCTACACAGGCACACACACACACACACACACACACACACACACAAACATCACATGCAGCAGAGACACACTACAGAGACTTCCAGTCCCCTCCCCCAACTGAATAGTCTGTTCTGACAATCCACAGGACAGCCGGAGCATTGACGTCAGAGGCAGGCCCATGAAAATACAGGGTCCCTGGGGGGCTGAGGGAGCTATGCACATCTTCACAGCTTGCCTTGCAACTAGTTCAACAACCAAAGAGCATATAACTGCCTCTGTTTACCCTTATATGTTAGAAAACGCTAAAATTAGAAGGGAAAAAAAAAAAAAAAAAGGTCCACATTTACACAAAGCCTGCCACGCACAAATTTGCATGCGACTGCAATGCGGCTCATTTGATATGTGACGTCAATGGACGTCACTGCACTGTTATCCATTAGGACAAATGTGAGATCGCTGCATAATTTAGGTTAATGGAAATCACAAATCACAGCACGCCATTACCTGCCCTCTGTCGTCTTAATCATCGCCATTTTGAATAAATGCTGTCAGACCTAAGTATATTAGACGTACTCAAAGGGAAAAGGTTTGTTTCCCCCTCAGACATCCTCAGACCCGTAAGAGAAGATGACAACTTTGTTTATCGCTTAATGTTATGCAACTTTTTTCCCCCTATGACATCATTAGGACACGCGGACCGTTATTCTCGTTGGCTTTTGGAGTTTTCTGGAGTGACTGTAACTGAGTCTAATAGAGACTCTGTAGAATTTGAATAAAACAGAATCTTGCTCACCTTTGTTATTTCAACTTAATACTTTTGATTCCAACAGTCATTTTTAAAGGAATTAAAACATTCCATCCGAGTGCAGATGACAAACAAATCCAGTGCTTGTATCTGCTACGACAAAAATGAAACTAAGTAGTCCCGCTCATTTCTTTTTGGGACCTTAGTAACAAGAAAGAAAAAGTCCTCTCTGCTCTGTCAAACTTGTGTCTTGGCTGGAGTCAAACAAAACCTGGCAAAAGGGCACCTTCCTACGGCACTGTGCTGTGGTGTGGATGTTTTTATTTCTACTTTAGAAGGCCACCACTATGAAATGATCATAAATTAATGTTTTATTTCAGCTTGTATAACAGCTTTGCTGTCATCATCTGTTTTGTGTTTCTCATTTTTCTTAGGAAAGCAAGGTTTTTTTGTTGTTTTTTTTGTACTTTGTGTAGTGCCTGAACTTTACATTTGGAAATGTTACAAGCTTCCATTTAGGATTACTTGAACATTTTTGTCATTCTTAGCGTTTGACAGCAAGTTCAAATTATACAGTGCATTGCTTAAGTATTTATTGGAAGTATTTCTATTCATTTTTGCAGCATCAGTTGTCAATTACTTAGGTAATTCCTAAGTAATCCAGCTGTTTGGTTAACTGTAAAGGCTATCTGTGCACAGCACTGCATAAATGTTTTATTTTTTTATTTTTTAGGAATTTTTCTTGTCTTATCCTGCACGTTCATCATCTGATGTTCAGACCTCAGGCCAGCCAGCGCAGAAGGAAAGGCTGTGAAGTGGATATAATTTCACATGAATCTTTTTAAGTTTCCAAACTGGAACATTTCCAAATTCCCCAGCTTAGCTGGAAAGTTTCCAGAAATGTTTCTGCCCCTTTCCACCTCAAATCCCAAGAGCCTGCACTTGTTTGCCCAAAAAGCCAAGAAGGTAACAACTGAACTTGAGGCTTCAAAAACAACAGTCCCTGAATAAATCAGTGATTTCACAGTGGCTTCATCTGTCTTTCATCTGCAGCCTCACAGGCAGATTATCCTTTATTACAGATGCACACACAGACAACGTTCGTTTGCCGCAGAAACATATGCGTTAACTAATGTAGTTACAAACGGAGGACCACATTCCAGTGGGCTGGTGTCTACAGAAAGAGCTAAATCCTGCATGCACACAACAAACAATGACAAACAGACACGTCCTGGTCAACACGTACTGGTGCACAGTAATCCAGAGAGAGCTGCACGCTCACCTATGACATCATCACCTCATGAGCACCCAACACCAGTCTCATACACTCATTGGCTCAAGTTTTACCAGGTCTGTAAGAGTCATTCAGCATCTCTTGAAACTGTTGCAAAAACATTGTTTCCCCAGATTTCCCCATGCGCACCAGAAATGTGGTGCAGTCACACAAGAATGTCAAATGGTGAAATATTAGTTTGAAAGCTGCTTCTAGTGTTAACAGAAGAGACATTTTATGCCAGATAACCTTGTGATTTTCATTTATATTTACCATTGAACCAGAGCTTTAACGGAGGATTGAGAATACAAAAAACTACTTAACCACCATGAGAATATGCGTCTAATAACCCAACTAGTGATAGTAATTAAAAGAAGAAACTGTTATTATTATAAAAAAAACTATCTGTACTGATCAGAACCAGAAGAACTGTATTTCTAGGCAAAATAAATATTTAACTTGGTGCCAGTTTCTTTTAAACATATTAATACTTCCAGCATATCCAGTACGTTCCAGTATATTCTTGCACATTCAGTATATTCACATCCTTCCCTAACTATTTATGTGGAGGTCAGAAGTCAGCTTCCATGGAAACCGATGGATGTTGCTGTGCATCGCTATAATTTGAACGCCGGATAATGTACAGACCAGAGAAAGAAAAAAAAACATGTTAGACATCAGTTTGTAAAGCAGCTCTCCAGAGTGGACTCCATCCCTCAGCCTTTACTCCAGAGCATCCCGAGCAAATAATCTGCCACTTTTCTATATTTCTGTTGTCTTTTTTTAAGCTTAATCATCTGAGTCATGATTTATTGAGCATTTCTATTTTCTATTTATTTATAGTCAACCTGTAGCATAATTTGTATGTGTTTATTTATGCATCCTAATTTATTGATTTAGTATTTTTCTAAATGTGGGAAAAAACAACAAAAATATGTGTCCATTTTTTCCCAGTGTTTTGCCTTTTTAAAGCTTAAGTACATGATTGCACTGTGCAGTTTTTTTTGTTTTTTTTTTAAGAAAATGTAATAGCACAATCCAGCAGTTTAAACATAGTTGCCTAAAAAAGGGGAAAAAATCCTCAGTGGGCCACATGCTGACAAATTTAATCTGACCGTGAAACATCTCTGATGGTCTCAGCCGCTCGGTGTGCTGCACACCTCACGCTGCACCACTTCATTCAAAGGCAAAGAGGGTAAGTATATAGTGAGAAATAAACAAAAGAAATGTTAATCATGCTTCTATCAGTGCGACAGAGAAAGTGCATGGTAACAAGAGACAGGTGGTGCAGATATGTGATGTGGAGTTGTGTGGAGCGCTGCAGTGGAGAGAACCGCAGAAGGCACATGAATAAAAAAAAAAAAATTAAATTGGTGAAAAAAAAAAAACGTGATGAAAGAAGTGTGCAGGGGTGGTTGCAGTGGAGACGGGGGGTGTGGGGGGTTATTTGCGTCAGAGCCGGAGCCAATGAAGTCAGAGATGGGGCAGGCTCGAGCAGGAGATGCTGCAACTGCCACTCACAGCACCCGCTTGGGCCTCATGTCCTCCACATCACAGAGCCGGCGCAAATTATGTCTCCGTGAACGTCTGTCACACTCGCATACACAGTAAAATGTAATTTATGTCCATTACACACACATCCTGCACCTTTTACAAACAACTGAAACCAGCTCACCAGCAGATGTATTTCATGGCCTTCAAAATAAAACATTTATAGAAGAAGAAAAATTCAACTTGAATATCCATTTATGAATAAAATATACATGAGAACATATCAGTTTTTTACATTTTCTTAGAAAGCAGAAATTTTCCCTGCATTATCCTAAAGGCTGTTAATGCAGCAGGGACCTGATAGTGTCTTAATGCTTTAGTACCATAGCATTACCAAGCCTTTCTGAAGACTGGCTTTAACTTAAAGTGTTCATATGAACCTGTTTAAAAATGTACATGTGCTAAAATTAAAAAAAAAAAAAAAAAAGAAGAAGACAGCAGCGTGTAAAAAAAAACACTATTTACTTTAAAAAATGCACACGAACACGATCACATGCAGCCAAACACATCTCTCACACATGTAAATCCCACTTGTTTAGATTAGCAGTCATTGTTTCTGTTGGCATCACTTCTGACCCAGATTATCACGTCTGTAATTCTAGACTATGATGATGAGCATGTGGTCAGACCGCTGTGGGGGAGGGGAAGGGAAAAAAAAGAAAAAAGAAAGCCAAACGGTGCCTCGTTGGCTTTGCTGACGTCATGCAGCCGTGTAAAATGCTTCACTGTGCAATCTTGTAAAACTGCAGGCAAAGCAGGAGGTCAAATGAGCCTCTTCAGATGTGGTCAGGACTCACAGATTGGTGAGAATGATTTCCACCGGAGGTCTGCTGATGGTTTTCATCAATATGTGACCTGGAACATGGTTTTGATTTTGGCTTTTTTTTTTTTTTTTTTGCACTGAAACAACAACCAGAGTAGCAGCTGCACTTCTGCTGGCTGGAGTCACATCCTATAGGTGATGTCGCAAGGAGGAGACATGATCCATGACCTCGTCGACTCCCCATCAAACTATCATTCTGCTCTCTTTCTCTCTTACAAACACTCACACACAAACATAACTTACTGCTGGCTTTAAAAGGGGCAACCACCCTCCTTTAGTGCAATACAATGCTGCCACTCTGCTCATTAAACACACACATGCACACACACACACACACACACACACACACACACACACACACACACACACACACACACACACACTGACCGACTAGAACGGTCCTGGCCAAAAGGAGACCTTTAAACAAACACACGGTTGGATTGTTACGTACACACAGCCTGTCAGTGTGTACTCTTGTGACAATGTAAAATGTGTGTGTGTGTGTGTGTGTGTGTGTGTGTGTGTGTGTGTGTGTGTGTGTGTGTGTGTGTGGACTGAGCCACATACAACTAACAGTTTGACTTTACTCCTTGTGCAAACATGAAACAATGTTGTTCACATTGCTCCCAAAATTGTATTTATGTTGTAATTTATGTCTTATTTTTCTGTGCTACTCAACTCTTGATTTTTATGTCATTTAAAGATAGAGAACTGTTCTCTCCTCATTCTGATGTTTTTAAAAACAAAAAAAGAATAAATGATATTTAGTTAGAACAATAGGTTTCACTATAATAAAAAAATCTAATATTGTTTTCTCATTTTATGTCAAACACAAAGTTAAAAATAATTTGTTTTTTTACTTTTAGCTGTCATTTTGTTCAATTCCTTTCAGTGTTAATTAACTTATATGGTTAATAAAATACATTAAATAGTACTAAAAAAAACTGTGTTCTGTCTGAGTCATTATCAATCAACCTCTGAAGTTATAGGTTACTATTTAAAAAAAGAAAGAAAAGAAGAGAAAAAATAGGGTATTGCTGTGTGAGTGAGCTGTAACTGGCTGCCTGCAGCTCTCGTCACAAACCAAAGTCAGAATTAATCACAGATGAGAAATATTTGTGCTGACGTGCAGGGCCATCAATCCCTCTGCACGGCAGACGGGACAAGGGGGCCGAGCAGCCGGATGCCAGGACTGACTTTTACTGGACTTGCTTACATGCAGACTCACATTTGACACAATCACACTTTTACCTTTCCTTCAGTCTGACACTATTTGTTTTAATTCACAGTTAATTCAAATTTCGCAGTAGGTTTAAGTTTGTTCACCACTGCACAACATTTTTTATTTAAAAATCAAAAACCTCTAAACTTAGTGTTGTGTGACCGCAAGGTTGTTTTCTGTGTTCAGTTAGTTCACAAATGTTTTAAAATCGAAGGTCATTAAAATAATCATTTTACAGCAGTCCTTACCAAGTCTGTAAATGCTTAAAATGACAAAAGAACTTCAGTATTCCAAAGTTGCTGAGTGTCTGCAGTGTGTTGGACTCATCTGACGTCTGCATTTGATCTTTATACTTTAGCCCCACCTAATGTCTGCTTGCATTTAACATGGACAAAAGCGTTTGCAGACTGTTAACAAATAAAAGAAAGGGCAAAGGTCAGCACTGCAAAAACATAAATCATTTTGCGTTACCTAGAAAAATACAAATATTATTAGATTAAATAGTATTGGTTTCTTTCCATGAGTAAATCGCCTGGATGACGGTGACCTGCAATACACATGAAGACCACTACGTGGTGTGATTGTACCAGTTGAGCTCGTTCCAAACTGTCTGCAGACCCATCCCTGCAGAACAGAAGCTGCGGGCTGCGGTGCGTTTTTGTCTGGTGTGAATGGCATAAATATGTGCATGTGTGTGCATGTGTGTGCATGTGTGTGAACGTGAGTGACGTCAAATGCAGTCTCTCCACTAAATGCTTTTTGGCGTCACAGCTGTGATGCACTTCCACGCAAAGCAGGCAGTTTATAACACTGATGATCAGTCTCAGTTGAATCCACGAGGACAAACTAGTCATCATGATGGCCAACGTCATCGCAAGAGCCCAAGTCTTTCTTTCTTTCTTTCTTTCTTTCTTTCTTTCTTTCTTTCTTTCTTTCTTTCTTTCTTTCTTTCTTTCTTTCTTTCTTTCTTTCTTTCTTTCTTTCTTTCTTTCTTTCTTTCTTTCTTTCTTTCTTTCTTTCTTTCTTTCTTTCTTTCTTTCTTTCTTTCTTTCTTTCTTTCTTTCATTTAAAACTCATTTTTATCTTATCCCAAAAACTACTATAGTATTACAGTTGCTTGTTCCCTTTACCCTCACTGGATGGGTTTGAACCAAAGAAGCAGAAGCAGAAGCAGACGTTTGCTTGGTAAGATGACACATAGATGATTAATCCAGTCATGTTCTAATTATTTTCCTGCACTTTTCCTGCACTTTTTCTGTGGAGCACGTCACATTCAGGGTTTTGTTTAGTTACAAACATCCTGTGTTAGGTTTGCGTTTACAGGCTGCTTTGCTGATCCCAGGAATGTTGTATTGTTATCTCCAACCCTTTTTTTTTATATCTCCAAATCATTTTTATTTATTTGATATTTTTAATTATTTACACAAATCTATATTAGCTACCAAATAAAATATTTACACTGTAAATTCTATCGCCTTGCATTTTGTTTTTGCAAGCTTGGATATGTATTTGTATTTCATATTTACTATGATGCCATCCGGCCATGTAACTGCAGCTGAAAATTGTCCCATAAACATATAAACTTATAAATGTAGGTACTTTTTAAATGGATTATTCATGCTATTACTTTACTTTTTTTATTTTTTTTTAGGGGAAAAGAAGCAAAAGAAAGAAGCACTAACCAGATCTTTGCACTGGTATCAAAGTGTAGATTTCTGAATAAGCAAAAATAATCTCCATAATAAAATACAGGCCCAGGAGTTCAGGAAAAAGGGGGGGAAAAGTGAGTGGAACAGTAGGAACATAATAATGTTCAGGTTCTGTTCTAGATGCACAGACACAGAATATTCAGTCATGCCTTTGTTTTTATTTAGTGTGACCAAAACTCCAAATTATTTATCAGGGTTTATCTAAGGATTTAGCAGACTGGATATAGTTAAAAGCCAGATCTAATATGTTGCGCTGCATTCTCTGGTTGCAAAAAAACCCTGACATTTGCATTCAGCTTAAATTCTCAAATTGCTTTAACAGTGTGCTTGTATCTGTGTAGCGCAGTGTACCGAGCCCACATCAAAGCATCCAAGATGGTAAAATATTGAGTGGGAGGGGTTTAGTGGGTGTGTACCCCCTAAGTAGTCACAGATGCCAGGCACAGTTGGACGAGGAAGCTCCCGGCTCTCTTCCGTCTTGGTCGGGGGAAACTCTCATTTGGGCATGGTCCCAATAAGATACGAGCCAAGACTGCACTGTAAACAGGTTGAGCCACGATGAGACGACGGTGGCATGCCCTCTTCGTGTCAGGGGTGAGGTACTGCCTAATGGAGAGAAGTTTAAGTATCTCGGGAGCGTATTCATAAGTGAGGGAGGTGGACAGGTGGATCGTGTGATAGATGTAGTAACGAGAACTATAACAAAAACTGAGGTAAACGCAGCTGCATAATTTAAAAAATCGAACTAATGAAACGGGCAATCAACTAAATATTTTGGTGCAAACAGTTTGAGGCAAAAACTGCAGTCAAGTGATAGATGTAACTGTCAGTCAGACGTCTGCACCAGTGGACTGGTACCTTGGTCCACTCCTCAGACGCAAACTGCTCCAGCTGTCTCAGGCTTGAAGGGTTTCTTCTCCAGTCTTCAGGTTTCAGCTTTTCTAAAGAGGTTCAACAGGATTTAGTTCTCGTAGCTCATATAAGGTCATATAAGGACCTGGGACTGAGACCAACCTTTTTGACACTGGGAACCACATTTGGCTCCAGAATGTCTTGATGATGATGAGAGTTCGTTGTACCCTGGACATAGTCAGGACGCCCTCTGCCAGACACAGCAAAGCAGCTCCAGAACATAACCGAGCCTCGTCCATGTTTCTTCTCTTTCTCTCTTTTTTTTTGGATGATTCATTTTTACATATGATCATAAGAGTCAATGTGACTTGCCAAAAAGCTCCAGTTTTGTTTCATCTTCCAAAAGTAAATTCTCCCTGAAATGTTTTTGACAAATTCCCGGGCGGGATGTTTTATGATGTCCTTTCTACACTGAAATCCCTCGCTGTCGTCTTCCATGAAGTCCACTTCGGCTCAAACATTGACAGATGATTTGACACTGATGTACCCTGACCTTCGAGTTCACCTTGACTCTCTTTGGAAGTTGGTCTGGGCTCCTAATATTATTCATTGAATTAATATTTCTCTTGCAACCACTTCCAGGGAGGTCAGCTACGGTCCACGTAGACCCTAAATTTCCAAAGGAAATTTGCAACTGTTGTCACAGAAACATCGAGCTGTTCGGAGATGGTTTTATAGCCTTTACGTTTTTTTTTGTGATCTCCTCAGACATATCTCTCCCTTTCTTTCCCTGATCCATGATAAGTGTGGCGAACACCATGATACACACTGACTGACTGCAGGATTGAAGAAACCTGGGATGCTAAAAGTGACCATTATGTTGTTTGTCTTTTTGTATTTCTCTAATGGAAGGATACCAATAAATCTGTCTGCTTGTTCGTGGTCATGAACTGTTTGTAGTGACAGAAAGGACGGATCATAAAAAATAATAAAAAGCAGCTGAAAAGAGTTTCCTCTGTGAAGTAGCTGCGCTCTCCTTTAGAAATAGGGAGAGAAGTTCTGCCATTCAGGATGGACTCGGAGTGAAGTTCTTGCTTTTCCCCATCAAGCGGAGTCAGTTGATGTGGTTCGGACGTCTGCTTAGAAGGCCTCCTGGACGCCTCTCTGTGAAGGTGTTTCAGGCAACAGGGTGAAGGCCCCTGGGCAGACCCCGAGCCTGCTGGGGAGACTACATTTTTTCAGCTGTGTTGGGAATGCCTCATTATTCCCCACAGCTAGCCCTAGAGGAGGTGTCCGGGGAGAAGGAGATGTGGGCCTCTCTGCTTAAGCTGCTGCTGCGAGCCCCAAATTTGAATAAGTGGAAACTGATAGATGGTAAGACTTTTGACAAATAAAATCATTGATTAAATTATGTGATAACTAATAACTACAGATATGCATTTTCCACAATGAAGCCTGATACATTAAATGCACCTTTAATGTACTCATATTAATATTAATATTAATATTAATAGGAAGTGATGCGTGCAGGCTGTAAAGCGCCTCTTGGCCAAGGAAAGATGGAATAGCCTCAAACCACCTTCTGACCCTGAACAAGATGAAGGGACTACAGAAAATCAATCAATAAATGATCATAATTTTTCAAACTAACCAATATCATATAAAAGAATAAGTATTTTCCTCACAAAGTTATTTCCATTGCACTATTCATGCAAGCAGACACAACTCTCTCCTTGAAGGTGATGCTGTTCTTGGCCTAGGACTTCAACTCATGCCATGCTTTCGCCAGCATAATAGCAGCCACACTGCAGATGGAGATAACTCAAAAGCTTCCACTTGAAAAGGAGGAATCCTTAAACTTTGAACAGAGGCATGAGAATAAAACAATATGTTCAGCTACACAACCCAGGGAAAGCATACCCAGTAATACTCTGGCCATGTAAATGGTTCAGAAGCAAACCCTGGCTGTACATCAGTGCAGTGTGTGAGACAAGTGAAACGAGATCAAAGGCAATTTCAGCAACATAAACCACAGTATTTCTAAATACAGGACAGCTTTTTATTAAGATTGGCTTTTATGATCAAGCAAGAGATTCCTCTTCTGAGGCTAAGTCTCTGTGATCATCCACGTCTGGATGAAGACTTTCACATGCCACATGGTGGTTAATCTCAAAGTGACCTGACCTGCAACAGCACAGTTTGCAGCAGTTTGATTTTGCAGCGGGCTTGCTTTGAATGTGTTGTTGGGTTTGTGTGATACAATGATATGTCCTTGGGGGATTTTGAGTGAGTTTAGCGTGTCAGGTAATCCCGGGTTTTTCTGACAGCTTGGAATTTTCCAATCTCTGACCAAAATGAATGAAAACAGCACAAAGTTCAGTGTAAGCAAGTCAGAAAAGACTTCTAAACTCCCCCATTTAGGTGTGAAATACTCTAACTTTCTCCTCCATCATAGCTTTCTTGGGTCTAGTCTCCTCTGCCCAGGTGCATAGAACTGACAGACTGACTAACCCTGGTTGTAAATGAACACGAAAGCCCGATCAACTGCACTGACTGCCCAAGTGAACTGCGCTGTTCAGTTTCGTCTGTGTCTGTGGAGATGGCAGGTAAGAAAAGGATTATGGACAGAAGCAGCTATCTTAATGTGGAAAAATGTGAGTCACTCGCAGAAAAAAAAAATGTTCTCGATTGCGAATGAGTCCACGGTGAAGGCAACAGGCCTCTTGATTGTTTTTCCTTACTTTTCACATGGATCATGTTTGGATCATGTCTGGTTCTGACATGCAGGACCATGTCTAGCCTTTTGGAGGCCCTAGACGAGAAGCCAACTTGCCTTGATTCAAGACTTTGAGAGTCAGAAATTATGGTGAGCTGGATGACGGAGAGTGTACACCTCCAAATCACTTAGAAGAACTTCAAACCTGCTTGACTTAAACAAACAAACAAAAAAAATCTATAATATAAACCTAATGGCAGCTATCTCTTTCCTGCTTTTCATCTAACACATGGTGGATGAAGATGATGTTACAGGTACGATGGGAAAGACATGCCAACAGCAGGTCCAAATCAACTCGAATACAGACATTTGTGCAACCTCAGTTGCCTGTGGAGCCTTCAGAAGCCCACCACATCCACAGCACCTCTCATATCTATGTTTAAGCGTATGTTGAGTTGCTTTTTGAGAGAAATAATCAATGGCGCACTCTTTCTCCTGAGTGTTTGATCTAATGGGCCATATTTATGTGTAAATCCCAGTTTCTGAATCAACATGTGTTTCTGTGTCAGTGATGACTACTATGCTGCTGACCAGGTCGAGTTCATCCGGCCTCTTTGACTCTGATGACACACTTTGGATTTATGATTCATTCTGCAGTTGGAAATTGACAAAGTCCATCCTGCCACTAGTGGTACTTTATCACATATGTGACTCCACTGGAGGAATAAAAGGAGATTATAAATTGTAATCCTCAGCGACGCAAATTGTTTTCTAAGAATTAAAATACGATAATACTTTACAGTAAATGACACATTTGTACAGTTACCACAAACCCATGATTAATAATCTGATGTTTTTTCACAAGCGCTTCAGAAATGACTCCAAAGCCTACTAATAGAATAATAAATCATAAATTCACGATTACTTCGTCATTACCATTACCATATTTCAGAAAACATTCACTATTATAAGTTGTATTTTCAATCATCCTTTTCAAATCACACATAAATATTTACTCTTAGGTTAATTTCGATAAATAAAGTGAGCATATGAGACATTTACAGATCAGGTTGGACCCATCATTAACTAGTGGAGCACCTATAGGCCCGCTGTAACTCGTATCTACAATGCAGACTTATATTAGGGGTTATTAAAGAAGGAAAATGTCACCAAAATGCGTGTCATGCTGAAAAAGACTGGTAAAATAGGGCCATACTTTATGCATTTGTACGGTATTTGTGGAGTTAACGCTGCAGCAACTGATGGTACTGTATGACCAAGTCTATGACTTTGCAGGGAAACTGCCAAGAAACGCTGCAGAAACATCTGGACACACAAGAATGTCTCAAACTCTGACATATATGCCCTCTGGCAGCAGTTCCGCGTCCAGGGTGTCGCTTCTGAGATAACTCTTACCTGGTTCACTGCTTCGTGCAGGCGGAAAGTCCCGGTCGTGAGGAGTTTTCCGTTTCTTCGACATTTGCTGCTCCCTATTCGGCTGATTGATCTATCCACCGCTCAATCGATATCTGCTGATAACGTGAGACACCTTCAACCGGCGGGATATAAAACACATTCAACAGTCTGGGGGAGGCGAAGAGAGAAATGCGAATAAATTTCAGCCCAATTCATTCAGATCCCGTCTCTACTGCTTGCCTTTTCCAGGGTACTGCGTGCGCAAAGTTACCATGTGGCGGCCAACCGAGCATCTGGAGGCGCAGCGAGGCATGGAGCCGGTCAGCTCTGGATTCCCGCTGTAATCGGACAAGATGAGTCTCCACGATGCTCCGGGACTTATTGTTCTTGACAAATAAGAAATATTTGCGGCCGAAGTGATTTGTCGATCACGTGCAGCGCGGATTACGCTTGAACTCCTCTCAGATGGAAATTACGCACTGGAGGCAACTTGTTGATCCACACAAAAATGTGATTTCCGTCACTCCGGTTCTTTAAAGTAAAAAAGAAAAGGAAAAAAATCCTGTTAGATTTTCATAATTCTGTCAGGTGTTCTGCTTGAATGGTGCTCGGCGACGTCAGCCTTCAAGTCTAATCAGGAATGGATGACGCACGGGCGACACGACGGTAACTCTTGGGTATCTTCGAGAGTGTAAGCGTAGATTATCAGGACGCAGTCCGCCAGTTAAACCAAACCATGTGTCCATTTGGCAACCTTTGAGCCCCACTCTAAGTTGCGGGTACAAAACAGTCCTCGACAGCATTGGTTAAAAGTGCGACGCTTGCTCCCTTGGGTGCAATTGGGATATTATATACTAACGAAACAGTAAAGAGCATGTGCGCAGCACTTTTCCTTTTTTTTGTTTCTTTCAGCAAAATCGGTCCAACGATGAAGGGTAAAAACACTTACATATTGCACAAAGCATCCTAATCCAACTGCCAGGGTAACATAAACAGAACAATTACACACTGTGTAGGAGGACCATTTATTGCTTTTACACGAATGTGCAAGAAAGCAACTTCAGAATAAGGAGTGAATAAATGGGGCAGGAGAGTGTGGGCATTGCGCGCAGCACAAAGGCGGCAATGACGCCACTACTCTGCCTCTTACAAACTGATTGATGGTAGTTTTCCCCCCTCGGAGATTTTTATAACTACACAGCAACAAGGGGCCGTGCTTGTCTGGATCATTTTTGCTGAAAAGCACCTGCACACACGTTCCTAGATTATCGCTGACTTTCCATTTTGTCACTTTAATTTCCCTGTCAGGAGATCCGCACATGGACGCGTGAACCCAGCTGAGTAACGGGCTCTGCCCCCGAACTCCTCATTCTCCCGTATGCTGATTTATTTATGAACACTCCAGGGTCAGGGGATCATGTTCCATTTACTACATCTGGTTTAGATTTTCAGTCCCGCGCCAACGCCGTTTCGCCAAAATGTGCATAAACGGATTTTATCGGCGAATACAGCACACACGGAGAAGCTGTCCGTTGCACCGGCTGCGATTGCATTTGCATTTCTTGTATTTTTGAAGCCGGGATTTCGTGGCATTTTCTGTAGGTAAACACGCCTTTCTGCCCCCCCCCCCCTCCCCCTCCTCCTCCTCCTCCCCCTGCTCCCCTCCCCTCCCCTCCATCCCTCATTCACTGCAGCTACTGACGTCAAGACATGCTTGCGTCAATGCTCCCCGCTTTGACAGAGAGCTTTTTTTTTTCATCGGGATCATAATGGGATTATTAGGCTTAGAGAAATACCCTGCCTTCTGGCTTTTATGGATTTTTTTTTTTAGGACGGGGAGGGGTGGTGGTGCTCTGTTTTCTTTTTCTTGCTTTGACTATTATTTCTTATTATAAGACTAAAACATAGGACATAAAATGGACCAAGACAGACGTCCGTGTGTGATGATTATGTTTCATTTGACTTTTCCACTCTTAACAGCAGTGAACTTTAATCTAGAACGAAGATACTCGTATAACTCTTGTTATTTAAGAACCAATACCAAGGCAAGGTGTTACCACAAAATGAATCTGTTTAAAAATCAAGACAGTTACAGGTAATGCTCTGATGTAAGACAGATGAACAGAGGTTATTTCAGTTGATATAGGCTGACAGTGAGTCTCAGACACATGAGTGAATCATTGAATTGTTTATTTAATTTTGCAGATTAGATGTCTGCTCTGTCCTTTAGTTTGTGGTTATTGCTTGCATGAGGAGGAGGAGGAGGATGTCATGATGTCCTTATGTGCTGACCTTGATCCCCGTGGCTGAATAGGCTCTTGTGCCTCATCGCTGCCCTAGCTTGACTTCTGTCATAATGCCCCTTTTCATTTTTTTCAGCTCTCTAAATTGCTCTGCATTTCTTTTCTCTCTCTTTCTTTCTTTTTGGTCTCTGCAGACATTAGTGTTGTCTCATTTTCTCATATGTAACTGTATGAAACATTAAAAAAGAAAAACACACATTAAATTTTTGACAACAGAAATTTCACTTTGCATCAGTGTTAAGAAAGATTGAATTAGTTTGGGAGGAAAAGAATCAATGCATATACTTGAGACTTATCTCCCACCAAAATGTGTTTAGTGGGAAAGAATTATCAAAGCTGTCAATTTCTCACACTTATATTAAACAAACCTATACTGTCAAAACATTGGTAGTTGGTTTGCCACTGTAAGTGGGTTTCCCGTAGCAGGGCTCCAGGGTGGTTCTACAGCACGTCTGCCTCCGCAGGTTTCTCCATTACTAGGAATGTCCTTGAACTTCTATGGGGCCAGACCAGCTGTCCTTTGGGTTAGTGTACCCCAAAAAACTCCTGGGGAATATATATATATATATATATATATATATATATATATATATATATATATATATATATATATATATATATATATATATATATATATATATATATATATATATATATGTATTATATATATATTGCCACAATTGTAAGGAATGTGCATCTGTGGGATGAGCAGGAGTGCTGAGTGTGTGGGTTGCACCTGTATAACATTTGCCAGATCTTCTCTGCCAATGCCAATCAGCATTTTGCTATTGACCCTTTTCAGTGTTTGATGGATTGTAAGATTGAAGTTTGAAGAAACAACACATATTTATCCATTTTACAAACAGGATCCTGAGTAGCGTGTGGAAGGAAATTCTGGCACCTCCTCCTCCTGCTGGTCACCAGCCTGGTCACACACTGCTGTTGAATGGCATCCCGTTCTTTGTCACAAGTCAGCCAACGTGGTTGGTCACTCTGGCACGAACAGCACGTCAAAGCTCATCCCACTTGGGGGATAGAGTTCGGTTGTAAACTGTGGAGATATGGAATTACCACTGGTTGCTGAATCTCATGTTGATATCTCTCTGCCGGTTTTGAAGCCTCGTTTTTTTTTTTGTATGAGGAGCAGCCATGTTGCTCCATAATCCGACAGGAACATGACCACTGCATGTCAATCAAAGTTAGCCTCCCCCCCATCTCCTTCAGCTGAACCCTGTTGAAACAACGCAGAGGTGCAGTTGCACGTTTCCACCGTTGTTGACATGTCGACTCGACACAATCAAAAGTGACTACCATGTTTAGCCAATGCAGGGTTAAGACAAACGGGTGGTTGCTTCGCAAAGTGCAATAGTATGATGGTTATGAGCAAGATGAGGAAGTAATAATAGCTGACTGCCAATCAATCATATAAGAAAGAAATGTATTGGTTGATATAAACTCTCTTAGCGTGGTACAAAATAATGAACCCCCCCTGTTGTCGTGGGTGTAAAATGTAATGATTGAGACCAAAATGTTTTTTGAACAAGGCTGTAAATATGTTTACTTCTTCTCTAAAGTTGGATATTTTAACATGGGACTCAGTGGAGATTGACTCGCTTTTGCAGCCAGCCTCTATCGGGGAAGTGAGGAACTGCAACAAAGCTTAGTTCTGCAGGAGCGTCAATGCAGAAGTGAGACGGTTGGCACTTGAGCTCAAAACAAGAGTCAACAGCAACAGCAAAATAAGCTGTTTGGCATTTGCAGAGAAGATTTTGCAAATATATATACATATATATATATATATATATATATATATATATATATATATATATATATATATATATATATATATATATATATATATATATATATATATTGTCATTGTCGCTATTATTAAGACTTTTCTGTTTTGTTTGCCCCCCCCCCCCCCCCCATCCTCTTGAAGACTCGTGTTGGGGAAGGAAGCTGGAACTTGAAGGAGGTGCTTGGTGTGAGACTTTTGGTCGCTGATCATTTGTGGAAGTTTTCTTGTAATAATTCAGATTCAACAGAGTGCAGCTTGTACAGGATTGGCTTAAAAATACTTGAGGTCATTAACATTTACAGCTTTGTTCTCCTGTCTGCACTAAACGATCATTAGGATTTCTTGTTAGCGCTTAAACAAAAAGAATATGAATTATATTAAATGATATTTTTTTCTAATGTATTTTTTTATTCAGAAAACCTTGAAATGTGTGACAGTGTTTCCAGTTACATCAGTTAATCATCCGTTCTGTCTTCATGCCTTTTTACACTTCTGACCTAATCTTGGTCAGATGTGGTCTGACCTGGTCGCGGCCTCTCCAGGACATCCTCAGGTGCTCTTTGTCCAAATCCTGACCAGCCAGAGCTCCTTTTGTTGGAACGGGGACGACCAATTCAACATTGTTGATAATCAGTGTATTTCAGAAAGAAAAACAAAATATCAAATGGTTCCAACTGTCACTGAAACAAAGCACTCTAAAATAAAAATCCAAACTCTGTTGCTGAAGGCCTGTCATTAAGCTGATAATCCCAGAGGGTGATAAACATCCAACTGGAGACCACATTTGGAAGGATGAATAATGGGACAGAAAACAGCCGTCTGATTTATTACTAATCCAATTACATATATTGTTAATGTGTTTGTTGTTGTGGAACCACTGTGGACGCATGCGTCTATAAAAGGAAAGAAATACAGAAGTGGATGACACTGGACAGCATAAACACCGAGCGGAGTCGTGCAGGGAACAGCAGGAATAAAAGGACTGAAATGAGATGTGGGACTTTTTCTTTTTAATTACACAGAAAGTTGTATATCTTCTGTGGGATGGCAGAAAACACTGACATTATATCTCCCTCTCATGTTCAAACATACAATCTCAAAAAGCAACGTTGCATACAAAAAGCTTAATTTATCTATTTACAGTTAATAAACATTACTTGCTTTCTCATTTACACTATGAACAACTGTAAAAACCCTTTTCAGATGTACACCATTACAACTGCTCTACATTGTGTGGATGTTTGCTTAATATAAGCAGATCAAAAATGAGAGAAAACACATTCCTTTAAACACTTTTTCAAGCCTCTGCTTCTTCTCATTAGCACTTGCTAAAAAGTGGATAAACCTTGGAGGGCAAGCATCCTGAATAAATCCAAACGGAACAAAAAAAAAGAAAGTTTTATACATAATCTGAAGGCAGATTTTTCCAGCCACATCACACCAGACATCCTGTCCGCTCGCACACGTTTACTCATCAGAGGGACGGGGGTGTTACAGGGGTCCAGGCTGATGAGGGCAACCGACCATGCGGAGAGGCGTCATACTGACCAGGGTCGTGCACCTCCGTGGCTGAGTTGCTGTCATACATGGGAGAGCCAGAAGGGGGCACTGTGACATGGTGAGACAGGCCGGGATAGTGGCAGCTGGACCCTCGGAGGAACTGGGAGCCAAGGCAGCTGTTTATCCCCCCATTCTGGGACACTGAGGTCAAGGCTGAGTTACTCACAGACCACAGGCTCGTGTACTGACTGTAGAGACGGACAGGCAGACAGACAGACAGACAACATCTTACTGGTTTCTTTGTAAGGTATTCTAAAAAGTGATACCCAAATGCAAAAGTTCAAACTTTATGTCCTTGAAACATTCCATATAATTTGTTCAACATGTTAACCACTTACAATAAAAACATAAAAACAATAATTACTTAAAGAACTGTGATAAAAACCAAGATTGAAGGTACAATTTTAAAGTATATATAGAGGACATTTTTAAAAACAGTTTATTTTTTTAAATAAAGAAACTTATACACAAACTATAATATTTCAGAGTCCACTTTGCCTCATTTAAAGAGTTTAAGAATTTTAGTTTATCCTTTTTTCTGAAGGAAATGTAAAACTAGTTTTATACAAGAAGGGACAAACACAAAGCACCCACTTTTCTTTAAGGAGAAACCTGTTTATGATTAAGTCCACTTAAAAAGAAGACATGCATGAATCTAGACTGCCCCCCCCCCAAATAAAAAAAAAACTAATCTGCAATTTAAATGTATTTAATCTCATGTCTTGTATGTGCGCATCATCCTTTTCTCACACGTATCATTACATGTACATGTACTTACATGTTAACTCTACATATTTGTCCATTCAGGTTTTTTCCAAATTATTTACTTTTTGCTGTCTGTGTTTTGTATATTTCTCAAGTGTGTGTTTTGCTGTTAAAAACAAATGAATAGAGATGTAAGTAGGGAGGAATGAACTATTTAAATCCTCCCAATTATTACTCCTATTACATTTTTTTTTTAATTCTTTTGACTTTCTCAAATCCCTTGCTTATGTTTCTCAGTGGAAACGCAAAAAAGAGACATTGTGTGTGATACAAACCTCGAGTTGGCGCCAGAGGTGGGGTTGTGAGCCATGGGCATCACGCTCGAGTGTGCCGGCATTTGAAGACCTGACCAGTTATCATGGCTGGGGAGCATCGACAGACAGGCTGAAGAGTTTTCTGAGTAACCCGCTGCAACACAAACAAAGACAGTGGGAATAAGTTCTTCTGGTCCTGCTTGTGAGGAAATCAAACCACTTCATTTTCTTTCTTCTGAGCATGCTGCAGGACGACACTCCGGTATCAGCGCAACAGTTAAAGTCAGATCTCATACAGTCGCTGTCTGAAGCCAAACAGTTTACTGCACTGTGGCTCCACTCACACAAAAGCAAAGGAATGCAAAACATTCCCCTCTGAGCAACATTTGTTTGAGTATCTTCTTAATGGCCTGCAAGAAGGAACTGGTGCTGTTACTGGACGTATGGGAACAAAAATGTGGAGGTTAAAAACTCACTCGGTGAGTTGGTCCGGTGAGTGTATGGGCTAGAGTAAGGGGTGGAACGATTGTTCCTCAGCGTGGAGTAACGCTCGCAGCCGTGGGATGGCGAAAGGGAGATGGGACTCCCAAACTGGCTGTGAGGACTGGCAGGAGAGCAGAGGGCGCCTGTCCCCGGAATAAACCAGCTCCCTACTGGCTCCACAGTCAACAGAAGACACAAAGAGAGCAGATGAGCACCATAAAAGCTTAGCAGTCTCAGAAGAAACGGGACAAATTCAAAGTAACTCAAACTTACATTGAGAGTAACCAGACTGGTGGTTTTCATTGCCATCTTCTCTTGTGTCTTTGTTGTCACTCCTGCAGAGATAAAATCTAAATACTTCACCTGGATACATTAATAAAGCTTTATTTGTGCCTAATTAGACTTGCACGTAATGTTTTCTTACCTCTCCTTTGCATCCAGAAAGGCTTTTGCGAATGGATTGTACTTTATTTTCAGAGCTGTTATCTGAAATAACAGGGGGAGGAAAAAAAAGAAAAAACACAATAACATCGATTCATAAAACTAAAACCGTGCATAAGTAGGCAAAACTTTCGTCACGTGTATCTGACAGCAAAAGACATTTGTTTAAATCATGTATAGAAACAAATGTTGCTCACCTCTTCGTTTTGGTACGCTGTTACAGCAATGAACTGCGTTTCTGGGAAGGAGTGGCTGGTGATCATCCTCCGCGGGCCCCCGACGCGCACGATATGGATGCGCGGCTCGTACTTGTGCAAGGAGTTTAACATGATCTTAAAAAAAAACAACAAAAAAAACAACCCAACAGCGTCAGTTAACGGAGATGATAATGTCTGAGGGTGACTAAAAGAACAAAGGGGCTACAACGGACACCCAGCCTTACCTGACCCCCGCCGTTGAGTTTATTGGTGAGTTTGACTTTGCTGAAGGAGACCGGGGCTTTCATCCAGTGCGCCCCGAAGTTTGGAGAGTCTGGGTGGATGTACACGCAGCTGGGGGTCTGGGGTTCGGGTTTGCCCCCGGGAACCCACTCCCCGTTCACGTATTTCCACCTGTGATTGTCCGCCGATGTGAAGTCCAGCAAAAAAGAGTACATGGCGTTGGGGTCCAAGCCAGACACGTTCACTTTCAGAACCGGAAACATGCGCCTTTGAGGGAAACACCACAGAAACAATTGTAGCCTACTTATTTCCAAATGATGCTTTCTGACTATTTACCTAAGCGTGTCTGTGTGCTGCTTAATATGTCACACAGTTTATGTGCATTCGAGCTCACCTGCCATTCTTTGTAACTATCATTTCATTTGTGAGGTCCTTAAACTTTTGCCACAGCACATTGTCATCCAGCGACACCTTGAGCTCCCTCTCTGTGGGGTCGCCCTTCTCGCTGCCGGCCTGCAGCTCGCTCTCCACGGCGCTGAGGAGGTGGTCCACCCGGTACTGGGCGGCCTTGCTGGGGCACTCACCGGCGCCTGTCGCCATCGTATCCAACAGCTCCAGGGCCTCCGTTGTTGTCAATACGACGATAAGACTGCTGAACCGCTGCTCCGTACGGACGTGTCTCGTGAGGTTTATTCATGAAACACAACTCTTAGGAGTTGAGCAGAATATATAGGCTGGAGATGAGCTCGCGCTCAGGATGGCTGTTTGGAGCTCAGATGGTTGGCTCGTCTTCCCTTTGATCTTTGCGGGCCTGTCAGTGATTGGCTGGGAGTGGCCATATCATTAAACCCCACAGGATGCCAGCAATTTGAATAAAGCAGTTTAACCTTCTTTATTACATCAACCTGTAAATATTGACACTTAGATCAAAGCCACACCTGCAGAGGCCAGACCACTGTAGACTGACCAGCGCTGGTCCTCAGCCGACCAAGGACACTTTAGATTTGATTCGATTCTTATTGTCTCCGTTTTTTATGAAAAATCCTGTTTCTTTGGTGAAAACTGTATTCTTAATAACTTTATAACACATATGTTTCTGATCAAACAAAACTCTGGTTTTAAATTATGAACACTGGCCTTTGTCAAAACTGATAAAGTCTTAAACATATTTCAGAAAACCTACCGTGAAAAAGTTCCATAGTTTAAATAGAATCCGTAGTTATTCTCTAGACTTTTTAAATACAGACAGAAAATACACAAACCTGGATCTCTTAAACCTAAAAAGCTAAGCTTTAATAATAAATATGGATGTTTCATTAAAACTTTGACCCAACAGTGAGAAACACTATATGACAACTGGATGTTTGTCTGCAAGAGTTTTTCCATTTTTTTGTCTAATGCACCAGGCTGATGTCACGCTGTTTAAGTGGGATTTGATGGTTGGTGATTCTGTGCTCCTCTTGGATGTTCTGGACTGCAGGGGGAAGGCTACTTTTTATTTTTTTGTCTTAAGCTCATGGCTGCAAGCACCAGTGAAAAGAGAAATATAAATCACATATGTGTTTACATCCAGCAGCGGTGTCATTCAGACAAATAACTGCTGTATGTTGGTGACTGTTGCCATGGTGCCTCCCAAAAAAATAAAAACCGAAAGCAAACATTAAAAGCAAGGTAATGTGTGACAGCTACGTGTCAGCTTCCGTAGAGCTCTGTGCTGTTGTGTTGTGGCCAGTTTGTGTTACTAACCAAAACCCGGACGCCTCGTTCCTCCTGCCAGCACAGTGAGTCCGTCTCTCCCTGTCCAGCAGTCTGGACCAGAGTTCACAGCAAGCAGAGAAAAACAAACCCAGCTTAGTTTAAACAGACGCTTAAAGATTTTCTATCCTGATACTGGTAAAAAATGCTCCTAAAATACAGATTTTAGAAAAACAGATGAGAAACTACCCATATTGATGCATTATTTCCTTGAATCATTTGTCTGGTTGCTGGATTAATCTCTACTGTAGGTTTGCAGATGTGGGAGCTTTAATTTGCAGCTGGCATGTTATTACATTCATTTATTATTTCCAAATCCATCATTTTGTAATTGCAAAATACACTTCTTATATGCGAGCTGAGGTTACTGTGGTGTAAAAATCAGGGGTGACGTTACCAGTGTCATTTTCCACAGTCCTAGTGTCCCATTTGGTACCTACATCTTCACCCCACCTAGTGCTAACTGTCACACCAGGCCACTTCCTGATGTGGGTTTGTAGCTCCGTGAATTAACGTCATTCATCTATATGGTGCTATAGATCTCCCAGGCCTTTCACCGTGCCCTCAAAGGATAAGATGCAGCTCAAATAAAGCTCAAACAACACATTCAAGCTTGTATTGACTCAGGTTTGAGTAGTTTTAAAGTTCAAAGCTTAACATGTTTTTATCCACTATGAATCAATTTACAAGCTTCAAAAGGTTTTATAAAAAAATAAAATAAAAGGAATAAAGTCAGGATCTGTGTAAAGTATGAATAAAACAGAAAATAATGATATACACATTATATATATATATATATATATATATATATATATATATATATATATATATATATATATATATATATATATATATATATATATATATATAATTTTTTTTTTTTTTAGTTTCCAGTATGTCCATAGAAAAAAAGCATCACAGAAAAGCTGATTCCTTCAGGAGTAAAACTGGGGTTCACCACATTTTTAAAGACTACACTGCAATTGCAATTATGAATAAGCCAAATATTTCATAAGTCTCATCAAAATGATCTTGTTTCGATTAAAAATATTTTTTCCAATTAGGTCAGAAAAATTTGTTATGACTAGAAACCATAAAACTGGCAAAATAGTCTCATAATTTTCTTGAAACAAGCCTTGTTTACTCAGAAATTAGTGTTTGCAGTGTGTGTGTGCAAATATCCATTCATGACATGCTTATTTCTCTTCAGGGTCACAGGCATTTGCTGGACCCCATGCCAGCTTTGTTTTTGAAGAAAGTTAGGATTCACACTGGACAGGTCGTCAGTCCATAGATGTATGAATGTATGGGTTAACTTGTGTTACTGTGAGCTACACAAAAGACTGTAAAAGGGCCTCACCAGAGAGAGCTGCTTATACCGGGAGCAGCACTGTCATTGGTACATGGCAAGAATGTTCAAAACGTCTGTGTAGAGTCTAAACTCTCTCCCAGGGCTTTCTCTGGATACTCCAGCTAACTCCTAGTCCCACAAGCATGCACATTGTGTTGATTGGTGATTTTTATGGACCATCGGAGTGAAAGTGAGCATACGTGGTGGTTTGTCTCTGTGGCCCTGTGATGGACTTGCAGCCTGTCTATGGTGTCCCCCACCTCCCACTCAGATGTGACAGCCTCCAGTCTCTGGGCTCCGGATTGATTGATGATTTTTAAATATCATTGTTATTAGCATATAATGACCCGAGGCACAAAAGGTACCATATACTAGGCTTTACCCAGAGATGCAAGGAACACATCTAAATACAGTTGTGGAGAATAATGCTTCTGCAAGCCTGTTTCTACTGACCAGTCTGTTTGCCTTCCCCAGCTCTCTTTCCAGCCAGGTTCATCCCGTATTTGTTCAGGCACATTTTAACACGGTGGTGACAGAAAAAAATGAGTCCACATGCTTGTCTGTATATGCTCATCTCAGCACCTGGGAAGAATCTGTTTTTCAGGATTCTTTACCACCCTATCTTATGGCTTCTGATGTAAATATGTGAATACATTAAATAATGTCCTCTAATAACTCTGGAATGTCAAATAATGTTTCTCTGCTCTCTTTAAAACACTGTCAGACCTACACATCTATTTTTGTCTTTTGGAATTAGATCAGTAATAAGATTTTCCTGACCTAAGCTGCACTTACACATCCATCCATCCATCCATCCATCCATCCATCCATCCATCCATCCATCCATCCATCCATCCATGCATCCATCCATCCATCCATCCATCCATGCATCCATCCATGCATCCATCCATCCATCCATCCATCCATCCATCCATCCATCCATCCATCCATCCATCCATCCATCCATCCATCCATCCATCCATCCATCCATGATCTAAAAGTATAATGTTCTAAAATTCTGTACATCTTTATTTATCTTTCCTTTCAGAGTTCAAGAAAATATCAGTATTTATTATTTGATAACAGTACCTATTTGTTTAATAATGATATATGAAGAAAACAGTCCTTTTTTTTGTACATGTATTTGGGGGATTGAAGTTATCTACTAAAAAAAAAACGTGGAAAAAATAAATCACAAGTCAATAATTATGTTTGTTCTGTTTGGCTGAAAATATACCATTCATCAAGCCCTTCAGATTGGCAGCCACAGCATTGGGTTTTTGCATACAGTCTCAAAGTGGTTCATGAAACTGTCGTGAAAAGATTGATAATCACGTTTAACAAGGGAATAATTCAACTTTTGGAAGCAGGATGAGTTTTAGAATTTAGCCACATGCTATTTAGTTTAGGTATTTAGGTTAGATACTTCTCTTTTTTTTGTATTAACCCGTTCAAGTGACCTCACACAATGTGGCCACTTTACTACACTTTATTAAAGTGTAGTCATTTTCACAAAATGTAGTTTCAAGTCAACTGTATAGCTAAAAATGCCTCTAATTGTTGCATCTGTGTCAGCGCATGAGTGTCTGAAAGAGGAAAACAGAAGTTGTGTTTCTATTACACTTTTTCACAAAGGAAAAGTGAAGGTGCCGCTGCGGGGGGTCTGTGTTTCCACTGAATGGTGTTTTTCTTTGTATGAGCGTGATTCTTCTAGTTCTCTTTGAAAATTCAATGGGATTTCCACTACTGCTTTTGTGAAAATAGTCAACTGAGGAGAAAGGTAGCAGATGATAATTCAAATGATTATTCAAATGATCAGAGGCAAAGACTTTATGTAATGCAGTAATCTCTAATTATTAAATAGTGTTATGGCACAAATGTATTAATGAGTCCAGAACCAGCTGTAAACTTTTTTTTTCAAAGGTGTTGATAATCTACTTTATCGTAAAAGTTTAATGGAAAACACTGGATTTGATGTAGTCGGTCGATCAAACTACATCAAATCCAGTCTACGAGATGTGCGAATGTGCAAAAAGTGTTTTCCATTAAACTTTTACGATAAAGTAGATTATCAACACCTTTGAAAAAAAACCTCCTTGTGAAAGTGTTAAAAGGCTTTTGCGATATTTGGCATTTTTTTCAAATAAGAGTTTGTTTTTTTTATTACAGGATTTTCTTTGCAATATTTAGGTTTTGCACAAATCTAGGGTTAATAGAAACACGACTAGACAGACAGCGTGCTGTGATTTGGGTAAATTATTAATGTGAGCAGTATTTAATGGGAATATACCAAAGCTTAAAGGCCAGTGATCATCAGCTGAATTGAACTTTGAAGCACCTTCGTATTGGCTTCAAGTCTGACAATTTATGACATCCCCTATCTTTTAAACAGTTAATAAACTGAGATCATTTCTCATCACCCAGAGGTTGCCAGACAACCACTGAAAACCGAAGAAAAAAGCAGAAGATGTGAGGTTTTTATATCTTGACAAATAAGTAAATAAACAGACAAAACACAATGTTTGAGATTGTCACTTCATGAGGTACAGTATTTGTGTTTGCTTTTAGCTTCATAATTAGTGCATAAAGTGAAATCATACAATTTGAGCAATATTTACCTAAGCAAATGCAACTACTCTGCGAGTAAATTGACACAGAGAAAAATAAACAGGGCATCATTTTTCCCACGGTGAGACATGTGAGTGATGAGTGTGCATGAATCAGGGCAGGTTAATGCCGTTGTGTTTGCCCCTCTCTGTCCTTGTTAAGTGGAGTTACTGCCTCCGTGGTTTCTACATAAAGCATCAGAGACAACTGATCATTTGTCTTGTGGCTTCCACAACTTTAAAGAAGATGCTTTCACAAGCGTAGTACACATGCGTACATATAAAAGAGTTTAAGAATGAAACTTACTGCAACTCAAAGAAAAACGGTGCATCCCTTTACAGATGAAAACATCTTTCAGCTCGTTCTGGTTAAAGTGCTTACTGTGACACGTGACCTGCACACAAAAAGTTGTGTTGTTAATATATTCCTAATGGTGTGCTACTTCTCAAGAGTCGCCATAGTATGGTTCAGCTCACACCCGATAACACTGCACACTGGGGTGACAACACACTTTGTCTGCTGGGTGTAAACTGGCTGCAGAGAGGGCTCCTTAGTCAGGCAGCGTTTACTCACAAGACTGTGCAGCAGGTAACAGATCCACACAAACCCCGTCAAGCTGCAGAGGATGCAGGTGCAGGAACCCAGCGGTGGGCCTGTGCGTCCCTGCGTGTTCGATATAGTTGTTGGCATATTGTGGGGAAGCATGAACATGAAAGGCTGGAACAATTGAAATGTTTCCTTTATGGGTGCTACGAAACACAATGGGAGCTTGACCTGCCCTGTGCCATGTACATGTTCCCCTCATCGAGGTCAGTTAATAGTAACAGATGTGGTATGTTCTGGTTAATCTAATCTTGCAGAGCTGTAATGCATACTTGTGAAATTCAACATGTTAAAATGACGATGACCAGACGGCCACAAAGATAGCAAATAACTGCATCAACTGTCCAATAAATCATAGCAGCTAATAGTGAACATAAAAATAGCCGTAAACCGAGGCAGGTTGGATGAACTGGCTCATTATTTAAAAACATAACCAGGGACTTTGCCGACTCCATATTTAGCATCATCTCTAATTGCTTTTATTTTGGGTATTTCTCATGGACGTGGGGAATGTGCTTATGGCACAGCCAGGCTGTGAAGGCAGCAGAAGGGGCCACCGTCTCATCGTGTTTGTCTGCGGGGGCGATGGGATTTCTCACCGATGGAAAACATCGTTTCAGATTTTTAGTTTTGTAAAAAGCTCGTACGCTTTCACTGTAGCAGCTGAACACCACAGTAAACGGACTTCATCAGGGACTAACAGCAAGGGTGTCAGCGTAATGCTAAAACATTCGTGATATGTAAAGAAAAAATAGTCTTCTTGTGCAAAAAAACAAAAGTAACTTGTGCAAGTTTTTAGATTATATGAGATAAGTTAGGTATAGAAATGATATTCGTATAACTAACAAGTAGTGAGACATCATGACAGCCTCTCAGATGATCTCTCCCACTTTTGGTAAATGGACTTCTGTTTGCCTGAGAGCCCGTAAAGTTTTAAAAGTCAAGAAACTCTCCAAACAATTGAACATCTGCTCACTCTGCTGGCATGAAGTGACACCACTGGCCCAACTGCTATACTGCTTTTGTAAAGGACATAATTACAACATTTTCTCCCAGATTATGTTTGTCAGAGTCGGAGTGGCTGCCAGAGGAGCTGAGCTTCCACAACAGAGGGGTCAGGCTGTGTTTGACCGTGCTGCTTTTAGGTGAGTTATCAGCTCTCTCCTCCCGGAGGGTCCATGTGGAACAAACTTACATTGGGAATGGCTGTTTGCTCTTGAATGCAGCACAAACAAAGATCCAGAAAGCTCTGTGTGGTTCCACCTCGGTAGCAGTTTTAGCTTGGAAACAGTGAACTGTGTTTATGTCAGTCTCCAGAAATAGGGAATATACATCAGTTGTGCTCATCTAACTTAACGATGACGAAAAAAGTTTTAATAAGTTTTAAAGTCCACACTCGGATAGCTGCTGCCAGGGGTCCAAGATCTTAGATAGGATGTCTTTTGAAAATATTTTGACACACTACTTTATATCATTTTAAGAACTGAACCACAGAACAGAAAAGACAAAGGTTGATCCCACTGACTTTAAGGGTTCAAAACCCGTCAGGTTCCAGCTGATTTCGGGTATGAGTCACTGGCCTGAAGCTTAGAGAAGGCCAGTGGCTTTTGTTTCTGAGCAAAGAAGACAGGGGACAATGGCAGACAGACAGTCGGAGAAGGCCAGAGACAGAGAGTTGTGGGAATAAAGATTTAAAGGGAGCCTGCCTTGTTTCAGGGGCTGGGAAACAGAGCTTACAGAACAAATGAGAAGTAAACATGCAGCCACAGGAAGCCATTAACTGCAGCGGGGGCCAATTAGGCCCCAGCAGGTGTTCTTGCCTTGGCCTGCTTTGGTCCTGCCTCACCTCCTTCTGACAGAGCCCCGATCTGAGCTAAGGAAACAACAGGCAGTTTCATTTGCTCAGCAATTTCAAGCAAGGTATTCCTACTGGAGGGTCCTTAAAGGCCTTTATTGTGCTGTCTTTGTCACCCCTTACCCACCCCTCCCAAGTGCAAGTCATTAGAGAGGACAATTACATCCTCCTTATTTTACAGGAGGGGAAGATAAGACAGGATCTCTCTCATGTTGGACCCCCTCTATGCAGACCCTCTCTGAAGTATTGCTCTTTTCACACCCAGACAGAGGCGAGACAGGATGGTCAAAATCAAAGTCAATCACGGGGGAGTAATACACAAAAGCCAGGTATCTGTATCTTTTCAAAAAACGAAGGAATATAAGGAGAAAAATGACTGGGCCACGAGGACTAATGCGAAATGGAAAAAGATGGGACATTTTTGTGAAGTTATTCAGTTTTAGTTGTTCATTTCAAATTCAAACCACGTTAAGACGTCATAACTGGAAGATCAGGTTCAATCAGGCAAGTTCAGGAGACAACCACAGTTTTAGGAAGCAGACTTCTTCTGCAGGTAACATTTGACCACAGTAACAGGTTCAGAATGAAGGTCTAGCAACATGTAGTTGTTTGCAATAGTTTGTAATTATGATGATCTTTTTTTATTAATTAATTTGTTTAATTTTACTTTTCTGCTGCTATTGCGATAATATTGCCTGCGTCTCTCGCCTGTCTTCAGTCACAGAAATCAGGTAGTGAAAATCTGACAGTTCGTGCAGCATAGGACACAGAAACTCACAGGATCTAATAGCCAGGTGAAGCTGTAATTATGTTAATGACATGCACGTTGGCTGAAGAGTGATGAAGAAAGTGAGGGGAAAGGTGAAAGCTTGGTTGTGTATTTTAGCCCAGACAAAAGTGACTTGAAGTGTTACGCAAATAGTGCTCTGTATGTGGCCTGTAACCACCCCCACCCTCCCCCATCCCCTCCTCCAGACTGATGTTGATACAAATGTTAATAAACCTTTGTCACGTGAAAAATTGTCCCTGTGTGAAAACTGGCTTTCAAAATGAAACTACAAGGTGTTTGACTACAAAAAGCTGCTTGCGGCTTGGCGTTTCCACTGAGCCGAGGACCTCGTAGCTCTAAAATCATCCACCTATCGACCACGACTGGTCAGAAGTCTGTATCTCGTATCGTTACCGGAAGCCCCCCCGTAAATTTCATCACTCCTGTCCTCCACCAGCTACGTTTGCTCCAAGTTAAATGCCATATTAACGTTAAGAATCTGCTCCTCTCCTCTAGACCACCCATGACCATGCTCCCCTTTACCTCTCTGAACTTCTGCACACTGGCACACCCACTTGCACTCTTTCCTCAAATCTCGTCTCAAAACATTTCTCTTTAAACTCGCTTTCTCAATTCAGCTTCTCTCTGTTCTTTTATATTTTTAACTAAATCACCACAAACTATAAGACCGAAACCCACAGTGAAGAAGTATAACGTTTGTTAACTTACATTGCCCTCTTTAGGGCAACACGTGGCTAAGAAAGTCTCTAAATTAAAGAATAAACTGAGGGGGAAAAAAATCAACATATCTATGGAAATAGATTTAATTAACATTAACAATGACGTTAGCCTACTTTTTCATTCATGTTTTGAGTACAAAGCAAAATATTCTATTCTAGTATTTCTACAAAAAAAACAAAACATTATTTAATTTTTAACCACTACAAGTGGATTATTTTTATAATCTGAATCTGCCGATTTAATGATGACTCTGTTCTGTGTTTTTGGTCTTAATTCCTCTGCTGTTGCCATAATGAGAGGCCCGTTTTATTGAGGACGGCTGTCGTAAGTGTTTACCTCTAGGTGGCGCTGGAGGCTCAACAACGGAAAGCAACAGCTCCGGGGGAACGTGAAAAGATGAGCCGCCACAAATACGGAGGCAGAGTTAAGAGTTGACAGCTGATTTAGAAATGTTGAAATTATTGATGAGAGCACAGCCCTCCTCCAGTACCCTGTATCATCTCTGCCGGCATCAGAATATGGGTCTTAGTGACTATTTAATGTGCTGAACATTAGAGTGCTGCTAGAATATTTATCAGCCTGTTGTTGAGTCTGACACCAGTCCACTCGGCCTGTCCTCCTGCAGAGCTCAGCTTTGACTTCATCATCTGCTTATAAATAAATAAATTAAAAAATTAGATGCTGTGGGAGTGAATCAATCAGCTTCTTGAGGATTCAAGAAGGATTTTTTTTGGGATCCCTTCATTCTGCCAAGAGCATCCTCCCACACAGCAACTGTCTTCTTCTGTTCTTCCAAAGCACAAAAAAAGAAATGCAGGAGGAGTATGTCCACCTCCTCTCCTCCAAAGCCTTCATCTTATTCCCTGATCTTCCGCACACCTCTAGAGAGACAGCTGGGACCTGAGCCGCAGTATCTCTTGATCCAAATGAGACCTCAGGGATGCTTAGCGAAGCCTTAAGGACACCGTTCCTCTGTTACATCTTGAAGCAAATATACAAACCTGTGATGAAAATGAAAGTAGAGATGTGGTATATGCTAGATAAAATAAAAAGTAAGGCAAATGGGAGTGAAAACAAATACCGGGGAAAAAGCGTAGGCTTGTTCCTCATTTTACAACCTATAAATGAAGATGAGCCGTGCTTGAACTTTTATGGGAGGACTGTGCTCCCTGATCCGAGTCTTCTTTCTGAGGTTGGCCCGTCCATGGGAAATGCCTCGTTCACTGAACAATCACATTACAGACGTTTATGGGCCGAGCCTGTCCAGGAAGTATCTGCTTTGTCTTTTCTCACAAAAGCCGCCGGAGACGCGGGACTCACTGGTTCTGTTTTCCACCAACATTAATACAACCAGGTTCTTTGGTCTCGCTGCTGTTTGCAAAGTGTTGCCAGTGTCGAAGGCAGGATCCATCTGTGCTTCCTGCCACTACAAATCAGCTCCGGATAATGTCGCTGTCCTCAACAGTGATTGATGTGGATGGAAAGGCTGCAGTTGTCTCTTTTTAAGGCTTCATCAGTTCGGCTTTTCTCACTGAATACAAGTATTCCAGTTCCTACTGACATAGTAATGCAGCTCTAACCCACACGACCACGACGGACGGAGTCATGAATAGCTTGGCTTCTTGCCTTTATCAGGCAGAGAGAGGCGCTTAAACAAGGCAGTTATTGAAATGACACAATAGAAGATGGGATTACACAACATTTGGTCACCAGGCCAGTTGATAATGTCAGTACTAGAGCCATGGAGAACCTGCTAGAGTTGGGTACGCGCTGCATTGACCCAGCTATGATCGCTGCTGTCACCATGCAACAAAAAGCCTTTTGTGGCACTAAATGGAAGCGTCTATCCAGGACAAGATGCTTTATTGTAGCAGCTTGTTTAATTTTCCATACGGCACAAACAAGAAAACTGGTAATTTCCCATAACGTGGAACATTATTGATAAATTTGCATTATGACACATATTTGACACCTGATTAACTGTCACATTCTTTATCGAGACAATAAAAGAACAAACTGGGAAATCCTGTCTGCAGAGGAGTGTGTGTGCAAACACCTCTCTGACACCAACAGGTGAAGCTTGCATGGAAAAACCCCACTACTGAGGTATTATTGTGAAAATTGGCTTTGAAAAGTCCTTGAGAACATTGAGAGAGAAAACACTTTCTTTAATCTCCACAAAAACAGACTGGGATAAATGACCCGACAATAGCAGTAGAGGTATTTTGCAGTAGCTAATGAGTGAGCTGTTTAAACGTTGTTTGGTGGTTTAGGTTGCGTGAGGGTGAAATGATTCAACACAGAGGCCAACAGTCCTTTCATGGCTTTAATTCTCTTTTATTGTGAGTTTGGTTGACTGTAATTTGTCATGTTATAGTTCCCCATCGTGCTCCTTTTTCCCTGAGCAGTGCTGTTAAACAATAAAAACCTATTCAGAAAAGTCTTCTTTACAGCACACAATACGAATGTGGTATTTTGACTGAAAATATTGTCCATATTGTGGTGTGAAGAGTCCTGTGCAGCAGCCTGTCATGTCTTGTTTGACATGATACTGAAGTGTAGTAGTTTGCAGGTGTTTCCTGAAGGGATCTTGCACCTGGGTAATGGTAATACCTGGGTCCAGCAGTACACTGGTCAACCCTGATTAACAGGAAACCTAAGAAGCTTAGTACACTAATGCCCAAATGGTCCCGGGAAGCTCAAAGAGTCTTTAAAATGCTGTGGGAGCCGGTTACAGGTAAAGGCAAGAAAAAAAACAGCAAATCAGGAAAAGAGCTATGGTCGATGCACATCATAAATGAACTTTTAAATGATTCAAAATAGATCTATGATTTATTATTATAATTATAATTTTAACCAAAAATGGATGAAACTCATCAGCTGGGAACAATCCAACAGCGAAAATAACCATTAAATATTAAATACTGTACATAAACCCAGACAAAGGACTTATCCCTCTTATTAGAAGGAAAATAAAGAATCCAGTTTGGTTTCAGTAGCAGGCGCAGAAAGCCCCGTTTGTCCACAGTTTATTGTTCTCCAGCACAAAGGAACGGTTACGCGTGCCTTTACGCAGACTCCTCTGCCAATCCACAGACGCGCCACTGAAAACAAAGGCCATGTGCAAAGAATGACAATATAAGGTGAAAATAAAACTTAAAAACAACATTGAATTGGCATTCCCGTTGCAAACACAGTCTTTAGTGTGCACAGCGAAGACTGCTGAATGGAGGAGGACCAGGCTGCAATTAATCAACGACAAGCCTCCTACTTTTTCGTTGAGGCTGAATGATCTCGTGTAATTTCTTCATCACGTGACATTTTTAAACCAGTATTAGGCCAATTTAGTCGCGGCATAAACTGACATTCATTTTGGAGTGGAATTACTACTCTTTTTCCAAACGGGCCAACATCAGTGACCATTATGTCACCTTCACTAGTCCAAGTTTAAAAAGTAAAAATGTGGACATCAGGTGTTAACAGCCTTTAAGGTGCGGAAGGGCGTTAAGTTTGTCCACTTTTCCCAAAGCAGCTGCATTTTCCACACCTTTCAGCCACTCTTTACATTTCCTAACAACAGTCTCATCCACATCCCCGTCCTCTTCCTCGTACTCCACATCATCGTACTTGTATTGATCGTTTAGCAGCGATATTTTGACAATGGCGCTGATGTCCTGCTCCGGGCTCTCCACTTTGGCGCCAGGAGCGCAGCCCTTGGACCCTCCGTGCGCCTTTTTGGATGGGAAAACTCTCCGGTGCCGAAAGTCTGCGGAGGCGCAGCACTTCTGCTGCTTCGCCATCATCTGCTTTTCTAAATTCCGCTTTTGGATGACGAGAATGGCCTCGGGGGTAAGGCTGAGCGTAAACTGAATCTCCTTCTGCCCGTCTTCTTTTCTGTGGAGGTGTCTGGTTGAGTCCATTGAGCTGGAGCGCCTGACTCCTTTGGACGGATCCCTTGGTTTAGGCGCAGACAGCCAGGAGCACTTTCCTTGACTCTCTTCCCCGGCACCGGACTTCTGAGCTTGGCTTTTATGCTTCTCTTGCTGCGTCCTTCGCCCTAGATTCCTTAAATTCGCCGATGCCCAAGAAGTGGCCTGCTTTTCTTTTTCGGAGCCCGCTTTCTCTGTGACACAATTGTCGGTTCGTTCAGTCTGTGGAGGCACTGCGTTGGCTTTCTTTTTCCCGAACAGTTCCCTGCCAGGCGAGGAGATCCGTTGCTGGAGGCTGATGGGAGGAAAAGGCATCTTTGTGGCGGAAAGTAATCAGGACATGAAAACCTGAAAGAGTCCCGGCTGAAGACGAGGAAGCCCTGCGCAAATGGACAAGCGGCAGCCTGTGGGCATTATCCAGCCGAGCGGGAGTGAGGCTGCGATGCACCTGTTGTCCACGAAGATTGTGGTTGAACTGATGCACAGACGCCGGCACATGCAGGCTGCTTTATGGTCTACTGAAGAGGGCGTGGCCACGAGACGCACCAGACAGCGCCGCGGAAACAAAAAAAGTGATGTCATTTCATCATTTAGAGCAGCTTCTTGAGGCGAAAAGCCACTAAAGTCCACAATCTCGTCATTGGACCTGAACTCATTCACATATAGGTCTATTATTTAATGCATTCAAATCAATCATAGTAGGTTGTGGCAGCATATACTAGTGTGGGTTTGCCCATATTTTTATCCCGAGAATCATGTCCAACCCTAAATGTTTAAAGGGGAAATTAATTGGAGATTTATGCTCCGCCCCTCAAAAAAAATACAAATAAATAAAATAAACACCCCCTTTTAACCCCCGACTACTTTCACGAAAATTCTTGAAAATTATAATTTCTATACAAAGAAAACATGCATTTGCATACATATATAACTGCAAAAATGTGTATTATTCAACGTCATAGTCTCAAATTGTAATATGTTGTGTTTAGATGGCCATTTTTGTTCTTCACGGCTTGTCGCCTGCAGGGAACAAATCCACGGGCTGAAATATTGATTTTTCTTTGTTTCTGCTGTGTTTCCTTCATCCAAACAGTGACACAACTGTTCCCTTGAGTTGTTTTATCCACTATGTGCACAGTGGAAAAATAGATCGATATTTTACTCCACATGTGACACCTTTGTCTACTCTTGAGATTTAAGTTTAATTTTTTTTTTGGCTCTAATTTGATCGATTCTGAAGCGAAAGAGAGAAAAAAGTCATACGTCAATTTATACAACTGACTCACTTATTCCATGAATCAATGCGTGACAGTGAAATCACCAGGCCAAGTTATTTATTTATGTTTGGAAGAAGATGCGAAGAGGAATCACAGTCGTCTGTTATTTCAATGCTTGCTGAAGGGTGGGATCCCTCTTCTCGATGACATAACAACAGATTAGATGTGATGAGGAGTTGGGATGCAAACAGATTGCGGAGGTCAGGGTACTTCCCCTTCAACCTCAAACTTTTGCATAATCCAAAAATAGCAGGCGTAGAAAACCTGTCACAAAAACAAGCACCCTCCTCCCATTCAAAAGAATGATTTCATTCCCAAGATTACTTTGAGGGATTTACTGCGACTCTGCCAAGTTAATAGAACAAGAAGAACTGAAAGAAGATTTTGTCCATGTTAATCCATCACATCAAACAAACATCTAATAACCATGTGCCTGCTGTGGAACAAGAAAATGAATGTAGTTATTTGGCAACATAAAGCATGAACAGAGCCTCGAGGGATGCTTTGGAGCAAAATTCTATAATTGGGACACAAGAGTGATACAGACATTTGCTGCAAGTCGATTCAAAATATGTGGAGATATTTAAAAGTGTTGGTCCGGGGGATTCCATAAAATGAAACACACCTTGGTATTACATGAACATCTGCTCCACAAGGAAGAGTAGGAAGAGGCAATGCATCAACCAGGGAAGGTTGCCGTGACAACCACATCCTCAAAGGCTACACGCCAGGCAATATATAGAACACAATGCAAGATGGGTTATTAGGTCATGTCAGAATAACGGTGCTCAGGAAAGCGTAATTAACTGGGTCACTGCTACATATGGCAGGAAATCAAATTTAAACAGGAGAAGCATTTTTTAGTTTTTATATGTGGGTAGGGGGTGCAACCACATTTGAATGTGCACTTAAGACTGCCAGTCCAGATACAAGAGCTGCTATTTTTATCTCATTGGCTGAAAAAAAAAAAAAAAAAATCCTCAAAAGACATGTGGGTATCATTCATCCCAGAGCATAAGCAGCGATGCATTGGTTCAACTGTTAAAGGAAAAACAATCTTATAAGCATGCCATAATATCTGAGAAACTCAAAAGCAATATTTTAAGAATGCTGTCTTATAAGAAGCCAAATGAAATTAAAATTCAAACAAAAATCTAAGTTTATGCTGCTTAAAATGTAAATGTGTGTGTTTGGTCAAAATATCAACAGATGTATCCATTTATTAAGCTGTTATGGCACTTTTGAGGTTAATTACTTTGTATAATAAAGTCAAAAGCTTCCCTGCACATAAGTTGTATAAAATCATCAGGAAAAAAAAAAGAACATCTTGAGTGAATTTTAAATATATTAATTGTTAAAGGCATTTATAACTCCACGATCATAAGCAAAAGACTGGTGATTAACACTTTTAGCTACGCTTGAAATGCAAGAATTCACATTTTAATACAACCAAAGTCATAATTTTAAAGAATAGTGTATAAACAATATAAATGTATATTTTACAGTTCTTCTTGCAGCAACTTTGCATATCTCGACCAGTCTTAAACAGCAGCTGGAAGCTGGAGCTTTAATTCAGGCAGGTTGTGAAGCACTTGATCACTGCATCCCTGTCAACACAAAACAATCAAGCTAAATAAATCGCATTCAGAGTATCAGTTCAAAAGATTTAAATAAAAAGGAGCTTTAATTGAATTTTTTAATGAAATGAATAAGTAGTAGAAGTAAAAGAGAGGATACATAGATGAAATTTTGCTTGAGAATAATCTATGTGATAAAAAAAAAACAAAAAAAAAAAAACAACCAGCTGTAACTTAATTCTCTCAGTCGTATATAATTTAAAGTGACAAAAAAAAGCAACCCTGTATTTTTATAATGATTTGGGCTGGGCTCATCATGAATAAGTCAGTATGTTTTGTCAGAGAAGCACTACACGCCATCAGTGATGGGGGCTCCCTTCCTTCAGGTACAATTGTATTGAAGGATGATGCAATATGTGCAATCACCATGACAACCACTGATGGTTGCCTACTCTGTTTCTCTAACCACAGATTGCTCTTGCCATCAGTGTGTTGCTATGCAGACTTCGTCTGCAGCCACTGTCCAAATTCAAAGGAGTAGGTGTGAAACCTGTCAAGGTTAAAAGAGGCAGCAGTCTGAGTGAGAGGAGGGGAGGTAAGTGAGACTTGCTCTTTTAAAAGGCTGCGGTTCTTCCCGCTGGCCTACAACAAAAATCAACACCAGAATCCTCTCATTTCTTTTTTTTCTTTTCTCTTTCTTAAAGAAATTTCTTGATACTATTTTTGCTTCTCTAAAAACTGCATGAATAAATGATTAGTGTGAAGAGGCTTCCCCCATTTCTGAATAAACATCTGAGCAGCAGTAGCCTGACAGCTCTGTGGGAAGTGCACATGCAGCAGGTTTTAGTGCCTTGTTCCACAGCCGTTAGAGGTTATAAACGGAAACGAGGTAAAATACATTAAAGGATCAAGTCTAATGACCATGTGGTGGCATGGCTAGACAGGTATAAGTTATTCTGACCACAGACGGGGATGGGAAGGACTACAGTTTAATGCTTTTTAATGTGTCCCCCAAAGTAGATCAGTATATACGGCAGCTCTGTCACAACACTTTAAAAACAACACAGAGCTAAATGATCAAATCTAAATTAAATGAAAGATGAATTAAACTAAGAGGCTTAAGGGGATAAGAAAGAAATGTTTTGGCGAATAATCTATAGAATTCGTAGGCAAGGAAGTGACAAATGAAAAACTGATCACCAGGATTTCAACAGGGGGCTCAAAACCTGGATTTAAAATTTGCATTTCTTCAGAGGAACTGTTTTGTTTTGCGTTTTATTTTTTTAAGGATACGGACGTGGTTTAAAAAAAAAAAATCCTTTGTCTCAGCTTTGTTGTTTTGGTAGGTTGGGGTTGGGGGAGGGGGAACCAGGGGGGGTTACAGGACATCTCTCAGCTGTCAGGACGGATTATAGGGTCACCCAAACACACTAAACACTAGAGGTGGTGCTGCTCGGGGTCTCTGGACCCCACACCAAATGAGATGTAACCCCACTTACGGCTGGACTGACAAAACAGCATCGAACCTCATGTTGTATACACACGGAGATGGCCCTCCATATAAGAAACTTTGAAGACTAAACACTTAAGTGAAGAAAAGTATTTTCGTTACTTTAAACTAATGAGCTGTGATGCCAAACTACAACTACAGCTTAAATAGTTTTAAAAAAGTTAAATGCTGTTCTGTGCTTTTTTTTCTATCAAAAATTCGATTTAACCAAAAATAAAGAAAAAATAAAAGTACAAAGCATATGACAGACATTTACCCTCATCTTTTATGTATTTTTACATTTTTGAATCCCCAAATAATCAAAATCTTGCATTGAGCCGTTACCCTATACAGCTTACCATAAGCTCATTACAGTGAATATAAAAGCTAGATTGAAGAAAAATAAGATAAATCTTACGGAAAGAGCACTGAAAGAGCATTATTCCACGATAAATCATTTCATCTTAATATTAGAAATAAAGCAAATACCATCACAGGGCTAATACTCGGACGAGAAAGAAACAACCAGCTGCCGCTGGCTTGACACCGAGTGCCAGCACTCGTCATAGCCAGGGATTACGGCCATATGGTGGAGGCAAACAGTGTTAAGAGGTAAATAAAAACATGTTTTTAAATCGACGGGTCAGTTTTCTTTTTGTGAGGAATTTAGTGTCATTTTTGCGATTTGTTACGCTATAGAAAGGAGGTGAAAATATGCTGAAGGTCTCATTTAAGAGCACTTGGTTTTCACAAAGCGACTTAAGTGAATGATGTGCGTTTAAGAGACAAGAAATTCATAATTCATAATATAAAGGGCATATGAATACCACACTGTGATTAATGAAGACAAGACAAGTATGTCATCTTACCTGGCAAATGGAATGTAGGAGATGCTATACCTGGAAGAAAAAAGACATGGGCACAATTACTGGTTATATCTCACTACATCAAATTTACGTCTAGAGGAGATTTACATGATAAAAATGTATAAGTATTATTATTCTTTTTAAGTCTGCAGTTTCCCTTAGGTTGTGTAACACTTTCTCAGGTTGGTTTGAGAGAAAGATGGATCACAGACTTTAGACTTTATTCAATTTTTAAAAACTCCTGTGTCATACATGACAAAAATGTCATCTTGGGTTTATAAAGATGACATTTTTCTTCAGAGTGGAATCTGTCCCTAGAAAGGACTTAAACACTAGGAACTACTATGTGGCGAACAGTTAAAATGTGCTCCATCAAGTAGTCAATACTGGATTCACTTTCATTATGGATTACTCAAATGTGTTTGTGAATTAATCAGACACACTAATCTTTGCATTAACAACTCAGGCCAGATGGACACCGACAAAAAGCTGTGATAATGATGAAAACTGAACTTTAGGAGCCTGGCGACGGAAAAAAAACAAACCGCATCCTAAAAATGTGAGGAGTTTGGTGAAACAGGTGAGTGTCTAACTACAACCATAACTACAGCAATATGGCCAAAAACAGAAATATCTAGACATCTTTCTTGTCAAGGAAAAAAAACAGCAATCATCACAAGTACTGCTCCACTGATTTAAATGACGGTTCATTCATTTTTCAAACAAAAAGACCAGAGCTGTTCTGCTATCCAGCTTCCCTCTGTCTACTGTGCGATTGTTGAGTTTGTGTCATTCAGTAACAGTTTTGTAGCAGACAAGTCACTGAAGCTTTCAGCCCGGGAACTGGACTTTGATCACGTCTGTGTAGGTCAGTGGTGAAAGCTTCTAACATAAATCACCTTCACACAGACATCCGAGCGTCTGCGTGGGAGTGCATTATACCAGTGTGTAGAGAATGAGCCGGGAATGTGTGACTTGTGGTTTCCATGGGAATGCGTCGGATAAGACAGACGAGATGAACATAACAAAAAAAAAAAAAAAAAAAAAAGTTACAAGGCTAATGCCATCATGCTGACTGACGCACTGTAGTCGTCCATCTCTCCCTCCCCCTAAGGTGCTGTGGGCTTGTGTTTCCGTGCTACTACATGCTGTAATTCTTTTGTTGGGGCCGAGGAAGTACGTTCAAATTATTGGACATAGTGCTGACATGCCTACACACATTATTCACCGCACTGACTTATCTAGTGGCAACGCAACTGAAAATGAGCAAGTGATTTTTTTAAGTAACAGAGGTTCGGGACTCTTAAATGTTGGTAATTAGCCGGGTTTGCTTGTCTATGTAGGATTTATAGAACCACATTTGAAGTCTGATGAAGGTGAAGTCAGAAAATAATGGTTTAAAATAATTTAAGAAACCTAAAAAGAACCATGTAGGAGTGCATTATGGCATTAGACTGCTGAGCATTTTATGTTTTTACACATCTTTTGTGGTGGACCAGAAATTCAGATTTAATGATGCAGCGGAGTCAGTAATTCAGCCGACCTCATTCCAACACTGCAGTGCTCTAAACAGACCCACTGCAGTGCATTGCCCCGTATTAGTGAACTTCGGAAAATGTGTCTTCTGGAGTCCAGATAAGCAGAAGACAATTGTGGCAGTCTACTTAAAATACAGAAAAATAATGAGAAGAATAACAAAATTAATTTTAGAAAACGTGAAGCTAAAACACGATTCAACATAAGAGAATTCAAGTTGAATTAAGGCCAAGTTAAGAATTTCATACTGTGATTGTTGATCTTTTCAGTGAACTGATCTTCTGTAGAAACATCACTGCACCAGGGGTTAGAGGACTATGCGCCCACTCAGATGACTCATGGTGGACTGAGTTTGTGCAGTCATGCTGATGGAAAACTCAAAGATCACCAACAACACCTGTGTCATTTTTCTACTAGGAGTTTTTCAAATCTTGACAGATTTCTGACTGTAGCAGGACTGACTCTCTTCCCGTCCTGTTAGATTTCTCACATCACATCAGCATCTATCCAGGCTCTGCTGTCCGCAGGATACAGCCATCATGTGAATTTAGGTTGCAAGAGTCCGAAAGGACGAGATATTATACATGTACAGTGCCCGTTTATCGTTACCCCAGTTAGTACAGTTGAGTTAGGTCTATCTGAGAACAGACACATCTGGAGCATTTTAAGGTAAAAAAAAAAAAAAAAATTGCTCATTTTCCATTTCTCTTTATCCTTTTAAAATATACTTCTTTATTTAAAAATGTATCTTTCGTTGTATATGGTTAATGAAACATTTTTCCTTACTGTGACAAACTCAGAAGGCAATTTCACATTACTACTTCCCCCCTGAGGTGCCATATAAACTAGGACTCCACCAATTTATATATATATATATATATATATATATATATATATATATATATATATATATATATATATATATATATATATATATATATATATATATATATATATATATATATATATATATATATATATATATGTATTCCTTGATAAACAACAGCCTTACTTTGTGATTTACACTTCTGGGTCACTACGTATCTTTCCCTAATTTCCCATGCCTATATCATAGGGCCATTGCTGGGAAATACTACACACAGATATGCTCCAATGACAGTGAAAGCAACAGTGTGCTGCTGACTTTGTTGTCTTTGGTATCAGCCGTTATGCAATGTCTGTATTTAAAAACACTGCAGCTGCCTACAGGAAAGCGGGAACAATCGGCGGAAATTATATTTCTAGCAGAGGTTTCGTACATGAGTGCCCAGTGAGCATGGATGGCTGTCTGATACGAGTTTATCCTGGTGTCATGTGGATGGAGATCTTTTCTGACACAGATTTTAATTACTTAATTAAGGATGTGGATTGGTTTTGTTTTGCTGTGGCATTTTGGAACCAATGCTAGTGTTGACATGTCTGAAACATAAAATTGTTTTAAATGACACAAAGACCTTCTGGATACTGCTGTAGAAGATGTATCATTAACTCACTGCAACAAGTATTTAATAATTCACTGGTACCGTGCAGTCTGTGCCAATGACATCATCTTGAGGGCGACACAATACCTTTGTCTCCACTTGCCAAAATGAACCATTGTGGTTCCAAAGAAATATCTCCACACTGATCCTGGGATTTCCTCTTTATTATTTGGCCAAATATGTACCGACCTATTATGACACCTGGCTACTGGCTTCTAGTCTTCTAACAAGACAGCTGGCTCAGCCTAGTTTCAACAGAGGTCAGTGTCTGCATTGGTAAACTACAGCTCATACAAAACCATGGCATTTATGTTAAGTTCTTTTGTCTTTGCAATATGAACTTTAAGAAACAAAGAAAAAAAAAATCAGTACCACCAGTACGATACTGGTCATATAATAATGACACCAATTATAGTTTCAACCAAGCAAATGCCCACACCAGGGTAATCTACTCGACTGAATAACAGTCAGCTCAAGTCTAACAACTGGACCAAAGCTCCATAAAGAGACGGGTTCATCCCAGTCAGTGTGAATGACTGGTTGGCAACTGCACTACAGAAAAGATTCGACAGGGAGGCAACACTTACCATGTCATTGCCAAGAACTGCATAATACAGAAGATGATAGCCAATCCCCTTAAATGCCACTGTCAAATGAAATACAAAAAAAAAAAATCTTTATAGCTGAAAATACAGTTAAAAATGAGAGACTTTATTTGGCTTTGGAACCAGTTACTTATACACTTACCCAAAACACTGCACAAAGTGTTAAGACAAGACAGAGCTGGTGGAGAAAGAACAGGAACTCTTTAATTTTTGTATTATTTATTGTGTGCAAGTGGCATTTAATAAGGGAACAACAGATTTCTTTAAATACTTGATAAGAAATGTAAACTTTTTTCAGAAAAACTCACCAACATATACATACTTCAACAACTTCGCTGGTTTCCATTAAGAATGTAAAATACAGCACGGTCACTAAAATAACTTGACGTTTTTTTTCTTGGGTGTTCTAAGATAAATGTTTTTGGACATTGTCCTGTTGGAGGACCCGTGAACCGGGACTGAGACCAAGCTCTCTGACACTGGTCAGTGCATTTCCCTCCAGAATGTCTTAATAGTCTTTAAACTGAACTGTACCTGCACAGATGCAGCAAAGCAGCACCAGACCATAACCAAGCCTCCTCTCCATAAGTGCGGTTCATTTTCTTGTTTTGCTTACTTTTGATTGTCTACCGTCAGCGCATCTTGATGCTACTATTACACACCACATCAGTTGAAACCTACTATTCAGAAGGTCTCATCATAAGCAGATGCAAGTGGTATAGTGGGAAGTGTACTGATCTTACACGACCGTGGAAATCGAACAGTGCAGGAGAGCCCTAAAGATCACAAGGTGATGACTGCCAGATCTTTTACAGTCCTAAACAACTATTTCACCAACGTATAAATGACATTCAGATGTAACATTAGTATAAAATGAATCATCTAGCTTGAATTAGGAAATTCAACAGTGAAACAGCATTTACCAGCATAACAATGGTGGCTATGAGTCTTGTTGGTTCGAACATGCGCTTCAGTTGTTTAAGCGGTCCCATTAGGAAGCATGTGCTTAGAGGGGGAAGAAAAAAACAAAAATAAGCAAGTTACATTTAGTTTACTTAGAGGTTAAGCCATTTGTTCATTTAATAAAAACTGTTATCATTAAATTTGATGAATTTCACGTGTATCTCATGATGTTTTCTTTTTCTGGGTTGAGCCTTAGTCTTTGTTCACCACACTGGCTACCACGAGACTCAATTATCAATACATCTATAATCATATCGGTCCATTGTGACACATAACAGAAGCGTTGCTATGATCAACATCGTAATGACACATTTGCAGGCCTGGGAAATATTCACTTATTATGTTAGTGAAGTTAAAGAGACAAAAGGATTTCCCAACCAACGAGGCACGCAGCTCTCTGCTCAGCACAGCTGAGTGGGTAGAGAGAGTGTGTGGGCTATCACATCTGTTAGATGAGACACGAGAGTAGTGTGTGTTGACGTAGACTCTTTCTACTGATCTGATGAGAGGGATTTTTTTTTTCTTTTTTTAAGCCCAAGCATTCAGTGTCACTGAAAAACATGATATCCACGCACAGGCTGCTTCCGGTAACTACGAAGAGACATGCCTGTCATTGTGACCGTTTCTGTGACCGTAAAACCTAACATGTTATTTGAAATCAATTACAATAGCATAATAATAATACATACAATAATAATTCATGGTTTAAGTATAAATTGATTTTTTTCTGTGCCATCTTCCGATATTCAAATTGTGAAATAATTAAATAAATCAAATTGCTCCCATCTCTAACATGTAGTTACACAGAATCTTGCTAAGATAAAAATTAAAATAATGGACTCAATTGTATCCACATTCATCTAACCACAAAGATGTGCCTTAATAAACACGAAGGCTGTTATAACTGTCATTCAACTTAATACAGTTTCAATGCACACTGAAATAGCATTTTTAACACCTCTGTTGGTTCAGTATGAACGACAAAATTAAAGACAGACTTTTTCAAATGGGTGATACAAGAATCATCTTTGTAAAGACATATGAAAAGTAATGAGCATCTGTTTACACCTCATCTCCTTTTGACTGTTAAGTGAGATAATTACAGTTTCTGGACAATTCTGCAACTCTTAACCCTGGATCATTTGTTTTCTAATCTTTTATCAGCTAACTGAATAGTATCTTTTATTTATTTTTGTTTAGGGTAAGTACATTCTGACAGTAAATTGTGTTTTACAACTATTTAATTTACAATATTAACATGTCAAATAGCCAAATATGATCCAATCACAAAATTAGCATTTTGGAGCAGAATTCAATATCAATAAATCAGTGTCCAGGCTTCTAAGATACTTTGACCTCCAATAAGCTGCAACCGTCATCAAAGTAAACTAATTTCAGTGAATGGACCTCCTGATCATCATTTGTTATTTTCCTATTAGTGGGTCACGTTAGGTGTAACAGCATCTTTATATCAATTCATTACAACACAAATACAAACATATGCACATAGGCTGAAAGAGATTAAATACACGACTCTTACCTGGACAGAGCTGAGATATTCCCTAGAGTGTAGAAGACTGCAAAAAGCTTGATGCCGTTGGGAAGAAACAACAGTGCTGAGCCCTGGTAAAGAAACAGTTTCCGTCAGCTACACAGAATATCACCACACATCAATAAAAGCAATAAATAGCCATATGATGCAGTAAAATGAATAAGCATGTCCTCATATTTTCTGTGCCGATTCTCTGAAACAAACAGGCACTTAATGCAATGTCAAGATGACATATTTACAATGTGCAATAATGCTGAAGAGTGATTAGATAAAATTCCATTAGCGGGAGTCCTTGGTAGTTTTACTGGGGCTTGACCAGCAACAAAGTTTTCAGGAACCTTTACAGGACCACAAAAACGCCACCACCTCAATGCATGTGAACAAAAACTCAGCAAACGCCCTCAGCTCCTTCTACATTTATTTCTTTGTTCTCATTCATTTTTCTTCCTATTCATTGTCTCCTTATATTTCACTGGAAATATGCAAACTGTAAAACTGGTGCACTACTGCTGCCAGCTGGAATGGAGTACTAGTTTGCCAAGCCTGTCCGGCCAGGATATTCCAGTCAGAACGGCTGAAAGAACCGAGTAGGGGGTCGGTCCTGCTACAGTTCCAGCCTGCTAAATTTTACCTAAACACCTGCCAATGGAAATGGAAAATATAGAAACTGTGAATGCAGGCCACCAAGGGATATTGGGAGAAAGCGTCAAGCATGCCTGGGCATGACATGGCATAACTTTGCTTGTGTGAAATCATATTGTTTTTAATAAAATACTACAACCAATCAGTGTTTAACAGTATGCGATAATCCATAGTTTTGTTAATACATGTGTAAATTAGCACAATAACCAAAATGATTGAAACCTATGAGTGGAAACTGTAATAAGGCATGTGTATTTTAGCTGTCAAATGTGCAAAGATCTTTCAACTGTGAATTTTAAACCCAGACCAACAAACAAGAGACTGTGTTTTCAAGAGTCAGCGTGAATTATCAGAGACGTTTTAAAGTGCTGGGAACAAGCGTGTGCAGCTGGAACAAGACTTCCTCCCATATTAATAATGACTTACTGAAACCACTGCTGAATGCATAAACTGTATCAGAGGTTCTGCATGATCCACATCACTGTGGTAATTAAAAAACCAGACGAAAGAGCCAAGCTGAAGAGACACTCACGAGTATTGAGCACAGGATGCCTGCAGCAAAGCATATGACAAACCATTTCACCCTGGTGCTGTAGCTGAGAGTGCTGGCATCAAGGACCTGGGGAGAACAATGAGAGGATGTCACAAGACAACACCTAACGACCCGCAGAAGGACCCACAAGTTGCTTTCTGGCCACAATGCGACTTTAATGCGCAATCGCAAGCAGCACTGACGTTTAACGGGGGAATTACACAACACCGCCAAGAACCAGTGTACAAACTTCACGAGAGCACCTTACCTCATCTGATCCTCGTGAACGCATGCAAAAAGTGTAAACAAACACATTTTGTTACAGCTGGGAGAAAGACAGGATCCCCATGTTAAAACAGAGCTTATATTTACAAAAAAAAGAAAGAAAAAAAAACACGGACATTTAGAGATTCACGTCCGGAGAGGGCTGCGGCCGTTAGACACAAAAATAAATACACTGGAGCATTTCAACAGCTGGTATATAAAAAGGATTACTCGTACATTGTAAAATGCAACAATAAAAGACATTTTTAATGTAGGTTTAAAAACTGTCGCGTTTTAACGGAGAGTTAGCATTAGCAGCTATCGTAAACGCAGCTTACCTGAGCAGTGAGACCCAACTCCTCGTTTTCGTCTTGGCCGCTCAGCACACGACGAAGCTTGTCCATTGCTTTAAAAAAAAGCAACCAGACAAACTGGTCAGAAAAATAAAAAATGTAATAGATTTGTGGATTACAGCATGTACGTGCGCCGCGGCCGTCTACAAACGCTGACCGCAGCAGCAGCAGCTCGACTTCCTGCTGACTTCCGGGACGATGGTTTCCCGAAAGAAATGACCCCGAATCGGTTTAATCGCAGCAAATGTGTGGATAGTGGGCTGGCAACGGATCCCAGACCAGCGCCGGAGGACCACTTCCTCTGAAATGTCGACTGTCGCCTTCTGGGGAAATAAAAGTTCAAAACAAATACGACATTACGGTTTTTTTACGGACGGACAAATATCCGGGAGTTTGTACACATTGGTCGGGTTGTGAAGTCTCCCGTACGATATTACCTGGTGACTTGAAATGTGGAATTCATTGAAGCAGCATAAATAATGATGTTTTCTGATTTGCTCGTACGTGCGTGCGAGGTTGTTTTTTTTATATATGCGGACCTGCTATAGAATAGCAACCTGTCCAGGGTGTACCATTGCCTGTAATGAGCGGGATAGGCACCAGGAGACCCCCGGGGGGCTGTGCAGGATGTTGGAATGAGCGATAATGGAATATTAATGATCAAATCCCTGAAGGACTATACGGGTATAGAAAATGGACGGATCTAATTCAATTCTTCAATTCAATTCTTAACAGTCTGTCTATTGTCTTGTGGACTCGCGGTTTTCTGTGGGTTCGTCGACCCCTAGTGGACAAATCTTTGAAATACAGGTGACAGCGCCGTCAGGACCCGCGCGTCTTAACCATTCTTGGTAGTTCAGTAATTTATCTTCTGTAGGGAGTGTTTTGACTAATTCCTTGTCTAACTCAAATATTAGTCTGCCTAACCCTAGCCGGAACAAAAATAGCAAGCACATTTAATGGGAAAAGTTGAAAACGTGTATGTGTGTGCGTATTTAATATATAATTTTAATAATACGTTTTACACACGAGGGCAGCACGGTGGCTTAGTCGTTAGCACTGTTGCCTCACAGCAAGACGGTTCCTGCTTCAATTCCGGGCCCAGTGGGTCTTTCTGTGTGCCATTTGCATGTTCTCCCCGTGCTTGCGTGGGTTCCCTCCGCAGTCCAAAAAAAAATGTTAATTGATACGTCTAAATTGCCCGTAGGTGTGAATGTGAGCGTGCTTGTTTGTCTGTCTTGTATGTGGCCCTGTGATGGACTGGCGACCTGTCCAGGGTGAACCACTGTACAAAGTCCTGTGAGAGCTGTTTCTAAGTAGATGTAATTTAAGGGCTTGTAGTAATATTAAAGGTTTTCATCAGTCATGTTGGTGCAAGTGTTTTTTCGTTTGATTTGACAATCCAATATTATGCTCTTATATAACACGCGTTAAAACATTGTCATGGCTCTATTGGTAACACAACAGGAAAGGATAGCACAGTTTGAAAATAATCTTAATGAAATCACTTGAACATTCAATGTATTTTTTTCAAGAGATTATATATATATGCCCGATGCACAGTACAATTAAGTATTAACTACAATAAAATTGAGCTGATGAATTGATGAGAGAGATGTACACAATTATCAATAGAGAGAATGCAAATAGTGCAGTGTCATTGATGCTGCAGCCAATATGTTCTGGATATGCTCACTTCTGCACTATTTGTCAATAATAAGACTTGAGCTGTTCGATAAGCAGCCGACTGTGAGCAGGTGGTCTAGTTTAGGCGCTCCCTGATGTAACAGCAGAAGGACCTGCTGCGCTACAGTAGGGGAGATTTGTGGGACGGGTCAGATCTGCAGGCACCCAGCAGCAGGACAGCGGATCTATCTCTCTGCACGTGTTTCCAGACTCCAGGTACAATGTGGAGATAAATACCAGTATTCCTACTACTGTCAGTTTTATTTTTCTATGGGTGCAGGAGTTTCGTATGCCCGAGGATCTGCCGATGTTCCTCTGAAACAATCAGATGCAGCGTTATAACAGATGGGATGGAACAAAGAGATACGAGACTGTAAGTTCATCACACATGGGGTTTTAAGACTAAATACTGGATCTTTGTGCGTGCATGTCGTGAAAAATTCACAAGAAATGTTCTAACAACCTGCTATTTGATAGCAGTTGCTTGAACCACTGCACGCGTTTTTAGGCACAGATAGGTCTCACACGCAAGCTTCTTCTTGCCTCTGTACCGAAATGAGTTTTAGACTTTGAGTTTTTCTCAAGTGGATTTTTAACAAAGACTGGCTGCATTTTGTTAAGTGGAACGATTTGTGTTGCCCTTCTAAAACACATTCACTTTTCCATGAATCCGTTTTTATTAACTGTTTCATTCAATTCAGGAGTTTTGGGGCCATTTCCAGGTCTTTTAAATAAAACATGTGATAGTAATCTTTTTTATATATATCGGAGATTTCAGCCAAAGGTTTTAAGAGTTACAGTCAACTCAAGTTTATTCATTGCAATGATTTTCCACACATGATTAACTGTATGCACTCTGAATATTGTCTAAAAGTGTTTTACATGTAAGCATCACTTTGAAAAACATGCACCACAACCAAAGATTCTTAAATATCTTTGGACTTCACTTTCATGTTTTAATTTTTTTCACAACCAAACCTTGTCATAGCTTGCAATTTTCATAATTTCATCATTCAAGACTTGATTAAAAATGAGAGTGGTTGCTTTATAAAACAGCCTTGTTTATTCAGGAAGAACTACCCACCTGCTCTGTCAGTATTAACACAATTGCATAATAGAGATTCTCACCACTTTAGTTTACCACACTTTAGTCTATAGTTACTTTGCACACGTTTTTTTTCCCTTAAAGTCAGAACACTTCAAATTAAAATAACAAAGAAATGAAAAATATTTTTTAGACAGTCGCCTGATTTAGCATAAGTATCACAGCATGTGTTCACTTTAATTACCTGTGAAGAACATGTCAAGTTGGCCTCACAAGGTCAAGAACACAGAGCATCCTCTCAGCGTATATGACTGCTGCCTGCATAAGAACTCCCTCACAGAGGTCACCAGACTGTCAAAAGCCTTGGAGGCGGTAAATCTTGACCTCTGCTCTGGTAAATCACAGAACCTTGAATCTCTACTGATAAGTTTATGTGAAATGCAAGGCCAGCAGCTTCGTGATCGTATCAAAAGCCACTACCACCTCTAAATGCAGAGTCCATAAATGTGAAGATGGCAAATTCTGAGAATGATACTTCGGGTAGTTACTGAAGACAAGTGAAACTACAGCTGATTTGTTGACTGAAAGACTTGCCATAAAAGAAAAAATTAAATAAAAAATGGTCCTCTCCCTGTCCTGTTTTTTAGGTTTCTTTATCACCTCTCTTTGAAAACAATTTCAAGCCATTCTTTTGAAGGTTTGAGAGGAGTCCAGAGGATGTATGTATTATAATTCTTCCACTGACAAACATTCACTTGTAATTAGTTTCAAGATGATAAATGGATGCATTGGCAGTTATCTAATAAGTGTCATAAAAAAAGCAATAAAAATAGGCCTATGCACGCATTTTACACTACCTTTCTATTGCTTCTTTTGCACAATCATATAAATAAATCTGGTCTAAGATTACCTTGCTTTCATAATATATTTTCTCTTGAGTATAACAGTTGTCAAGGAGTTGTTTTTTTCTTCTGGTTACAGTGAGATTGCTTGAGTATAACCCTGGAAATTATTTAGGCATTAGCATTCAACAACCTTCACAACCTCTCTGAAACGTAAGTCTTTTTTTATGAATGAATTACAGTCACAATTACAATGGTGCACCTCAGTATTCACTCCTGTTTTATATCGTCTCTCACAGATCAATCCAGAACACAAGGAGTCTTATTCACATTGACAAAAGGGCATTTAACAACCTTCCAAGACTTCACTACCTGTGAGAGGATTTAACATTTACACAGCAATATATTTGTCTGAATCTGGCATACGATGCAAACATTACCTAACAAACATTTCCTTTGCTTTCTCATTTGATTAGCAAGAAAAACGTTGCAATAACTTTTTCCGTATCACCGCAGGAGCATCTCAAACACTGGTATAACAATTTTCCCTGATATCACATCAATTAATTGGCTTGTATCAGAGTTTATCCTGTAAGTCTGTCATTCAAGTTTTGGATATGCTGAAAATAGACACAAATTATTTGCAGCGCTCATCTGATGTTTTTGCAGTGAACACAGTAATGATTCAGTTGTCCAGTCTGAACTGTAATCATAATCTCAAACCCCATCCTTTGTGACTTGCGTTTGTAGGAACCTGTACAACAACGGCATCAGAGAAATACATAATCATGCCTTCAATGGGACCAAGATAGATAAGCTGTATTCCACTGTTTTTTTTAATTAAATGCCTTAAGTTGAATTCAAGTTCCTACCATATGATGATTCTGCCAACTCACCCTTCATTATGCTGTGTTTAGGGTTTTGAAGAATAACAGAAACCTTAAAAACATTCACAAATATGCTTTAAGAGGAGCCACAGGCCCCGGAGTCTTGTAAGTGTTATTATGTTTCTAAATCTCCAAGAACTTCCATTACGTAAAATTTATAAGCTACTGGAAGAAGGAACAGGATGAAAAAAAAAAAAAATTATAATAAACCAACCAAATTTCAGACGTTCTCTGTCTGATAAATTAGTTGTATTGAGCGTCTAGACATCATGTATTTTTAACAGCAATCGGCTCCATTTACCAGCTTCTAGACAACAAAACCATTACGACAGTTTTAAAAAGGTCTTTACATCATACTGTTGTTGGTGTTGTTTTACAGGGATGTCTCTGCTACAGCTGTCACAAAGTTACCGCCACAAGGGCTAGAGTCAGTTCTGGTGTTGTCAGCTCAGTCAGCTTACGCTCTGAAAAGTTTACCTGCTCCTCAGGGACTGAAGAGCCTCCGAGAAGCTCATCTCACCTACAACAACCTCTGCTGTGCACTGCTGAGCTGGACCAGCTGACTCTCTCTGTTCATTTTACAGCTTGAAACAGGATGCATCTCCGCATGGATTTGCTCTGCTCCGCTGCTACACAGTTTTATCACATTACTGTAAATGTCACACATGACATGCAAAGTTAAAAAAATAAATAAAGAAGATTTGTAGTGAAAACATTTGCATTAGTGTTAGATGACGCAATCTCATATAAGGCATAAAGTTAAAAGCAGGGTAAGCGATATCTGGGTGATGTCATGTCTGTTGATATTCAAACAAAACATCAACAAAACAGGGAGCAAACAACTGTATCAGAGATCTAAAGAGATGTTGGGAGATTCCCAGAAAGAATTCATCAAATAACAATTTGTAACAGATCCTCAGCCAAAGAACTAAAAGACATTAGAAAAAAATAAAATAATAAAAGCCTGACTGCCAAAAATGTAAAGAGCAAGTAGCTGTAGTCAGTTGTCTCACAAGTTCTTCCAAAATGTTGTTATTAAAGCAAAGCTGCCATTTGGTTTAATGTTTTCAACATTTTGATGGAATAAAGGCACACATTTCTTACATTTTTCAACTGACAGGAGCTCAGCAGGTATTTTAAAGTATTTTAAAGTAGCCTCTTAAAAGTGAAAACCGATTCTATATAAATGTGTTTTTGGGAGAGAAATAAACAACAACAAAGGTTCAAAATTTCATATAAACATCTCCAACTCTGAAACATGAGGGTGGATCAGTCGGGTTGATTCGGGTTTGTGGAACAGCCAGTTACCCATAGAAGATTACTCTTAGTGATAGTTGGGCTTGATTAAAGACCAACAAGCTTTGAAAGCAATGTTCCTACAATAGATTATGAATAACAGCACAAATAAACCTACAGACCATTTGCAGGTAAAAAGCTCAAATTACCTTAAACAAGACCTGGCGGATTCTTTGCTGATAACAAGAAGTGATAAAAACCTGTGGTATTTGCCCGAAGGGTTGCTACTGATATATATATATATATATATATATATATATATATATATATATATATATATATATATATATATATATATATATATATACACACACAATACTATATACAACGGTAGCACGTAACCAAAATATGTCATTGTAATTTGAAAAATATGTAATAAGAAACCCCAAAGATGACTGAGTTTAGTATGTTTTAAATGCTGGAAACTGATTGTGGCCATCATTAATCATTCCAACAGCTTTCCATCTTATCAGACATAAAAATGTGTGCTTGTGTGGAATAAAGTGACTGAAAGCTTCATAGAGGCTGCTTAATGGGCCTTGTGGTATGATTTCCAAATAGAAATACCAATGCGATCAAGTCATATAAAATATTTGTAAGTTGAAAGCAAATCTTGGCCATTTAAAGCTCGATCAGTGACTAAACCTGGCCACGTGGTGGAGGAGTTGTGCGCATAAAAATACTTGAGACTGTTAATATGTAGTAGTGGATATTATTACCAGGGTTTTATTACAAGGTAGTCTGAAATATCTGTTTTTGTCACTAACAATAGAGACTAAGAAAAGAAGATTCAACAGGACATGAAGAACACAAAGACGCAACATTGAGGATAATCGTTTGGCCTGTGGGTCAGTAGGCTCATTTATCTCTACATTTGCGGTGTTTAGACTGCTCAGTCCCGCCTTCATGGGATCCCTCCTGCTACGTACCCAAACAGCAAACTTTATTTACGCAACTTTTGGTCAACAACTGCACACAAGCTGCGTAGAAGCCGCGTTTGCCGGTCATGTTGCGTTTACACGCGAGCGGTTGAAACGTCCTCTTCGAGTTAGCCAGCACATTTAGAAACGTTTTCAGACTATTTAGTTTGTGAGAGAAGAGAAAAAGCAAGGGCTTGTTTTAAGGATTGTTCAGGGCAAAGATGCCAAACTCTGGCTGCTTTGGAGTTTTCCTCGCCACAGTGACCCTAGCTCTTCTTGCGGGCAGTTCGTTCAGTGGTAAGTTGTTTATTTTCTTGCGGGTTTTGTGTTTTCCTGAACTAACTTCGTCTCCTGAAAGTAGCAGCTCATTCTCGATCTCCGCTCGATCTCTAGCTGAAATAAATCCTCATTGCTGCTGAAATAGTTTTGCTTTGAACGAAAAGTAACTGATGCAATGAATCAAAATGTGTCTGTGTAAAAGCATTTAAAGTTCTGTGCAGTTCAGAAAACGTCAGGTCCCTGATAACCTGATAATGAGACAGAGCAAAGAGACTTTACGTCTAAACTGTAATTTAAATGTAAAAAAAAGGAAATGTCTTTAAATGCTTATACAAAAATATAAAAACATGAATTCACAGAAAGTTGCATCAATATTAAAAAAATTACACGTTCATTAGACTGGAGGTGTTGAATAAAAACAACAATTTAGCAAAGAATTGTGATTAATTTATCATGAAAACCCTTAAAAAAATTAAAAAAAAATGGAGAACCAAATCTGGTAAAATAATAAATACATAATTGATTATAAAAAAATGAATAGATTTTTTTTTCATTCTGTGTGTCACTTTAAGGTGATCTAACCCCAGTGTTGTTGTTTTATCAAAGTTTTGATGACATTCATGTTTATTTTCTAGTCTCTTAAGGATACTAACAGAAAATACAGGACCCTGGCTCTCCATTCCATTCTTCAGAATGAATTCTTTAGATTCCATTCTACAGATGTTGCAGACTGTTCCCCAACATCTGTAGTGGACAGTCTCCTTAAAAAAATCTGTGCTTGGTTCTGAAGGAGCTCACAGTTAATGCTGACTTTGGCTTGTAGAATGATGTCCTGGACACTGTGTGGTTATATTTTGCTTACGTACTATCTAGAGATGAACCAATAAAGGTTTTTCTCTTGTCAATGGTGATTATTAATATTTTTCAACCGATTAGTTGGCGGTGTCCTCAGATATTTCACAGAAACTTTGATAAAACAGCAGCAATAAGGTGGCTGACATCTAGAGCAGGTTTAGTCACCTGGGAGAAACAGAGAGAAGCACGAGTTTCTGACCAAACTGAAGTTGGATTCCTGTAAAACTAGTTCTGCCAGTGGTCTCCCACCTCCTATTAGCCAAATCATGTGGACGTGGTAGGAAGTGGTTGCTTCTGCTTGGTTCTCCAAGGTGACCAAACCTCCTTTAGACGTTGGTTAGAAACACCAACCTTATTACAAACAGCTGCAGAGACAGAAATAAACAGTTTCATGTAGTAACACACACACACAAATGTATAAACAAATAAACCATACATACATTTAATTCAAAAATGGAAATGTATTTATCAATTTCTATTAGGGGTGCACAATATTAGGAAAATATGCAATATTGTTAAAAATGGAAATGAAAGTATGTCTTCTAATATTTGAGCAGTTATATTTTCATACTACTCATTTTTGCTCCATTTAAACATTTTCTTCAGTACTTAGAAGAATTTAAGTAAACATAACGAACTTTGGCGAAAAGATTAGAAAAAAAAGATAGGACATTGGATGTTCATCTGGCCAAATTTATATTTTATGTTCAAAGTGAGAATACATGGAACTTATAAAGCACGTTTTGATACTGCAATAATGCTAATAATAATATAATGATTTTTTAAAATATTGTGCAGCCATGTTTTCTACATTTAATTACATATTTTTTCATGGATATAGTTATTCATTCTTTGATTTGTGGTTATTTGTGGTATCATCTTCATTTTTTTTTTTTTAGAAAACTTAAAGGATTGAACCTATCTGAATAATGAAAAATAATAAAATAAAATAAAAAGTTGAATCATAATTCCAGCTGGAAGCAAGAACTTATATTTACTGCAGGGTAAATGTGATTATGTTGATCTTTTTTACTTTTTTTCTTAATTTAGTCAGTTATCTGAAAAAAATATGTGCCACATACATTATGTCAGCTTCAGAATATTGTGTCAGAGCGCTGTGTTGATGAACATGCTCTACCGTAAGATCACTTTTTTCCTCTAGTTGTGCCAGTTTCTCAGGATTGTACATTCTGACATCTCCCTCTTTAAACAGCTCAGCATTTCAAGAGCTCCTTTCATCGACAAACCAGGACCTCAGAGCCTGTTGTGATACCTCGCCACTTTTCCCGTGTTTATCTGAGCAAAGATGAACTCAAACGGTTACACTTTAAGCCCACCGTCCCCTCCATCCAGCTATCAGAGGGCCATGAAGCGAAATTCAACTGCTCCATTGACATCCCCGATGCCAGGCTGGACCCCACTATCACCTGGAAGAAGAATGGCGAGGACCTGCTTGCGAGCATTCATGTTGTGGTCAATGATCTCCGGACCATTGCAGATGGTGTCACGACTGTCCTTTCCACTGTCATGTATGTACAACTCAAATTGAAAATTTAGGACAAGCTGAACACGTAGAATGATGTGACCTTCTGTTTTACATTGCAGCATTGATCAAGTGCAGAGGGTGGACGGTGGAGAGTATCACTGCACAGTGAACATCAGCAATGAGGTCAAAGAGTCTCAGCCAATTATTCTTAAGATAGAAGGTGAGTTTTATTAAGATGATGGCATCAGAAACATCTTTGTTTATTCTTTTTCTGTGATTCTGCCACTCTTTTCCATCTGTCCCCAGGTCTGCCAACATTTACACAACAACCAGAGGACATTAATATAACGAGAGACACGCCTTTTACTCTGTCGTGTAAGGCAGAAGGTTCTCCAGAGCCAGTTCACATCCGCTGGCTACGCGATGGCTTACCTGTTAGTGACTTCGATGAATCTCCCAGTAACTACTCTGTGTCAGGTGAGACCCCAACCGGCTCTAGCTCTCCCTCTACCTCACACCTTTGAAGAACATGCGTTGTACCAGGATCTACCTCATAACTGTCCCTTCTCTGCCTGTTCCTGTTAAAGGCTGAAAAGCCTGTTCTCCACCCACATTGTCTGATAACTGATAAGAATATGAGCACAGAAGTCTGAGTGACACTGTGAATCAATCAGAAGGAAGCTGAAGGTGGACTATGTGGTTTATCACACGCATACTGTGTTCTTTTGTCCCCTTGTCTTGGTTTAGACGACCTAAAAACGCGATATTTTCTGTTAGATTTAATTTAGAAGTGATGCTCTAACGTTCAACATTTATACGCACGATTTTTTTTGCTTTTTTTGTGCTTTTACATTTCCCAGCAGATGAAAGCACGTTTTCTGGTTGAAGTATAGACCAATGTTGCTGCTGTTGTGTCGGTAGTTTCTATTCTGCCTCGTCTCTGCTGCCTCAGCGTACACACTTTGCTTACCGCAGTAAGATTTGTCAGCGTGCTGCACTGGTGAGTGGTTACCAGGGGTCACTCATGCATGGCGACTGCTGCTTTGCTGTCTGTTGTGTAGTGAACACAGTGCAACAATGGAGAAAGCACTAAATGTGTAAATATAACACTTCCTGTAAGCTTTTTAAAGCTGTAGTCTAGTTGAGAACAGAGATGTTTCTGGTACAAGCAGGTGGTCAGAATATTTGCACTTGGATGTATCCAAGAAAGACAGACACTGATTTCTTTTTTTTTCTTTTTTTTTTTTTTACAAAGAAACAAAGCAGATAATAAGATAGGAGACATGCAGTTAAGATTCCCTTGAGGATTATTGCACGCAGGTGTGCACTTTAATTATTAGTCTCTGGACACTTTGAACAAAGCTAGATGCATGTTGATTAGTGAACTTAAGAGGTGCGATAATGTTGGATGTCATTGCTTTTGAATGACATATTTCCCCTATCATAAAACCAAGCTAAGCCTAAAGTTCACTGCAGCTCTACTCACCCCAACTCAACAAGGAAAGTCTTAAGCCTAACCTTAAAAGTAGAGAGGATGTCTGCATCCCAAACACTAACTGGGAGCTGGTTCCACAAGAGATGAGCCTGAGAACTGAAGGCTCTGCTTCCTATTCTATTTTTGGTAACTCTTAAGAACCACAAGTGAGCCTTTTTTTCTGAGCGTGAAGGCTCTGTTGAGATAATATGTGGTCTTAAAGGTAAGAAGGAGTTAGACCTTTAACGGCTTCATATGTAAGGATAAGAATTTTATATTGTTGATACAACACATTTCTAGAACCAAATTATTGTCAAAAGTGATTCCAAGGTTTCTCACAAAAGTATTAGATGCAAAAGTAATGTCATCCAGAGTTGATGAATGACTAGAAAGTCTGATACTAAAGGGCTCAGGTCCAAAGACAAGAACCTCAGTCTTATCTCAGTTTAGTGGCAGGAAATTAGCAGTGATGCAGGTCTTTATGTCGTTAAAACATGTTTATAATCCAGTTGCCTTTTTTGGTCTCATCTGGCTTCAAAGATAGACATACCTGAGTGTCATCTGCATAGCAATGAACATTTATGCCATGCTGTTAAATAGTACATATTTCTGCATTACAAAATAAGCACCAAAGTAAATAAAATATTTCTTGCAGCTGTGGACAATTATAAAAGTTTTAAACCATCTTATATTACTACATTTTTAAAATGGCCCTCCCAAAGACCACTTGAAAATAAACAATAGTTAAGTATTAATAGTTACACGATGTGGTGTAAATGCAAGAGAAACAAGTGCTCGATGTTGTTAACCAGTGTGGTTTTGATGAAATGCATTGGGTTTGTGAGTCGAGAGTACCGGCCACATTAAAGAGCATTCCACAAAGTTTTGGTAATCACTGTTAAATTGTGCAGAGAGGCTGCAGCTTTACAGTGTTTGAAGACCCTAGCTTTGTGTTTATTGCTGCAGAGGAAACAAAATTGCTGCTTGTGAATGCAACCGCTGTTTCCTTCTGTCCTTCACCATTCCAGCAGTCCTGAAGGCTTCAGTGAATTACCAGCTATGAGCCTGGTTACATACTGTATATGCAGAAATGAAATAGTTATTTCTTTAGCTGTTACCATCTTGTCATGACCTGGCATCAACTAAGACTCCCATTAAGTCTTATCAGTTACTACTAACTAAAAAGGCTTTTGATGGAAGTGGACACATCTACAACTATTTACATCAAATTAAATGTAATGTAGAGCTCAGAGTGATGGAAATGCGTAAAAACAAGACATTTTGACGAAACGGTAATGATGTGGCAGTAGTAAGTCTTTAAGATGAGTTTGAAAATAAATGTGTCACATCAGCAGCAATACGTTTTGTTTTCAAAAGCTCTCTGGTGGAGTCCTCTGTAGGTTGTTGCATAAAGTCTTAAAAATTGAGCAAGTGCAGGCAAAGCCAAGACCATAACTGTTTGAACATAAGCTGGAACACATGTATGTTGCCAAATAATATAAAATGAACTCTCTTTATTTTACTCCTGGGTTAATTTTGTCATCTTTGAGGTCAGTGACATTGGACAGTATTATTTGGCTGGACTATGGGCAGGCTGACATGTACTGGAGCGTTCTTGCAACTGTGCACAGTTGAGCTGGATATTTTCCTACTGTTGTGTCTGTAGTACAGTTTGCGCTGCTCTTTTGATACACGGTTGTTTTGTCTTCTTTTTTCCCCACAATCATCCACACTAAGCTCTTATTCCCACCTCTTTTCTACACGAAATGATACACTTGCACCACGTTGCCTGTGAACATGGAATTCTCCTGGAGACTGCATTCATTTCTAAAAAGTAACTTTTTTCCCAGCTATAACCTCCTTTAATGGCCTTTTTTTGCCCTCTTCCTGAAAGCAAACATTTCTTATTAGATGCATAACCTTTGCTCTGTGTGCTCCAACCCTTCGTTTTAAGTTTGCTGGAGTTTATTGCTTCTGCTGAGCGGCAATGCAGCCAGAAGCTGAGGGGGTTAAAGGTTCAGAGCTGTTCTTTGGTCCAGCATGTGCATGGGCCCTGGCACTGAGGGGATGGGGGGGCTTCACAGGGAGTCTGTTCGGGGGTTGGATCTGCACACAAAGGCCTCATTCACAGGACAGCCCACTACTGAGCAGGGAGGGAACGGACACAGAGGCAGGCAGGCTGCAGCTCTTAGCAAGACCAAATATTGGCATATCTGAACAATGCAAACTCACTTCTCTGCATGCTCACCTCAAGTTTACTATTTCTTGGACCAATTATATTATTACAGGGAGGAATTATTGTTGCTTTGATTTTTAGTAAATTCATTAGCTCATTTCACAAGTGTGTGCAATAGCTTTTAGTTAACTGATACTGCTAGTTTGTGGATGCGGGAAAAATTCTGCACGCATACTAATTTTGGAAAACCTTCGAACATCATTACATTCTATGTCCAATTTTTTCCTTTTCTCCTGAAACATGTATTTCACATTAAAAAGTGAGTCTAAATTGCACATAGAGCGAGTGAGTGTGTGCGGTTGATTGTTTATATGTGGCCCTGCAATCGAATGCCAAATGGACTGTCACACACACACACACACATACACACACACACACACACACACACACACACACACACACACATTAAAAATGTGATGGAGGAAGTTTTGCACATGATGACTTAGCACCAAAATGCTGCAGGCTTAGATGAAACCTGACAAAGTGGCTTGTGGCTCGATTGGCTCTCTGAATAGAAAATGGAAAAATAGACATCTCAAGGAGCACAGGGAGGTGGAGAAACCCAAAACCCAATAATTAGAGTTTGCAGCACACTGCAAGATTTCCACATCTTGCATGTTGGTTGTCTCAGCCCACTCAGAACTCTGTCTCAGTTTCCAAATGACTCGCCAACTCATTCAGTTTTTCAGTTGCATTGTTGCCTTTTGTTTTGATTTACGTTCTGGGTGCATTGAAAGCAGAAATGGCAGTTCATGACCTGATTTGTTTCCCTTTTCCAATAAATACCTAATTAAAAATAATAAAGTATGTTTTTTGGTAAGACATTACCTACTAGAGAAGGTTCTTAACCTACTGCTCTGTTTCACCCAAAATACAGATACACACAAACACCTATTTTCCTGTTGCTCTGTATACTTGAGGGGGTTCGTTTATTTATTTAACCAAACAATGGTATACAAAGTGGTAAAAAGGTTGTGTCAAAATTTCCATAATTGTACATTTGTAAACTGTATTATCCTTGCTCTGTACACAGCAATATTCCACCCCAATGCAGTCTGAGTTTCTGTCAGCCAATGAGCAGCAATATTATTTGAATATACACCACCAGTCAAAAGTTTGGACACACCCTCGTATTCATTTGAATTTAATTCAATTTAAAATATTTTGGGAAATTTATTGTTACAGTAGTCATGATTTAAATCTATTCGGTGAGTCATTGTAGAGGTTTATTGTTGTGGGCAGGAAGGATTTCCTGTAGTGGTCTGTGCTGCAGTGGACCTGAAAGAGCCTCTGACTGAAGACGCGACATTGCTGAATTAGTGTGTTGTAAAGGGGATGCTCAAGGTTGTCCATGCTCGTCTTCATTTTATAAAGTATCCTCCTTTTGAACAGTCAGATCCAGAACAGTCTCCAGAACAGAGCCAGCCTTCTTTATGAGTTTGTTCAGATTCTTTAAGTCACTGACCCTGATGCTGCTCCCCCAACAGATGACCGCAGATGTGATTGAACTCTCCACGACAGACGTATAGAAGACATACAATTTGCTGCAAAAGCCGGACTTAAGCTTCCTCAAGAATTAAAATCTGCTCTGTTGTTTCTTATTAACAGCATCAGCTTTATATCTCCAGTTCAGTCTGTTGTCCAGGTGAACACCAATGTATTTATACTCCTCCATCACCTCCAAATCTTCTCCCATGATGGGAAAACTATTCAACTCAATCCTGGCTCTCCTAAAATCAATGATCATCTCGTTTGTCTTGTTCAAATTCAATATGAGATTATTATTCCCACAATATGCCACAAAAGGAATGGTGAGAGTACCGTCCCCTGTGGTGCTCCTATGCTGCTGACCACCCAGTCAGACACAGTTTGTCAGGTCGTCATTAATCCAGGTGATTGAGGAGACAAAACTACAATAAACTAATTCAACTTATGTAGTAATGCAGCCTGGATGGCATAGTGGGTCTGAACATTGCACTGGTGGTGTAAATCTCCCAATAATATTGTGTTATTCACTTTTCTTTGTACCCATGATCTCTTCAAGTTGTTGGTAAAATTATAAGGTATGATTAATTTATTACATAACAACCAACAACCAATACATAAACCTCAACCAATACCAGTTCATATGTTTGTTATGCATTGCTGGAACTTTTCATGTCATTTTAATTAAAAGCTGTCCAAGATTTTTTTTAATGGGAAATGATTATTCAACCACTTATACTAAACGATTCAGTCTGTTCCAAGGAAAGGGTCCATCTCTGTTCAGACAAATGTGTCTTTGTCGGTGCAGAGTGAAGTGTAACCCTAATGAGGTTATGATATTCCACAGAACGTAAACAAAACTTCCCATATTGGTTCCAGTCATCCATCACAGGCTGCTCTGTGATAAGCTGTGCGGAAAGGTTTCTGAGATGGAGACGCTGGAAAACAGAGCACAAAAGAGACATTATTTCACAAATGTCCCAGTCCTGCTCTAGCTGGCCAGATCTGTGACTGTTGAAAGAGGGAAATTGTTTGTCCAGAAAAAGAGACCCAGTAAAAAATGAATGTTACCCCAGCACATCAAACTGGAAATAGTTCAATTTGATCCCAGTGTTTGAGGCACTTGTGTGTGAACTTTTGAGGTATAATGAAAGGGTGAGTCATCCCCAAATGTGTTTTTTCTACCACTTTGAAACCGGCCTCACTCTTGCCTCATCACCGAGGCGAACATGGCACTCTTACATTGAAGTCACCTTCGATGGAAAGACGTTTCAAAGTACAGAAAATGGAGACAACGTTTCACACTTGTTGGTACTGCAGGGCTTCTCATACTGTTGCGAGGGAATACAGTCAAAATCGAACCAACATGTGCTCCTTTTATCCAAATCCAGGTGTTGAGAAGCCCACCAAGTTCAGCTGTGAAGCTAACAACGCAAAGGGCCTCACCACGTCAAGAGAAGCAAACGTTAACATCAAAGGTAAAACTCGAGCCTTTTTGGGCAGCTTTTTGTTCTCTTCAAGCTCTCCTCCTGTTTGGGTTTTTAAGAGTTTCTATAATGTTTTGCAGTTCTTCCCAGACCTGTTTCTAATGTGGTTGTGACGGAGAGGCAGTCCAATAAGCTGATGTTGAACTGGAGACCTGGGCACAACGGCTTCTCAGCGCTCACCAAATGCCACATCAGGGTAAGTCCTATATCTTAACAAACAGCGTTGTTGTTTCACGTCCTCATTTCACTTCCTCAGATCGATCAGCATTGCTCTGCTCCATCTAAGGTTAAAGAGGTGAGTCGGAGGAGAGGTGAAGTGATGACCACCAGAATAATCAACGTCACAGTGCCACCTTTCCATTGTGAAGTTCCCGGGCTGAAGGCTATGACGTGGTATAACTTGAGCGTATCCTGTAGCAACGAGGTGGGGGCCTCGCCTTTCACCAAATGGATCCAGAGCAACACCACAGAGGGAGGTGAGATCACGTTAAAGGAACAATGGGAATATTCCCACGCTGAATTTTGTTGACAGTTGCTACAGAGTCATGGATGAGATGGCAAAATAATACAAATTCAAAATCAATTATAGCTCAAAAAAGAAAAAGTAAAGAAAATATACTAAATATACAGTCCACCTTGTGTGTTTTCCTCCTCATTGTCTTGTTATCCTTGTTTAGATTTCAGGATTACAACACTGTGATTAGCCAGGCGCTTTCCCATTCCAAACGTGCTCAGTGTAAGCTTCCTTTCAGCAGGAGTCTATAATAACTGCAATAACTGGAATCATAACTTGCACAACTACTGTATATACAGTCCCCTGCCCACAGCAGCTCCCTTCAAAAAAAGAAAAAAGATGTCCAATAAGTCTCTGTTGTTTTCTTGATGGGTCATTCAGGAAAAAGGAGGGGCCACACGGAGCAAACACAAAGTTCTTATTGGGTGGAGCCGCTTTCAATTTCCTTCCTAAAGGCACCACGGGGGATATTTTAGTTGAAAGATGTGATATGCTATTCCAGGACCACATACCAAACTGTAATCAAAGATTTCAGAGAAGTCTTACTTCTTTTTGTTTTATAGGCCACAGTTTTTTCTGAAGTCTCTTGATTCTATAGTAAATCTCAGTCATGTCTTAACCATTATATCCCACTGCTTGTCATATTCTCAGTGCCGTCAGTCTACCCCGGAAATGTCACCGTGCAGCTGAACGAGTCGTGGCTCGTGATTAAGTGGAAGCCTCCGCCAGATGATAAGATAAATGGCATCCTGCGTGGTTATGATGTAATTGTAAGACATGGTACAGATCACAATAAGGTGAGCTTTTCTGAGCAGAGTATATCAAGATTTTCTTTTTTCTTTTTTTTTGTACTGTTATTTTGTCCCTCTATATCTTTTTAGATCTATATAAGCGTGGATGTAAAGTTGAAATCCAAATAATTTCAGTATTTCATGATAGCAAGAACAGTTTATTGACTAAATCTGTATTAATACACACTTTTAAAAATGCAGATTTTTAATGTGTATTACATTAAAAACAAAACAATGTAAAACAGTCAAATGTACTGTTATAGACATTCAGTTACAAAGTGGATCAAATAAAATACATATTACATATGTAAACTACATATTGTAGTTTATTTCAAATGTCATGGGAAGCCAATGAAGGATACTAGAACAGGGGTTATGTATGACTGTCAAAATGGTCTGGTTAGCAGCCCAGAAGCAGCATTTTTACATCAGTTGCAAGCGGCATTAAGCGTCTGATTGAGGCACATATGCAAAGATTTAAATTAGTCCAAATGGGGGGAAATAAAGGAGTGAACCAAGATCTTCTGAGAACAGGATATGTCTGATTTTGGTCTAACAATTTGTAGCTGAAGAAAGCAGGTTAGTGATCAAAGGTGGTATGACAATCCAAGATGATACCCAGGCGGTTTACTTATGATTTGATATCTGATTTAAATGGGTAAACAAAGTGACTAACAGCAGATCCAAATGTATCTTGACCAGTTACGAGGATTTTGTTTTGGCTGGATTTAAAATGAAGAAAATTAAGTGAAATTGACGGTCGCCATGCAATTATGGAGATATGAGAGATGGCTGAGGGAACTGGGCGTAGCAGAGAAATAAATCTGTGCATCATCAGCATAACAGTGGTATTTAACATCTGGGGAGTGATTTAACAAATGACTCAGAGGAAACATGTATTGAATGAAAAGTGCAGGACCCAACTGTGAACCCTGAGGGACCCCACACAGCAGAGGGACTTAAGTCGGCACGTGAATGTTCAGCTAAATGCTATTCCAGAAAGGCTGACACAGTTTTGCAGTCTCTTACATATGATAGTTGGTACTAATGTATGTTTTGATTTGAAAGGACCTGAGCAGGACACATGTACAATGCGCATATATTGAAGGTCAACGTTTGTGAAAGGAAATTGCATAATCTAGATTGCATGCTTCATTTGATGATTAATATGACATAAGGAGTGTTTGAGATGGGACTATTTGGTTGTCCTTTGGTCCTGAACTCTGACCCACATGGTCAACTTCCTCTATTGTCTGTGTTTTCACCAACGTAAGGACAGTTATTTACTGGAAGCCCCTACCCTAATACACTTTTAAATGAATATCACTGTTGCTTTTAGTTGCCCTTTTTCATCAAATGTGCCGTACATCAGTCCACGAGGCTGTTTGTGCGTTGTCATGATTTAGTTTCTGCAGTAGTGCTCTTTAATACAATGGTGTGCTTCCCGTCCTTCCTGTGTGTGTTGTAGTTCAAGGAAGTTGATGGTGTGAAAATTGGTCATCAGTATTTTTCTCGACTTAGCACATGGCTGCATTCACTGAGTCATCTCAGTGAATGGAGTATGAAAGCAATGGGATTTATACCTCAGGCCCACGTATTCCTCCTGTCCAGTCAGTCTGTGAGGTCATTACAGAAACAGAGACTTTAACTATCCACAAAGGCTACGTGTCTAATCTTCGCTCATCTGCTTGTGTAAGAATTCAAGTGGAAACGTCTGAATATGAGCTGTTGTATGACTTGTTGAAATAAATAAATCAGATTGATAATAAGGGAATAAATAAGTAAAAAAACAAAAAAAAAACAGATTATGATGACAAATGTATTACAGCAGAAGTCAGGGTGCCATTATCGTGTTTTGACTTTGAAGTTCATTCCCCAAAGTTAGTAAAAATTAACCGTTACAGGGACTGTTAATCACATGGTACCATCTGTTGGAAGTCACAAATGTGGTAGACATCAATAATGGGTTCAGCATCCCGTGTCAGCACTTTGCTTTCACAGAGTAGCTCCAGATGGTACTGTGTGTTGTGAAATCCAGGACCATGTCTGTCACATGCTCGTCAACATTCAGCACGAGCTCATCCAGAAAGTTTGTCTCCTTCCTTTTTTTTTGTGTGCAGTGTTTCATTTTATATATTTCCCAGCATGTAGCTTAGTAGGATTTCCCAATAAAGTGTCTTACTGTAAATGTCTGCATGACGGTGTCTCCACGTGTTCTTGCCTTGTTTTTGTCTTTTGGTTGTAAACGAATAAAATGTGAACAAAAGGAAACAAAAAAAAGTCTGCAAATGTGGTTTTAGACATTGTACAAGTGTATCGTACAAGATGTTCCTTAAGATATTCTTCCACAAGGAGGTTCCCATCATGTTATCTCTTTTTGCGTACTCAAAAACTACTTCCTGTAAAGTTTCATCAAGCTCGTAGCATTAAAATACAGCCTCTCGTGACAGGTTGAACTTTTCTCTCTACGACGATAATGATTAACCTCAGTACATGTCAACACGTTTTAAAAACAAATCACGTTCTGACAAACGGCATATTCACATCATCTTTGTTGTGTGTTATCTCAGGTCCACACTGGCAACACCACGGCCTTCGTAGCCGTGAAGGAATTTAACACAACATACAGCGTGGAGGTGGCGGCGTGCACGCAGGCGGGGAGCGGCATGGTCAGCCCACGAGTCTGGCTCTTTGTGCCAGAGGACAGTAAGCCGCTCTATTGTTTTATTCCCTCAACTCATGACCCGTGAGCTGTTAGTTTCGTAAACTGTATTGTACGATACTGTAATAACATAACGACTCTTGTGAATAGATGAGGCCACAATAGTTTTGTGACCTCAAAAGGCAGCATATTCATCTTTAGTCTGCAAACTGTAGGCAAAAGCTGGAACTCTGATGAATTGAAATGAATGCTTGTTTATATATCTAAATGCCTTATTTTTTTTTTTATACTATTGAATTCATGTTGGAAATGACACGTAGAGGCTTGTTAACGCTCATTGGGCTTTGATGGCTCAGTGGATGGGTAAATGAGGGCTTTGATGTTTGTACGCTTTTGGATCAAAAACAGATCGAGGGTTAAACAACATACCTGTGGCAATTTGTTAAAAGTTCATTTCTAGGTTTAAAAAAAAAGAAAAAGAAATTGACTTGTGTAATCTCATTCAGGTAACTAATTCAGAACACTTGGATATCTGAGTCTGTGTTTATCCTTTTCATCCTCGTGTCTCAGAATCAGGGGTAGCGCCTTCATCCAGTCCTGACACAGGGGTTCCCTACTCCGCCTCGGTCGTCCTGGCAGTGGTGTGTTGTATCTGTCTTCTGCTGCTCATCTTCTGGGGAGTCATATATTTTTGCAACAGAACATCCTATTCTTGTTTTGGGTAAGCTTCCACTTTACACCTAATTACCAGTGACTGTGATTATGTTGTCTTTGAAGTTGCTACCAGTCTCTGTGTCACTAACTTAATTCTTTTTGTGCGGTTTTAAAAGGCGTGCAGCATGTGGTTACTAACTAGACACTGACAGCTTGGTAAATTTTTTTTTTTTCCAGGTGAAATACTTGAAAAACGGAAAGGTTCATGCCTCTGTTAATAAACTGCTTTTACTTCCTCTTAGTCATCATTGTCTCCTCTGAAGGCCGGTAATAATCGTGCAGCTGTTATTTCTCTGGTATTATTTTTTACGGAGGCTGTGACTCACACTGGCAGCTCAGGATATGGATAGGAATGTGTCACAGGCTGCAGCACAGATAGGAAAACAGTCTATGACTTCCAAGTCAGGAACAAAACAGGCTTCGTTGTTAGGACCACCTCTTCAGTTTAATCTCTGCTTGAGTATTTTTTTTTTTTCCCCACTCGAATGAATTTAGTCACTTTTAGTTTTCCTCCCTTTTCACTGTCTCCCCCTGCAGGCTGGAGTTCGGCAATGGAGCAAAGCAGCAGCCCGTCATACAGTTCACAAACCAGAGAACCTACAATCGATCAGCAGTAGCTGTCACCCGTATGTTCTTTGATGAAACATTAGGTAGAAAAGCATTCATATTTTTATTTATGTGATGCATTAGTAAAACAAGCAGTTGCTTCTCTACTTCTTATCTGCAGTTGGGAACCTTGGTGTGAGTGATGAACTCCAGGCAAAACTTCAGGATGTGATGATCACAAGGAATCTGCTCTCGATAGGAAAAGTTCTTGGAGAGGGTGAGGCGACCGTTTACTTTCTTCAGAGTAAATGTATGTTGATGATTGCATAAAGTATTCATGATATGGTCCTTTTTTTTTTTTTTTTTTTTTAACCAGGTGAATTTGGCTCAGTGGTGGAAGGGCATTTAAGAAAACTAGATAGCACATCTGAAAAAGTTGCTGTGAAGACAATGAAATGTGAGTCCCGTGCTTTTGACAGGGAATTCTTTGAATATTCATGACTTTTAAAACATACGGGACAGACAAAAATGTAACTTTCTCCTTGGACAGTGGATAGCTTCTCTCAAAGGGAGATTGAAGAGTTCCTGAATGAGGCGGCCTGCATGAAAGATTTCAACCATCCTAACGTCATCAGACTACTTGGTAGGAGTGACGAATGACCTTCTTGAAGTATCTTACTTCTCTGGGACATTATCTAACGTGTCGAATGTCTCTTTGTAGGCGTGTGCTTGGAGGTAGCCTCTGGGCATTTTCCTAAACCCATGGTCATCCTCCCATTCATGAAGTATGGAGATCTGCATAGCTTTTTGCTGCGCTCACGCCTAGGAGACAGTCCAATAGTAAGATTTCACCCCAATACTAAAATACTTTATTTATCAATATGTTACATGATTGTCACCTTCTGTGTGTGAATGTGCGTGTGTGTGTGTGTGTGTGTGTGTGTGTGTGTGGGTGTTAGCAGTTTTTGCCCACTCAGACACTTCTGAAGTTTATGGTGGATATTGCGTTGGGTATGGAGTATCTCAGTGGACGTAACTTTCTGCATCGTGACCTGGCGGCACGCAACTGCATGTAGGTTGCTTGCTTTTACATTTTTTACAATTACATCAGCGCTACATTGGAAGAAATGTATTTGATTAGTTGTTGTTGTTGTGTTGTTATTGTTTGTTATTTATGTGATTTATTGCTTATAAAAATCTGGTTCCTCTAGGGGTTTTTTTTCCTGCGCGTTGAGTTCACATGTTATTTGTCTTCCAGGCTGCGTGATGACATGACAGTGTGTGTAGCAGACTTCGGGTTATCTAAGAAAATCTACAGCGGAGACTATTACAGGCAGGGCAGGATAGCCAAAATGCCAGTAAAATGGATCGCAGTGGAGAGTCTGGCGGACAGAGTTTTTACTGTAAAGAGTGATGTGGTAAGTGTAAATTACATCCGTTTGGTAGCAAAAGTCCCTGTAAAATTCCAGGAAGTCAATAAAAGAAGAACTGGCTCCTCGTGTTTCTGTTATTGATTTCTGTTAAACCATTGAAGACTTTTTCAGATGTACAAAATCTTTATTCGTATTGTTTTTGATAGTCTTTAGTTATCATTGTATGATACCTTTTTAAAATCTTATTTTGTATTTGTCTCTGCTTTACTGATTTTAACTAAGAAATGTATAGAATAAAATCAAATTTCTGAAAATTAAGAAAGGAAAAAAAAGTTATTTTGGTCTGCTTTTGGCTTGGTGGCAAACTCTGGGAAATTTGTCTTATTCTTAAGTACAAATGAAACCTGAAATGAAAAGTGTGGCCAACTGTTCACAAGGTTTTTGCAGAAGAGAGCAAATAGAATCACCAATTTTACTTTGGACTGTTTATGAAAGTGTTCCTTTAAAGCACTAATTATGTTGGCTGTTTCTCCTATTGTATCATAAGAAACGTGGTGTAAAGTAGATATTTTCTGTTGTGCAGTGGGCATTTGGCGTTACCATGTGGGAAATTGCTACACGAGGCATGACTCCGTACCCTGGAGTCCAGAACCATGAGATTTATGACCATCTTGTTGAAGGTCACCGACTCAAGCAACCACCAGACTGTCTGGATGAACTGTGAGTGTCCTTGCTGTTTCGCACAAATGTTAAATATAATTGTTTTGAGTTAACCACATGTCAAGACACTAAAAATGTTTCCTTATTTGTCTAACTTCTGCAAACCAGAGATTTTTCTGTTACTTTTTACAAATATGCTGCTGGCTTTTCAAAAATTCTGACAACAGAGCTGTTTTTTATGTTTTTGGGTTGTTTTTTTTTTTTTTGGTGACATGTTAACAAACGCAGGTATTCTCCTAACTTTATGACTTATGAGCATGTGGGCGGAAGAGTTTTACTCATGCAGAAAGCAAAAACATTGATCCTGACAAAAACTCTCAGAAGCCAAAAGGACCATGTAAATTTAGTCGGTTTGGGAAAATGGAACACCAGATTTCTTTTTTCCCTTTTCTTGTAGAAATTCCATAATTAATAGCTTTACAGGAGAAAAATACTTGAATACTTTTTTCTGCCACTGCTTTTAACAATATTCAAGTAGACTGTGACTGAAATTAAAGCGCAACGTATTTTGCTTGAAGCCCTTAAATCACAAAATCTCACAAGCTGAGCGTTCTAAAGCTGAGTTATTAGATGTATAATGTAGATAAATGTATGTGCGGGTTCATGGTGTACAAAACATTAAAAAAAAAAAGTGCTTGGATCAAATCAGGGTCGAAAGGAGCAGTTCCGTTAAGCTCCTGTGTCAGAACTTCATTTTTTAAACAAGCATCTTTTTCATGCACTGCAGCAAAATACATGTGAAACTTGATCACCAAACCTATCAAGCAACCACATTTTAATTTCAGTTCCCCTGCTGTTCGCTTATATCCACCCCGAAAAAACAACTGTTTTTAAAAATGTTGCGTTCATTGAACATAGAAACAAATTTCAGTTTTTTATTTGAAGGTTGCTCATGTTTGTGTTTGATGTATGATGACAAAAAAAAACATAGACTTAGATCCTTTTCTACCCATATCTAGGTATGAGATCATGTACAGCTGCTGGAGAGCTGATCCAGTGGACCGACCCTTGTTTCCCCAACTGCGGGCGATGTTGGAAAAGATCACAGAAAAGCTTCCAGAGTCTTCCAGCAAAGAGGACATCATTTATATTAACACCAGCTTTCCGGAAGAGGACCCTGATGGGGAGGCGCTTCTTGCAGCGCAGCTTGCGTTGAGCTCGTCCCCGTCCTGCAGCCATCAGGCAGCGGAAAGCACAGTCGTCACTGCAGACATTCATGGATGCCAGGAAGATGATGAAGAGGATGAGGACAGTGATCGCTATGTGGTGGTGATCTCCTCTAATTCTTCCCTCAGACCCCCTACAGCGGACACTCCTCTTTTGTCGGATGATACTTTAACTCAAACACATGGAGATGCTGCCACTGACACTTCGTTCCTCCTATAGCGATTGGTACACAGCAGATAAAAGCTGTGATAAAACTCTCTCCATGGTTTGTCAGTAGGTTACTAATCATTTTCTATGGTTGCATTGGGAGCGCCTTCATGTTTCCCATGGTGACACTTTGTATTATTGTTATTTAAGCAATTTATGCTTAACATGGCCAGCTTACATCTCAGTGACGAGGACAATTTTTCACTCCAACGTCGAGCACGTTCCATAAGCTTAAGACACACTGAACTGTGAACCTCTTTACTGTATTGAACTTTGTGTTTGATTGTAAATATAAAAAATGTACAGAACATATATATATATAAAAATAATCTTGTATTGTAAAAATAAATACCGACTGCTGAGAAAAAGAGGAATTCGTGGATGCCACACTAAGAATTAATTTGACAAGGAATATTTTAGCAAATACTTTAAAATAATATTAAAGCAGAAGTCTTAAAGTAGTAAAAACATAAAACCTCTGCTTTTAAGAGCAAATAGGGAAGAAAATGAAATAATAAATATGGTAAAGTTAAATTAGTTGAATGCAGATGCACTATTCTCAACTTTCCCATCTTAATTTTTTTTTTTTTTTTTAAATTTCCTTCTGGTGGAATCTAGATGAATTAATATTAACACCATTAAAGAGGTTGTGTAAAAGTGGCAAAAAAATAAAACATTGTCTAAATGATTTAGCCGGAGTTTAAAGGCCTATGTATAATTTTAATTGTCCAATTATCATTTGAATAAAAAACATATGGGGGCTGACCTGATCGTCAAAGCTCCACTTGGATTTTTATTAGAATCTTGTGTTGCCGTGTTTGAAGTCTCATCACCACAGGCAGATTAACCTGGCTAAAGGTGACGGACTAAAATGTTGTTTGTAAAAATACTTTTATAAACAAACATCGCCAGAACTTTCAGAGTTAAATGTTCAAAGGTTATATCTAATCACCCACATTAACTGACAAACTTAGTAAACCCCAACCCTTATCTTTACCCACGTCAGTCCTATTCAGGGTAAAGGGGGATCTGCAGGAGCATATTCCAGCTGCCAACAGCTGAAAGAAGGAGGAAAACCCTGGACCAATACCAGTTTGACACATTAAACACATTATTAAAATATGCACCACTTCTTAGTGCATAACAAAAAAGTTGCGTCTGCAACACCTTAACAGTATCTTAGGCTTAAATTTAAATGTACTGTAAAATAATTATAATCCAAATTCAGGACAACGATTTGTTGTCTGGCATATCAATGGAATCACTTTGTTTTGAATTTTAATCTAGTTACATTATTTTGAGTCTTCTTTTGTACATTTTCACTCATCTAAAGCGAGAGAATAAATATGTTATATATTTTGGCTGTTCTCTTATGAAAGGTACCCAATTTTACCCTTGATATATATATTTTCTTTTTTACATATTTAGAAGAAGAGAATTATAGTCAAAAGCTGACAACTAGAATACGTTCATATTGAATGCAGCCTTTAATAAAGAGGATTTCTGTGCCCAAAATCATGTTTCTTACAAAAGTTTATTCAATTACTTACTATAACTGAAAATGTATTAATGTTTATTTTTTATTAAATATAATTCAAGACTTATTTGATGACTTATTAATGTACTTTATAATTGTGTAAATAACTCTTTCCTGAGCATTTTTAATCAACAAATCACAACTCACAACTATTTATATAGGTGAGATTAAACGAAAAACCATTCCCAAAGTGGGTATAGTGGGAACCATTTCCATAATAACGAGGTGGCTTAGTGATGCTCTGGATCTGCTTTTGACTCCTCGGCTGTAAGAACCTGCAGCCTGGCGGTGGCGCGTATTAAGGATGTAGTCAGGTTCCAGGATATCCTGGATAAAAACATCCTTAAGTCTCTGGGAAAGCTGACACGCAGACGGAGCTGAACCTTACAGTAGGACGAAAGCACCGCACAAATCTACGAACGACAAAGTCCCGGAATATTCTGGAGCGAATGAATAAATAAATCGAACTAAAAGTTTCAGCACCACATCCTTTTACCAGAAGCTGAAATTACCTCACCGGCTGTTGCGTTCACGACGCCTGCGGAAAGGACGCTTTCCCTTGTTAACAAACATGGACGCTGCCGTCAGGATGCGTACGTGGAACTGTGCCACCAGAGGAGTTTTATGTCAATGGGTGGTCTTTTTTGTAGTTTTAGTCAACACCGTAAATGAAAGTTTTGCGGCGCCGGAGACGGGGGTTTGGAAAATGACCCTTGTTAATGTGAGTATCACCTGGAGACGCGAGAAAACCGCAGCTCCTAAAGCTAACGTTAGCCATCAGCCTTGTGATGGTAGCGAGACGTCTGCTGAATGGGGCGACAATACTGCAACTTGTGCACCATGACGTCTTTCTAACCACACTTTGATGCAACTTCCTATCCTGAGTATAGTCTGATAATATGTGCGTGTTGAAAGACAATGTTTTCTTCTATTGTTAGCATGGTGGTGATGACAGTTAAGAGCAAGGTTAGCTGACAGCTAACTGGCCATTTCCATTTGAGATCAATTATTTAACTCCTCGTTGTTTCTATCCCTGCCCCGTTTGATCGGCCCTCGTCAGTGAACGTCCCAGTGTTTTGTACACGTCAACTGTTCACCACTGGATTCGGTCCTTTGCCGCCCTTCTTTGCCCCACAACACTGTGCCGATGCACGTAAACGCACCTTGAGTCTAGGGTTAGTATTTGTGTGGTAGACTTGTCTTGTTCTTCAGTATAACGATAGTTTTCTTTATTTAGTACAAGAAGAACCGCAAAGCCTTGATCAATCATTTATGCCCTGAGAAGTTTCAGTTTCGTTGAGTCCTATATCTGGTTTCAGTATTATAAGTCTACAAGGACGGACAGCAAATGCACTCTTGTTGGCCTGTTGTAACGGTTCGTATGGATACAGACAAATACAGACGGTGCCTAACCTGACTGCGTTTAAACACAAAACAGAATTAACTACTAAACCTAAGTGATGAACCAGTTATCAAAGTGACCATTGAGAGGGATGTAATCCCTTATTGCACTGTAGCTCACTAAATGCATTTACTACTCTGCAGACCTCCAGACCACTGCTATTAAGGAAATCCATGTTTAGAGACACAGATGTCGAACTGAAAGGTGAGACCTGTCTCTAAAATAATGCTTTTTTTTTTGGTCTCGTTTATTAAAAAATATATTCAAATGTCTTTGTCCTCTTCTTTTAGTTCTGTCCTTTTTTTGCCCTGAGGAGATGACCTTCACTATACAATGGCTATTAAAATATTACCCATGTCACAATGAATTTAACAATATTGAAGTAAGTACAAATGGGTCATGTCAAATTTTTTATCTCCCTGTGGTTGTCAACGTGTTTGTAGATGTGGTTATTGAACCGTGGCTGTCATTGTAGGAGATGTATGAGAAGACGCCGCTGAGTCGGGGGGAGAGCCTGGATCCAAATCCCCTCGGACAGGGAGAGTACATCGAACACAGACACGGGCCTATAACGTGTCCGAGCAGGCTGCAGTCCTTTCCAATGCTTAAAGTAGGTTTGTTAAGTTATTCTCTTTAGTCAACCGGACGAATATCACAACATTTAGTATCTTTTAACAACCAAGAAATAACTGTGCTTTCCAGAAAGCCAAAGCAGAGCCACATCCAGCCAGTCCACCTGCTAAGAATCAAGCCTTTGTAAGACAACATGCATGCTTTTTTTATTTATAAGATACTTGCAAAATTAAAGTTTTGGTTAATGTGAAATTGTTTAATTTAAAATAACAGTAACATAAAAAACAAAAACAGTGCTTCAAGTTCAGAGCTGTTAAACCTTTTTTTTTTTCAATTGTTTTTCCTAAAACTGCATTGCATGTGTCTTTCTGCAGGATGAAAATCACATTCGATGGATTACTGAGGAGTACAAGAGCAGCAGCACCACACAAAATAGCAGTGCCAACATCGACGACAACGTCATAGCCACCACATGGAGAGATGGCCCGTACCTGCTTGTTGTTAAGATTGTGTCTAATAAAGAAGAGACCAACTGGAATTTAACAGGTGGCACTTTATTTTTTGACATTCTGAACATCCAGCTTTGAGGAACATCCTTACTACTGGTTTTATTTTCCTCAGTTTCGGATTCAAGGAAGTTTTGATTTCACATCTTGTGACTTCCAGAAATTGTTCATGAGCTGGGAAGCACAGTCATATCTGATGTCAGGATTTTGTTTTTCCAGTTAACGTGGTGATGAAAGGCAGCCACGGCTACATTTCTATCACTGAGTGGCCGCTCATGATTGTAAGTAAATGTCTTTGGGGATTGGTTTTTTGTGATTTGTGTCTTAACATTTCATTATATGTACATTAATATCACACATATATCAGTATTTACTGGCTTTAATGTTTTTTTTTTTTTTTTTTTGTTTTTTTTTTGTATGTTTTTACATGAGCTGCACATTTACAGTACAGGAAGACTTGGGCAAAGTGTTCAGCTTTATGGAAACGGTTCCCTAAATATACTGTATAATTTACAGCTTTAGCTCTAAAGGTTATTCAGTCCATCATTTGAGTTTATTCCATATATTATTTTATAAATTATTATTATTATGTCATATACATTTAATATACTCCTACAGAGTTTCATCAGTTGAGACAGCAACTGCTTTTTACAGCTCTCACAACACAAAAGGGGTCCAAAAATATGTTTGGTTGACATGTGCAACTGAATTGATTAGGAGGAGAAAGCACTGCTGAGTCTTCAAATGGGATTTAAAATTCTTAAAACCAAATGAAGATCAGCTTTATGATGTTGGCAAGTACTACGCGGGTGATACAAACAGTAATCTGAATAAAGGGGGGGATAAAGTTTTATTTTGTTTTGTTTTGTTTTCTTAATTAAACCTTTTGTGAAATGTTTCCAGTTGAAGAAGAACAACTGCTTCCAGATGTAAGTTGTTTATACGTGAATTCTTCACTCTGTTTGTAGTTCTACATGGTCATGTGCATAGTGTACATCCTGTATGCCCTGCTGTGGTTCATCTGGGCAGCCTGCTACTGGAAAGACCTGCTGAGGATCCAGTTCTGGATAGCAGGAGTCATATTCCTTGGGATGGTGGAGAAGGCGGTCTTCTGTGCCGAATACGAAAACACTAATGCTGTCGGATCAGCCTGTAAGTATCTGCAGATTGTGTTTTTAAAAAAAAAAAAAATTGCAGCTTAAATCAGGTCGTAGGCATAATGTGATCAGAACCTGATCTTCCTTACTGACCATTTACATTATATATCGCAAGTGATCAGGTGAGATGTAAATGTAAATGTAAATGTAAATTGTTACTATGGTAACCTACACACAGAACTGATGTCAAGAAGTCAGAATATAGGGTGGTGAATTGGCTTTGGTACTGTCACAAACCGTTATGTGCAGTGTGGTGTAAGTTTAGTTACAAACATTAGAAAACAGACATTTTTAACAAAGTCTAAACAGAGTTATTTTCACACTGAGCTTGTCACTTCCTTCACAGACAAGATAGGAGACTTTATTTTCATTGTGTGTAAGTACAATGACATTTCTGTGGAATAGCAGCTATGCAAAAAAGAATAAAAAGTATATTTAAAAAAAATTTCTTTAGGAATAAAAGTGTGTGTGTGTGTGTGTGTGTGTGTGTGTGTGTGTGTGTGTGTGTGTGTGTGTATGTATGTATATATATATATATATATATATATATATGCATCTATATATGTATATATAAAACTCGTTCCTCACCATCCGTGGGTGGTGTCCCTTCTAAGCTTGGGTCCTCTACCAGAGGCCAGGGAGCTTGAGGGTTCTGCGCAGTATCTTTGCTGTTCCTAACACTGCACTTTTCTGGACTGAGATATCTGAGGTTGTTCCGGGGATCTGCTGCAGCCACTCTTCCAGTTTGGGGGTTACTGCCCCGAGTGCTCCGATCACCACGGGCACTACTGTCACCTTCACCTTCCAGGCCTTCTCTAGTTCCTCTCTAAGCCCTTGGTATTTCTCAAGCTTCTCGTGTTCCTTTCGCCTGATGTTACCATCACTTGGTATTGCCACATCCACCACCACGGCTTTCCTCTGCCCTTTGTCTACCACCACGATGTCTGGTTGGTTTGCCATCACCATCCTGTCTGTCTGTATCTTGAAGTCCCACAGGAGCTTTGCTCTGTCATTTTCCACCACCTTGGGAGGTATTTCCCATTTTGACCTTGGGGTTTCCAGCCCATACTCCACACAGATGTTTCTGTAGAGTATGCCCGCTACTTGGTTATGGCGTTCCATGTATGCTTTCCCTGCCAGCATCTTACACCCTGCAGTTATGTGCTGGATTGTTTCCGGTGCTTCTTTGCACAACCTACACCTTGGGTCTTGTCTGGTGTGGTATATCTGGGCCTCTATATATATATATATATATATATATATATATATATATCTATGTGTTGCAGGACTATATAATATAAAATATCAGATGGAAACACATCTGTAATAATCAGACTGGAATCGGATTTTAAAAAACACCTCCATACACGGTTTCAATTAGAACAGACAAATTGCATTTTGTCAACAACTCTCTCTAGATACAATCTGGATGTTCTAATAATTGGATGTGGGTTGGGTTGAAAGGTTCTTCTTCTTCTTCTTCTTTTTTTGGTTTTAAATATAATTTTTTCTTACTTCAGCTCCAGGCTTGCTGATCTTTGCTGAGTTGGTCTCCGCCCTCAAAAGGACTTTGGCTCGATTGCTCGTCATCATTGTTAGCCTGGGCTATGGCATTGTAAAGTATGTATCCTATATCTGAATACACACAAATGTTATTTGGAAAATGTAAGTAATTTTAACGAATCCTTTATCTCATTTTCTCGTTGTCTTTTGCTTCCAAGGCCTCGACTAGGGACCGTGATGCACAGAGTTGTGGTGCTTGGAGTCCTCTACTTTGCCTTTGCCAGCATTGAAGGTGTCCTTAGAATTACAGGGGTGAGTTCATGTAATTGATATTTCAGATATCGGTAAAATAAAAATGGTATTGATGCTTTTATCAGAAGTTGCAGGTGCTTAAAAAAATGTGTTACTTTTAACATAATTTTTCATCTAACCAAAGTTACATATCTGATGAGACGTTGACTTCACGAATGTTGTATTTTCTTGATCTGTTGGGCGACCAAATCTCAAGGGTCGAGACAATGGCCCTGCCCTCATCACAGCAATTGTTCTGGCTGTGCTTGACTCGTGCGCCATCTGGTTCATATCCTTCCAGCGTAATTAGCAGCAACAATAATCAGTAGTTTTCTCTTCAAAGAAACATGATGTCGGCATTATTGATAAAGAACGTTAAAAAGATTTTGACTTTTCCCACCTTTTGGAATCTGATGACTTGATCTATTTTTGCACTTGGGTGAATGCTCCTATATTTTATTTGCTGTCCTGCCTCTTTTTTTTTTATTTTTTTATTTTTTTTTATCTCCCATCCTATCTAGAATTTCTTTCCCACATGTTTCTCCTCTTCCTTGTGTCCTATGGTCATGCTCTGTTATCCCCTCCAGGCGAAAGATTCTGACTTGGCCCTGCTGGCCAGCATCCCCCTGGCTCTGCTTGATTCTTCTTTATGCTGGTGGATATCCTTTTGTGCACCTGCAACCTTTCCTTGTGATGTTGGGTTCCTTTCTGCTCCTTATCTTCTACCCAAAAACCCATATTAAAAGTGGAGATGAGAATCAGCAGCTGTCTTTTTTTCCTGCCAGGCCATCAGCAATTTAAGTGCAATTTAGTGAAAAGACTTGCTGCATCTTAGAGGAAATTACCCCTACATTAATCATGTATTGCTGAAATTTGTAATAACTTGGTTTTTATTTCCAGATTTCGGATTTGACTTCTTTCCCATTCTCTCTTTTTCACCTATTTCCCTGCACAATGAATGACATTTTTCTATACAGACAATAATGAAGGGGGGGGGGGGGGGGTGCAGGATGCAGATTTGCATTCCACACTTTATCGATGATCTTCATACGTGGTACTAGAAATTGCTGCTTGGGCTGAGGTACACGGTTCATCATTGCCAGCACAAATTTGTCAAAAACACTACTGCGCAAAAAATAAAGATTAAGAAGATCTGAAAATGCTGTTGCTTTTGTTGGGTCCAGCTTTTATAAAACGGTCCGACACTAAATGGAAAACTGTCCTGTAGTCTTAACAAATAAAAACATAAATATGAAATGTTCTTTTTGTAAAGCATGAATGCCATGTTCGCCAAAGACAAGAGATTAATTTGGCTCAAGTCTTTTCAGTTCAGAAACCTGCTTCCCCAATATGGAGTAGCATTTTTAATAGATAACAATTACAACTGTATAAGCATAATTAACATTGACCCGTATTTCATAGATTTTGGAGAAAAATATGCTTAAAAATATGGTATCAAATCATAAATCATTTTCTAATCAAAGTAGATAAATAAAATGAATCAAAGCTTTCTGCTTTAAGCTGCATCAGAATGAGGCAGCTCTTGTTGAAACTGAGTTGCATTCATGAATGTCACTGGAATATAAAGCAAAGAAAATAAATGGATGGCATGTAAAATCAAAACATATGTTTAATTTCAAAAACCACGTCTAAAATGTGTCAGATGTCTCAGCCAATTCAGCAGGTAGGTAATTAAAGTGACAATTAACAATAGTTTCCTGTATTGATACTTTTCTGTTTGTACATTCAATTCAGTTCAAGTCAATTTTATTTATTTAGCGTCTATTACAACACAAGTTGTCTCAAGGGGCTTCCCAGAACATGACCCCCGAGCAAGTAATACATCAACAACGGCAGGTAAAAACTTCCCTATAGAAGAAAAACCTTAAGCCAAACAGTGGCAGGAAAAACTCCCCTTTAAGAGGGAAGAAACCTTGAGCAGGACCTGGATCATAAGGGAGGACCCTCCTGTCGAAGGCCAGCTGGGTAGAGCAGGAAAAGGGAGATCTTTTGCTGGAGAAGTAAAGGGTACACACATGAAGATTATCGAGCTGTTTGTCCTGATTTTCCCCTTCCCGACCAACTCTCAAATAATCTTTAGTCGTATCAGATTATCCTATCAGGTTATCCTGCAGTCTGAGGTGTGTTAAAAGCGAATTTGTCTAAATGGTTTTTTTTTTAAGGTTTTTCTGAACACAACAGTCCCAAGAGCACCATCGTTTCCTTATCTAGTATGTCTTCTTCCATCGTGTTGTGTTTTCTGGTTGTTATGGCTGGTGCTATGTTTCTTCTTTGTTTTTCTTAGATTACGTTTTATCACGTGAGATTTCTGCCTTGAAGGATGAGATTCTTGACCGGCTGCAGGACAGAATCTGTGTGTGTGTGTGTGTGTGTGTGTGTGTGTGTGTGTGTGTGTGTGTGTGTGTGTGTGTGTGTGTGTGTGTGTGTGTGGGGGGCACACCACAGTGTGATGTGATAAATTCCCGATTTTTTTTTTTTTTTTTTTTTTTTTTTTTTTAACCTTTATGTGTGTACCCTGTTTTAGAGTTATTTGCTCATATTACTGATACGTGGTTAGATGGTGATTTACAGGGACGACTATATAAACAGGTGTTGACAGCAGACTCTGAGGTGGTCAGAGGGTGGGACTGCAGGTCAGGATGTCAGCAGGTATCCAACAGAGACGTCTTTACAGACAGGTGGAGGTAAGCACTGGGAGGGTCAGAGGTGGGACTGCAGGTCAACATGCAGCTCCTGAAGCTCTGGTCTGCAAACATGTACAGAAGAGAAAAAGAGGAGACAGACCCCAGCACAACAAACTACAAGAACAATGGAGCACAATTATGCTTAAGATATATTTCTAATTAATAACTGAGGATTGAGCTGAAGAAGGGAAAGGGGAAACAGAGGAGATGAGGATTGTTGGTGTCCCCCTGCAGCGTAGGTCTACAGCGGCAGATGAAGCTGTGTTGAAGACCAGCTGGATCTTTGGATCAGATGGAGGACATTCAGAGAATTACTTGGACATACAGCAGACCCTGTCCTTGTCCCATGCATACTTGAACCCTAATACCTACTCACAACTTAGAGTCAACATTTAAACCAACAATCATGCATGTTTTGGGGCTTGTGAGAAACCTCACATAGACGTGCAAAACTCCACACGGTTCGTATTGGGAAAATGATTTCTCAGAGGCGACAGCGCCACCCACCGGACTACCACTGCCATTCTCCCTCATTCTAAATATTAGATTCTTTCATTACAGTGAAATGAGCAGATCTGATCTAAAGTAAATGCTCATTAGTACAGGATACAAGGATTCTTTGTATAGCTTCTGCTTATTGCCTGTTGCGCATTTTCCTTGACTGCGACTAACATCTTTGTCAGCCTGGCACAAACCATCAAGACTCTGAAGCTGAGGAGAAACCCCGTGAAGTTGTCTCTCTACAGACACTTCACAAACGCGTTAATATTTGCAGTTATCGGTAAGTACAGCAGCAGTTGCAGATGCATGCAGTACATTGTGCACCTGTGGAATTAACCTTGTGTTTTTATCTAAATGAACTTTGTAACGTTTTAATCATTTGTCCTTCTTTCCTTCAGTGTCTATCATTTTCATGGGTTGGACGACGAAAAAGTTTCGATTAGCAGATTGCCAATCAGTGAGTGTGGTTTTGGATGCCCATTAGTTGTATATTTGTGTTAAGTGATGGAATTTAAACTGGATGTGAATTTGTTTTTAAGGACTGGGTCGAGCTGTGGGTAGAGGACGCCTTCTGGAGGTTCTTGTTCTCTGTCATTCTGCTGGTCATCATGTTTTTATGGAGGCCTTCTGCGAACAACCAAAGGCAAGTAGCACAAGTAGACTGTAAAAGTCAACCACCAGTATTTCAATTATGCTGAATAAGCAATAGAATTTCTACGTTCACAGGTATGCATTCACACCTCTCATTGATGACTCTGATGATGAGGACATTGAAGAGTTCATTACCTCGGGAAACATTGGTACACCAACATCATGAGAACATTACAAAATACTCTCTAAACATACTGTCGTCATTTTGATGGTTGTTTTTTTTTTTTTTTTGTTTTTTAAATTCCAGCTGATGGTATAATGTTGCGGGCAGCTAAAACGGAAACAAATGGTACAGCAAAGCTGGCAGAAACAAATCCAGTAAGTAACACAACATTCACTAAATTCATTAAATTGCAATGTTTTTGTTTAAAAAAAATAGGTTTTATCATTATATCTACCCAAGTTTGGAGAAATTCATCTGCCCGAGTGGTTTTATTTCAGCAGATGGCAGTATGAACTCTAAATATTCAGGTTTTTTTTTTTTTTTTTTTTTGTACTTTCTCAGGATGAAGACTTGAAATGGGTGGAGGATAACATTCCTAGCTCTCTCACTGATGTGTAAGCATCCTGAACAGAATATTCATCCATAAGGCATGTGTGATCATAACAGAGTTTCTCTTACTTTGTCACCTCAGAGCTCTACCAGTCCTCCTCGACTCTGATGAGGTATGAAAAACAACTGTTACACACAATACATGTTTTATTAAACCAAAGACTCATTAATCTACATACTTGATGACCAAATCCTTCTTAAACAACAAATACCTGGTTGATGATGTCGAGAATTAAACTTGGCCACATCCAGAGGTATTGTGTATTAAATGCATACATTATTAAGTAAGGTCATATTTGGTGTTTTTCTATCCTTATTTTAGCTGTTTTTCAAAATTGTATTAATCGTATCAACTCTATTGGGGACATCCAAACTGAGAGAGGTTTCAGATGTAATATGTAAAACTCTCTCTGCCTTTTTCTTTTTTATAAATTGGCTTTTCTGCTGTACCTGCAGCATAGCAGATATGGAAATCACCAGGGAATGAGTTTCCTACTTCGCATGACCTTTTAACACATCTGTCCTCAGTTGTCGTCTTTCCCCCTCTATTTCTGTTAGGGCGAGTTTCATCAGGTTGAGATGAGATGATTGCTTTGGTCATTGCAGAAAAGGTCACTTCTTTAGTGTCTGAAAACTCCTGGGGGTCTCCGTCACTGTGCTTTTGACCGTCATCCATGAGTACTTTAAAGGAGCTTCCGATCAACTTTATGCCTTATTTGTGTTAATATGTGCAGTGACTCGGTATACACGTCAGCATTCATTCACTCGCTTCCATCTTCTGTCAGTCATTCATGTCCGTACCATCACAACCTCCACATGTTTTACAGATCATGGCATATGCTTCAGATCATGAGCTGTTGCAAGCCTTTTTTTCAATCCATTTTTCCTTCTTTGATCTGGCTATTGAAGGTGTTTTATGACGAATTCTTATCTGGCTTGTCTTTTCTTGAGACTTAATAGTTTGCACATTGTGGTGAACCGATCATAAGGGCAACAGAAAGCTCTTATTAGGTCTTTATTATAGCAAATTTGAATGATGTTATGTCTGCTGTTTAAGGTGTTTTCCAAGTGGCTCGTCCTTTACTTTTAATTCGGAGAGGATCAAATGGTCATCTGTGGGAGTTCAGACCACTCACGGGATTTGTTATGTTTTTGCAGCCTTTCGGTGGCTTGTTTCATTTGCTTCTTAGATTATGTTGTGGAGTGACAGCTATAACATAAAAAAAGCAAGTGCCACACTTGCAGAATTTCCATCTGAATAAAATAATAAAATAAAATAAAGAAACAGTATATGCCCGAAGTGCACTATAGGGAGAATCCAGTTATGCAGGCAATATTCAGAAATCGCACAGATCTACAAACATAGGAACAACAAAGGTGAATTTTATTGAACAAGGCGATCTAGAAGCAGCAGTGCTGTCGGTGTCGAACTGTAAACACGCAGGCCTCTTAATCATCAGCGGCTGTAATTTGCTACCGACAGAGGCGCAGCTTATTTCTTGTTACAAAACAGGTCTTGTAAACAGAAACTCAAGTACATGTTCAGACTAGGGTGGAGGTGGTGTATGTGTGTGTGGTGGTGGAGGGGGGTAGACGGCTTATCAGGTCTATTTTGATAAGAAGCACTTGACTATACAGTTTAAACTGCAAATGTGTCATTTGGGGTTCAAGATTTGACGGCGCACATAAGAGAAGAAGTCATGAAAGTGTGACACGTAGCAAGATCATAAAACCTCTTTGCCCAACAGTCAGGTGGCACTGCGGTCCAACGTCCACCTCTGGGATATCTGTAAACGGCTATGATTCCAATAAATGGACCTGCTGGTATAGCTGGGAGTGTTGCACACATCTGCACCCAAGGAGCAGTAAAAATGGGACCGACGACTTCCCGGCTACAAAACCTCTGCTGCATCATCCTTCTAGTTAGAGATTTTTAGATTTTAAGTTTTTTTTCCTTTGTTTTATTTGAATAGAATTTCCTCCAGTACAGAAATATGTGGCCTTGCAGTCAAAATGTTCGGATAATATTTGCTTCTGGCATTCCAAATAACTTTACTCCTTCACACAGTCTGCACCTGCATGTCCTTCATACAGCAACCGCAAGGTGAAGCTCAAACTTTATAACAAGCTTTTTTGTTTTTTTTTTTGTTTTTTTTTTTATTCCAGCAGCAAATATTTTCACTGACAGCAATGAATTGCAAGCATTGTAAATTGCTTAGCCAGATTAACTGTAATGCTGTCCTTAAATTTCATACTCTGAAGGGGAAATTCCTATGAACACATGTGCAACAGAGCCAGAATCAAAGATCAGCGTCCATGCCTTGAAGAAAGTAACAGTTTCATGCTAAAAGCACAGTTTGCCCCAGGATCGACATCAGATTAGTAGTAAATCTCTAATCTGTGTAAGGTGGCGCTGGGCAGATGGCACACGGTGCCGTCTCCAGTCTGAATAACAACTCTTGGTGGATTTCTGTCAAGGAGGAAAATGTGTCATTTCAGTTTGTGTTTTGTTTTCTAGGAAATCATGACGACCAAGTATGAGATGTCAAAGATTGAGTGAAGGAACCATCAAACCATCTGCTGATAAGGAGGGAGAACACTATAGCTGCTCCCGTCTCTCTGGGATTTCCCGCCGGATGGTGGTGGAATGCCGTTTTGTGTTTTTCTTCTTTTCTTTTTTTTGTTTTCTTTTCTTTTCTGTTCAGGGGAATCCTGACTTCACAGGTTGATGCAGCAAACGGCTTCAAGAGGACCTTTACTGATTTTCCTCATCTCTTCTAAGTGTACCGGGGAAAAACTGTCTCGTCACTGACCGAAAGGTTCATCATTTCCCTCGTTTGATCAGTTTTGATCTTTCCAAAGGTGTTTGCTTTTATGTCAAACTGCGTATTTATTTTAGTAATGTTTGAAAACGTATATTTTGTGAGGAATTTTAACAGTGGGCTTCGTGCAAAAGCATACTCTCAAATCTACAGCAGATGTTTTCTTGGGAATATGCAAATGTTTTTTGATGGATTGTAATAACTAAGATAATTATACAAGATGGGGAAAAATGATTAAAAGCCTCTTTTCATCAGTATGTAACTGAAAATAATTTATCAAAGTTATTTTTTGGAGGTAGAGGAGAACATTTTTTACTACTTTGTGATTCTTTCTTTATGGACAAACATCGATCAGCCAGAATATTGATGACCACCACCCTGTTGCCACCGTGACCAGTCAGGCAGCGTCTGGTAGCGGCATGTTGTGGGGTGTGGTCTCCATGGATTTGGGATTTCACCTGCTAGATGTAGCCGGATCCCACCAGATTGGTATCTCTGGAGTTTGAAGGCTGAGTGAACACCTCAGAGTCTTTTGTTTTGTTCTTCGCTCTTTGGCTTCTTCCTAATCGGCTTTTGCGGAGCCCACTTCTGTCCTCCTGGAGGAGGCCGGATGCAGGCGTCATTGCTGATCAATGTATATACTTAAGGAACTGAGAAGTTTAAAACATGTCTGGAAAACTGTTTTTACTAGAATTTGAAAGGAAATGGCAACTTTGAAAACTGAAACACTGTAACTTTGAATAGATTATTTGCTATGATGCACTTTTGAGATACAAGCCGTGCCTACATGTTATTTCTGTGTGAGGCCTAATGTGTTCAGTTACTGAGAACAACGTGGATCAAAGTGTCTTTAATGTCTCAGATTGAAACGGCGTCCTGAGCTCGGTGGAGGTGTGTGAGTGATGAAGCTTTTGTTAAAATATAATAAAAGTGCAGCTGGGTTAGTTTACTACTGCAGGAGTCGGGTTTGACTGCCGTGTGTGAGTAAGTGGACAGACGCAAAAAAAAAGAGCAATATGCTGTATGCCTGTTGATGCACAGTTAAGCGATTCCATTATTTATTTGTGTTTCAAGTGTACTTATTCGTTTACCACATTTACTGTTGGTGTGTTTACATGTGCTCCCATCTTTATTTTTGTTTGTTTGTTTAAACCGCACAATCTTAAAATGTTGGCCAACTGCCGCTTTTTTTCTTTGTATATTTCTTTGATTAAAAAGTCTTTTTATCGGATTCACAGACAGTCTTAACCCTTTATTTTATTACTTTTGAAACTTGGCTGGTCTGTCTCTCTCTGTGTACGTTTGGGGTCTTTACACTGTCATCCTCGTGTGTGTTGTTTTAAGTAAATGTAACAACAAAAACGTGTAATTTTGACAATCTCTGATCCCTTATTATAACACATTGTGCGAGTTACGTGCCTGAGTGAGTTTATAATGTCCCCGTCCCATGTTTGTATTGGTTGGAAACCTGGAAATATTTGTGCTTGGGATGGCAAGCTGTTGCTCTGTTATATAAAGCTGAAGACACCTGCAACTGACCTCGGATTATTTGTACAGATGGTTTTTGGCTGATTCCTGTTATTTCACAATTCCACATTTGGAGCGATGTTTGGATAAGATGACTCGTGTTTTTTTTTGTTTTTTTTTTTTTCCTTTTTCTTTTCTGTTCCTTAACAGGTGTCATGAATAACGGGGTTTAGACTTTTCATACCAGTGGTTTTCTTTTTATTCTTCCCTCTCAGGAAGTGTGTACAGTACGTTCAGATTAAATATTTGATTTCAGAAGAATGTCCCCTTGTCTATGGTTTTCATTCTTAGGCAATAAAATACATTTTAATGTTTTTGCTTGAAATGCTGTTTTGTGAATAATGGATCAGTTTGAACTAGGAGAAGAAGGTGCTGAATGAACTGGTAATTGTTGAATGAATTAATTACTGAAATGAGCATGAATGAAGCACATTTAATGAAAAAGTAAAGATCAGGTTTTCTCCAAAGCATTAGTTGTTGATCTGCTTTTACCGTGAGGACCGTACAGGACAAAATCTATAAAGAACCCTTTTCTATGTTGATCTTGCAAATTGTATTGGAGGTTAAACTTACTCGCCTTTTTTTTTTTTTTTTGCAAATTAAAATACAGTTTTTGTTCACTATAGTCATTTCTTCACAGTCAGAAGAAGACTAACTTTAACCTCACGGTTAAATAGAATTGCCGTAAAAAGCAACCAGATGTCTTTGGAGATTTACATTTGAGATCTGAGCAACCTTCCAGATAATATGGTTACTTTTTATGTCTGCTTTTCGGTTTTATTCTTTGCTTTCACAAATGCATTTGTTCTGCATCAGAGATGATCCACAGCTCCATCTCCACTGTAGCATGTTAGAAGTAAAATACCTTTGAAGCACTTTTTATTTTGGACTAATCCACCAGCAACACATCTGTTTTAAGTTTTTGGTGCAGATTCAAGTAAATGTATCTTTTAAATATTATTTTACAACTTTTTTTTTTTAATCATCTGTCAAAATTTGGGAAATTGAGTTGTTTACCCCCTTTTTTCCCTTTGTTTTGTTTTTCCTTTATTCCACAATGTAAAGGTGTGAACAAGATAACACACTAAAAATTCAAGCGGTTGATAAGCAGTTATGCTTTTTACTTCACTTATCTATTTTGCTTGATGTCATTATTTTACTAAGCTTTCTCAGTTTCATAATAGTAAACAACAAATAAAGAAAGAATACATGCTCATGGTGCACAATCAAATGATAAGCATCATGAAATGTTTCTACAGGCCTCTATATCATGTGAATGTTTATTATGCCTCTGTTATTTTATGCAAGACTTCAGAAATATCACTGAGGTTTAAGTACTCTGACCTCTGTGCTCCAGTCCAGTATTGTGTATTTTATTATTACTCCCCAGCAAATGGCATGTTCCGAGTAGCTCGGCACTCGCCACTTGTCTCTGGCAATATTATTTCACCTGAGAATGAATGAAACATTCCAACCTCTAGCAGTCTGAGTACAAAACAGAAGTAACATGTACACTCCCAGTATGAATATTACTACCTCAAAGGCAGGAAGTCATTTTGTGTGCAGTGTAACATCAGAGAACGTGTTTTAAATTCTCACCATCCACTCCTCTCTGGAAGCATGCAGCTCCTCTGGCCCCTTTTATTGCAACGTAAACCCCTGGATGGAGACACGAGGGGAGGACAGAGTGAAGCCAGTTAAGAGAACACATGTGTTGAGCATTAGCCTCCTTTTCTTTGCCAACAAACAGCCACACTAAGATATGTTTTATGTTGTTCACATATATATATATATATATATATATATATATATATATATATATATATATATATATATATATATATATATACGCATCCAAGACATACATCACCAAGTGCAATGCAAAGCATCGGATGGAGAGGTGTAAAGCACGCCGCCGCTGGACTCTAGAGCAGTAGAGACGCATCTCTCGAGTGACGAATCGCACTTCTCCATCTGGCAATCTGATGGATGAGTCTGGGTTTGGCGGTTGCCAGGAGAATGGTACTAGTCTGACTGCATTGTGCCAAGTGTAGCTGCAAAGGGTGGACCGTCGTCATATTAAGTCCTATGGATTAGGAATGGGATGTCACTTAGAGTGAATACTTTAGGCCATATAGTGTGTGGATATATATATGTGACAGTTAGTATTTTTTTATTTTATTTTTTTTTTTATGTCAAATAAAAATCCTACTAGACTGATTTCCAAGACATGTGGCTGGTGTTTTGAATTGTATCACCCATGCACTTTTGCTTGAGGGGTTACATTATTGAACACATTCTTCCTCTCTAGCCTTTCATCCTTTCATCCAAAAAGCCTTTTGTAGTCATCCAGCCTTCATTTATCAACTGTGCTCGGGTTTGCATGTTAGGGATTTAAATTCACTCTCAATGGTTGTGAGAACAAGAAGCGCCGCAAGTCCCTTTAACAGCCCGCCGTGTCGCATCAACAGAGGTGGTTCTAACAAACACTAAAATGTTGGACCTTTTTTATTTCAGTAATATTGAGACAGTGAGAATTTCAGAAACTGTGTAACATATTGACAAGCTTGCAAAACTGCCGTTGATTTAGATTATAAGAAGAGTATTTCTGTGTAGTAATCAGAATATGAGCTACACGGGAGAGCAGATCAGATACAGTACAAAAACCACTGCTTAAGAACATCTCACTTAGCTTAATGGATGGTGTTTTAAACAAAGCAAGCTTGTACAAAACAAACCTATTTACAGAATATGAGCACAGATAAAATATTACATACAGTATGTTATACTGTAAAAACCAATAAATTAGAGCCACACAGCACTAATGTCATATTGGGATGTAAAGCGAGGGCACTGCGTCAGCTCCAAGGTCTAATCCTGAGCAATACTTTATGCTTTTATTTAGTTATATTTCATGAACTGAAACACAAAGGCCATACTGCCAATATATATATAAAAAAAGAATCTTTGTTATCAGGCAGCTTTCTCATGTTTTTAGTAATTTTGAACAAATTGTGACCAACAAAACAATTTCTCAAAAGGAATGAAGAGACAGTTTCAGTGAACTCAGGTGCCCCATTGTGCACTCTTCCTTGTTCCACTTCAGTTTCAGTCTCCAGTCTCCCTCCTCTCCAAGCTCGCTTTCAGAAATTGTAAGGTGAAACCAGGACGTGGACCCTTGCCACATGTTTGGCCTGAAAGGTGCGGTCGCTGTACTCAGACATGTCCACGTCGACGGTGATCTCCTGAGGTCCGCGTAGCTGCTGCACCAGTATCAGCTCCCCGGTCTGTCTGTCAGAACGCTGCATGACAAAGATGCCTCGTGAGTTTCCCCCGGCTATGCCGAAGCGGAGGCTGTCCGGGCCCGTGCGGCCGGGAGCAGCAGCGGTCGCCATGCGGAAAAGTGTGGCGGGGGTCTGTAGATTGGAGGGCAGGGACAGGTAGTGATAGGACATAGTCTTGGGGGCCAGGCGGCAGGAGCGGCTGTCCATGGGGCACGGGTTTCTCTCACACTGGCTGCAGCAAAGATAAAGCAGAGTTTTAGACAACAAAGTAAAAAGAATTTTCCGATCTCTGTGTACAGCTGCAACGGCACATTTGTTTATCTTTTAGGATCCTGAAGCTGTTTTATAATTACATGTAATTTATTTTATTTTGCTGCAGCTGTGACCACATATCCTTTTAATGCACTCCACTGTGGAGCGAGTCAGAAAGTAGGCTATCTGGATTTAATATGGACAAAAAAAATATCTGGATGTATACGTAAAACATAACCAACTTTGCATGAGTGTGTCTTGAACTACCACACAACTACTGTCTAACTCAATTGCCCATTTTGCCCCTTGTTACAGATTTTTCCTAAATATTTATTCATCTGTTTGCTGGTATTGGAGCAGGACTTCACCGCATTGATGGTTCAGTAGCAACAGACAGAGCTTTGTTTCATGCTTTTCAATGAGGCAGCTTGCTGATGACTGGCAAACAGGAATATGTCGAGTGGCAATGTCTTAAAAGAGGCAGACAGAGTAGGTGAATACATGATTCAGTAGAAAAAAAATATAGGGCATCTGACAAGGTTTTCCTGCTGGGTATGCATTTTCTCACACACAAAGAATATGACTGCTTATAATCATTATTCTGGTTATAATAATATTATAACTTTTGAACGGGTAACACAATGACAACATTATTTAAGCAGGAGGCAAATAACTCAGACCAATTATGCACTTTTTTTTTTTATTTTTATGTGGACCAAATCTAAGGAGGTCTTTATGAGATGTCTGTTCCATATTTTTGGTCAAAAACACCACAGGAATAAAGTTAAACAGCCCCATTTTCAGCCATGTCTTTACATGCCTTTACTGTCCACAGCTACCTGTTTTTTTTGGGGAGGAGGGAGCCACTACTCCACTCTGCTTTCCCACATGGTGTGCCTGTTTTGGAATTAAATCTGACCATAAGTTCATTAATTTGGTTAAAAAAATACACTCGGTGAACACTAAATCGTGTTGTACTGTATAAGAAAAAAAAAAACACTGTAACCAGCCGCTTATCATTTCTAGTGAATTGATAAGTTCTTAGCCTAGGGTTTCAATGAGAATGAATGCTATCCTGACAACCCAAGATAAACCATTTTGTACAGGTTTCAAGTCATACACATACACACATTCAACTGTTGGGATTTCCTATAAATAAAGTCATTTTAGCTCCCTGATCGTCAGCATCTCCAAATTGGTATCACAATGTTAACTCAACACTTTCTACTTTGATAGTGATTCTTAAATACAGAAAAAAGGTTACACATCTATCTATGCAACTTTTCAAGTAGACACAAGTAGCTTATGTAAACACTAACACCATGTTAAAGGCTCAAACCTCGACTCCAGAAAACGCCTGGAGCACTTTTAACAACCTCAGATACTCATTTTTTCTTTCTCTTTTTTTGTTTTTCATCATTCCATTTTACCTCCAAGCAGGGAAACTACTAAAAGCTTAATTTTTTTTTTTTTTAACCTTGGTGGTCGTGTGATACTATTCAACCGACAACACTCCTGTATCACTCAATATCACTCCTGTAATAATTTATGACTTGTAAAAGTAGCCCAACAGAAATTGGCAGGAATAAAGGTTTTTTTATTTTGGAGCTTAAAAAAAAGATTATTCTAGCCCATATAATTCTTGATATACGCGCCAAAATATAAATCTTCTCATTATATCGCCACCTAGTGGCATGCCAAGGTAATTATAGGTCCTGAATCTAAAAGCCAAGTTTGGGGTCTGTACAATGTATATTTGAACTGCCTAGACATTTTCATGGCAGAAGGAGAGAAAAAAAATCTTTACACACACAAAAAAAAGTTTGGGTTCCAGCAGCTTCACTGCTTGGATCCCAACTTTACTTGATGCATAATAAAGGGTGAGGCTGCCTGTGATGGGAAAGTACCCTTGCTGCGATCCAATGTAAATGCCTGGCCCCTTTTTTGTGCCCTAACCCTTAAATATAATTTCTGGCTGCAAAATACAAAGACAGCAAACGATAAATGTCAAACAAACAGCTTCATACTGTTAGTTTACAGACTAATGTACAATAGTCAGCAACAGTGTTGCCATGTCCTTCTATATGTGCTGGAGGCACCTTGGCCGAGACACAGAACACTCATAATATGTTTAAAAAAGCAAGAAAGAAAGAAAGAAAGAAAAAAGCTACATAAATTGGACCATTTATCTTTTCTGCTTTTGGTGCCAGAGTTCAACAGTTACATGGTGAGCACAATATTATTTTTCCATCAGTAATAATGGGAAAAATCCAAAAATAAGTTCCAGCTTGAATGAAACCTGAATTGCCTTTATAAGTCAAAACATCCACCGGGAGCCCATTAATGCTTCACTCCTGGGTCTTAGTATGTAATTGCTCAATTGAAAAAAATAAATAAATAAATCTCAGTAATATATAAAAGATGTATGCTACTTTGATTTGTTTTTTGTTTTTTTTTCCAAAAAACAAATCCCACATATAAAAATCAAGAGAACTGGGGTGTATCAACTTACAAGGGTGATGTCTTTACGTAACTGATGTTGCCATGAGAACGGGGACACTCTGGGTTGACACACTGAAAGCCTCCCCCCGTGTTGATACAAGTTGTCCCTCGGCTACAGTTGTGCTTCTGGCTTAAACACTCATCCACATCTGGAAGACAAAACAGCAAAGGCATGTAAGAATGGGAGGCAGGGAGAGGAACGTGCCAGACTGACTCCTTGCTTCCTGGTTACCACAGTCTGGGCGGGGGGTGCTCTGCTTTTTATTTGGTTCTTTTAGTTTAGTCTCCCAGGAATGCCTTGTGTCCTGAAAGTTCGCTCTACTGAGAAAAAGGTGAGGTCATATGTTCCAGTGGCACGGCACGGTAAGTTTAAGGGGGTGAATATGAAAGATGTAGCGAGATTTGACGCTGACAGACACCTCTGCTGAAAGCAAAAACTCTGCTGCTTCTGAAGGAGACTCTACTTACAAAAACACAGGTATGCCCTCTACGCCACACGCATACGCTCACAAATACGCAGCCCAAGCCTCGTAAACGAGCCTTTGTCCTCTGTTCCCCTTGTCACTCACCTTCACAGCTCCTCCCATCTGGAAGCAACTTGTAACCGCTGGGACAAGAGCAGTGGTATGAGCCTGGGACGTTCACACACTCATGGACACACAGTGTTCCTCCTTGGTCCAGACGGTACACTTCACACTCATTCACATCTGTTAAGAAACAGACATTATGTGCTTATGTGCACAGGAGGGTGAGGAGATATTTGGAACACTGTAAAAAAAAAAAAAAAAAAGTTTTTTATTTGTATATATATGTGCGTATTGGAATAAAGAGGATTTAGCAACTCTTCTAAATATTACTGAGGCAATTCAAACTTCACAAAAGAAAAAAAAACATGCAGCCTCAGTGGATGCTAATCAGCTTGTGACCTCAAGAGGATTACTTTGTTTGTCACAGACTGGTTCCACACATTGCTCTCATTTTGCAACCATATTAATGACCAATGGAGGAAGAAGAAAAAAATAAAGGTCTAGCCATTCGTCCTGTAAAGTCCCCGCAACATCTGCTTTCTGCCCTCCAGAGATGTCCTGATCAGGGAACCGTGCAGCTCCAGGGAGTTGCTCTGCAGCTGACCTTACTTTCCAATGAGGAGGAGCTGCAAAAGCAGAATTCCCCCCACAGGGACCAATTAAGTTAACACATAATTACAGCTCACCCTGACAGATACTGTTGTCAGACGTGCCACTCATGTGAAAGCCTGCGTCGCAGCTGCAGTGCTGGGCTTGGTTCACTTGGGCACAGCGTGGTCTCCGGCTAAATGCTGGGTCGTTCATGACACTCCACTCAGGTGGTGCTGCGTGGGGGAATTTCATAACAAACCTGGTTTTGACTTGCATGCAAACATGCAAATAAACCAAGCAACTCAGACATTAGTTCTGTGGCCCTGACCTGTCTGCGTTTGGTGCTGACAGTGGGAGCCGCTCCAGTTGTGGGGACAGGTGCATTTGTACTGGTTGACGCCTTCCACACAGGTTCCTCCGTTTTGACAGGGATTACTTGTGCACTCGCTTATATCTGCAGGTGAGAAAGACAAATACCTTCACTGTAGTTAACCTTTTACAGGGCGAGTGACCATATTTGGTCATGTCAGTAGAACTACATTCTATGGTTATTACAAAAAATAAGTTACAATGTTAATAAAGGTCCTTTAATATTCTCAACTAACCCTATAGAGTTGAAATTTTGAAATTTCAAGTATTTTATTGACTACCCTATAAAGGGTTAACATATTTTCTCTAGACTAATCATTCAGTCTGAACCAAATACATTCCTATTTCAAAAGAAATAGCTGTAGATTACAGATATCCCCTTTCTACAGTTATATTTCTATATATTTCTGCTTCCGACCTTGTTTTAGCAATGGATTATACAATCTTGGCCCCTAACCTGAGGCTCTTGTGCACACGTGCATGCTGCAGGGTAAGTCTGGTAGATTTATCACTACACTTCTGTCTGTGCGGACAAGAGACAACTATGTACCTGTAAGAGGTTTTAGATGATAGTTTATGGAACAGTACTTAATTAGAAAACACAGTTTTAACCAAAATCACGTCTACAGTAAAGACAATGAAAGAACATAAAGGCAGAGAAAATCAGGAAACATATTTGGAAAGTATGAACAGTTGGTTTGATGACTTACGTTTAAGATTAAGTCTGGGTATTGTTACCACAGGTAAAGTATGAGAGCATATGCATCATTTACTACAACCCATCTGTATTTTCTGGCTTAAGTGTTTAAATTAAATTTCTAGTTTTTAAGAAGAACATAAAAATAAAGTTATGTTATTAAGGCCTGACATTTCAGTGGCATATTTTCCTTTTTAATTTTTGCTACTTGATTTTTTCTTAAGCTAATAGAAATCGTGTTGTCAGTTGTGACAGAGGGAATTACTACAAGGCCAAGTGAGTATATACTGATGACCTCTCACTAGGTATGAAGCACAAATCCATCAAATAGTGCATTATGCAGTAATTCTTTTTTGTTTTTATTTCAGTAGCTGGCTCTGAAAGCTGTGCAGATGTACAAATTACGTGGTAGACTCTGATCTCTGAAACTTAGTGCTGAGGCCACAGTATATTTGATGACAACCAGTCCCTTTAATCTTTATTTGGCTTCTCCCTGGACCACCACTGGGCCGTGACATGAAACGCCTCACTCCACTTTGACAGATAATTTTAAACTCCTCTTATTTCTAAGGGGTTTCAGCCTCTGCCAATACTATTTTTTTTTTTTTGCCAATGCTACATGACTAAATTTAGCCTTCTAACGTTGGGCTGAAAAACATAAAGAGGGACTCTGCAGAGAGTCGAGCCCATTTGTGTTTTTCTAATAGTAACATCAATAAATGCATGCACATGTTCAACCGAGCGTGTCACTTTTTTAGAAATGGTCCCGCTGCTGCAGGCTGAAGGGGCTATCAGTAGCATGCTCAGCATAGCTGCGTGCTATCAGACCATAGTTTGGGTATAATGGCTGTCCCTAACCCTGTCAAAGTACCAGAGAAACATGAGCAGCAGCAGGAGAGGAGGAGGGGCAGCTTATCTTACAGTAGCCCAAACGGTGCCGTTAATGTGGAGTAGAAGCCTGGAAGGGAAGGAACCCCACAGTGGAATGCAGTACAGGTGTTTTTTTTCTGTGTTTAGAGACATTTAATGCCAATTGAACGACTGCTTCATTCAGTAAGCTGAGGAGCCTGAGACACTGTAAAGAATAACTCTTTTCTTTCCCTGTTACCTATGCGTCTGCGCGGGGTTCAGCTTGGCTTCTGAGCGAATGTCTCTCTGTCAAGGCACCGCTGAGGGATGGTTGCCCCATATGAGTGTGAGGACTTTTGCTCCAGAGTGAATGTTAAAGTATTATGGTTCTAAAACATTATACCAAGTCATTATCATTAGTATATGTGGAGAAAGTCAAACGGTGGAGATGTTCCAACAGAAATGCTGCTGCCACACAGAAGCCTCATTCCTCACCTGGATCCAAAAGAAGCCTGGTCTCACGTCTGACCTCAGGCGTTTTCAAAAATAAAATGATGAATTGTGGCATCTTTATAAAACGTCTGGAAAATCCTGTGACTTTTGCGGCAAACTCAAGCTCACCTTTACAGACCACGCTGACACCAGTCCAGGTGCCATTGTCCCGGCAAAGTCGCGTGGCAGAACCAACAAGACGGTAGCCCTGGGAGCAAGTGAAATGGACCTCATGTCCGACAAAATACTTTGAGCCAAACTTTGTTCCATGAGCAGGGGCTTCCAGGGAGGGGCAGGTGGTGGGAGCTGTGGGAGAAAGAAACAGAGCACGAAAGGAAGGCCGGTCACATGTGGAATAAGCCTTCCCACATCCTGTGGCATTCTTTGCCTGGAGATATACACGTGTCACTGGGCAGTGCAGAGCCTTCATGGGAAACAGCAGTTCAAATGCCTCATTTACAGTCAGAAACACAGGTAATGCTGTAGTAAGTCAGCACTGCACTAGCAGGCAGCATTTATTCTGTTCGTTATGCTCGGAAAACGTCAATGGAAGTATAAATTTACATAACACACCGAATGCTTTACATTTTTAACTTTTATGGGACTGTGTCCTTAATACATCTCAAAGCGAGGCAGTAACATGTTTGATAATATCATTTCTGTCTCGAGCGATAACCGATTTCACTACCTTTGGTGTAAACGTGTGTCATGATCTGAGCAGGCGCTGAAATTCTTTTTTGTGTGTCTTTTTCTGGTAACGCCTTAATGTTTTACAAGTAAAATATCCCTCTCCCCTTTTTGCCTAGCATTCTTCTTAGATGGACTGGTTGGACTGGTCCATCACTAACAAATTGGTCTCAGTCTGCTGCCAAGCAACACAATTCCACGAATACACTTCCCCTGTCAAATCCCGAGCTCTGTGAGTGAGAAGGCCTGAAAGCTACTGGATTAATCTGCCATCCCATAATTTAATTTAAGAAGGTCTATCTACTTCTTTTTCGTCACTCATTGAGGAAAATGTGTTTCAACATCAACTTCAAATTTCTCTGTGTTTCTAAAATATTGCAGATATGTTACTTTTGAATATCCCGATGCCTCCATTTGATGGTCTTTCACTGAAGGACTGAACAAAACCTGTCGCACCACTCAAATATGAAACTTTCTACAAAGCAGACCGTATATTGGAAGACCTCACTGAGCACTCTGGGAAGTAAATAGGTCAAATAATCAAGTGCATTACAGATTAAATATACCTTCAATAAACTGTCTGGTTGTTGGAGCAACTCTCAACATCTGGTCTGCACTTTTAGATACCTGTTGTCCTCTATGTTGATAGTGCAGTTGTTTATATGTAGGAGGAGCTTGTTAAGTTTTTCAAAACCCAAGTAATACCCAGAATAAGACCCCAAATCCATATATGATTTGAAGAAGGAATATCAAGAATTTAGAGCAGGAGAAAAATGAGGGAAAGAAAGAGGAAGTGTAAATTATTTCTTTCCTTGATCTTAATGGGGAATGTGAGATCCCTGGCAAATAAAACGGATAACCTTGGAGCGCTGATGAGACATCTAGGCAGAATATCTGGGATGGAGCATGAAGCGCATCACCATGACATGGCTGGGGGAACATACGTAGACTTTAAAGGCTCTCAGATAATACAGGAAGAAAGAGACAGCAGACAGATCATGATGTGTAAAGGAGGAGGGATTACAGTGCTTGTTAACCACAAATGGTCTAATCCAGGGCATTTTTACTGTGAAGGAGCATTTCTGCACCCCAGGTATTCAACACTTACTGTGAGACTTCATCCGTTTTATCTAGCAAGGGAGTTCTCCTGTGTTGCCTGCTGATGCTGCATGTGACACATCAGTCCAGAGACTGCTATTCTCTGGAGATATTAACCACGCCATCTTCCTCTGTTACACTTAGATCCATTTATTCATCCATCCACTAATTTTTCTTGCTTCAATCCAATGTTGAGGGTGATGGGCGTCTGCTGGTGACTATTTTGACTTCCAGTAGGTGAAAGGCAGGTGTATACCCTGCACAGTTCATCGCGAGACATGCAACATTTCCAACTGTTTATTAACTACGGTTGAGTAGTTTCCATTTCTGACTCACTAGGACACTTGTATCGAACAGAACAATTAATGTTGTTGGTATCGCCTGTGTTTTCCTCCTCTGACAGGTCAAAATGTCCACTGCAGAACGACCCATAACAACCACAATGCTGATGCTCATTAAAACATTGAAGCTGAAGTGCGTTTATTGTCTGTTTGTTACTCACCAGCCGACTGGTCATTTTGAGGTAACTTGGAGACAGAATTCTGAAGCAAAGCCAGTTTTGACTTCATGATCCTGAGGCCCTCTGTGAACCGTATCTCCTGGCCTTTCAAGAATTTCTCCATTTGACGAAGTACCCCAACCACCTGGTGCTTATCCATGCATGTCTGTTAATGAAGCATGGTGACCATTAGCAGGATCAACAGTTACAAAAGAGTGTTGGCAGAACATCCCCAAATGCGCTGGATTTCCAATGAGAAAATGAGCGCTGGATCAGGGCTTACCTCAGTGTAATTTTGGTAAAATGCAAAACATGAGTGGTGGATAAACATTATGGTGCAGCTGTGAGGAATGATGTCATTGAAACAAGTCTATGTTATTAGTAGGCACACAGTTGTTATGGTTACAAGGTGTTTTCATTGAATTTAAAAGCAATATCAGTGAGATGCTTTTACTGTACTTGATGTTACAGGAATTTACCGTAACCCTTCTTTACTTCAACTTTACTTCAGTATTTTCCACCAGACTTACTGCACTCTTATGAGATACTCTAGTCTTTTCATCTTTGTTCTCTCCCTCACCTCCTTGCACTCATTCATACCACCACAACTCCAGTGGCAGACACAGCTGGACAAAAGCTGTCTGGCAGATGTTTGTTAGGGGAACCTGAGTCTAAAATGCTGTTCCTCTGTATATTTTGTATGGCTGTAGGAAGGCACATGCTCATTGGATAATCCTTAATGGGCATAATGAAAATAGCATGGAGGCCAGAGGCCGTTGATTTGACGAGAATGCCTGTCCAAGCCATTACAGTGTCTCCTAAAGAAAGTGCCTCTAATCCTACCAGGAGGGTTTATTAATCACATGCTCATTACAACAATTTCTCCGAGGAGCATGCCTAAAATTCCTCCTCTGGCATTTGAGAGGCTTTGTACAATAACTTCAACACATCAACACTGTGGTAGTAAGACTGTCCTCTGCTCATTTTACCTGCTCCAGGCAAAGGGGAAATGCCACCATCTGACAAGACATGAAGAGGATTCATATCCAGATGCTTTTTTTTATTTTTGTCAAATTGAAAAAAAAAAGTCATTTTCTAAAGGAATTTCATGTTCATAACAAAAGCAGCAAAAATTGTAATATCAGGGAACCCTCACATGGCAGGTTATCCTGGCTCAGTAAAAAGCTCAAACATTTCAAATGCATATATTTATTTTTTTTAGTGGGTGGGAGGGCGAGGGACACCAGCAGAATAGAATCAAGACATAAATGTTGTTGACTTTTCTGGGGATCACTCCGAGAGTTAATAATAATAATAATAATAAACACACTCTATTGTGTCGGTTTGCATATTCGTGGGCATGCTGAAAGTAAACTGGTCCTACCTGAACAGTGGCATGACCGCTTTGGATAACTGTCAAACACAGCAAGAACAAACACCTGCGTTGAAAAGACACTGCCATTTTTGAAAGTCCTGTAATAATAAATGTTTGTTAAAAAATGTTCCTTGTTGATGTCCTCAGATATTAAATGGACTTCTTTTTTTTCTTTCTTTTTAGCGCTTCAGTAAAATCCCCATAAAACAAAGTTTGCAGTTCCGTCCGCTCGTGCCAGAAGGGCGGAAGATGTTCATCAGGTGTCAGAGACAGAGATGCGCAGATTTCTCTGCACTGCTGGAAAGTTGACCCTCTGAGCTCTGCACGCTGCCTTGGTTTCCTGCAGCAAGAATCCCTCCCACTAAGATAACTTCCAAGCATCTCCAGGCTTTTTCCTCGCTTTACATAATTCGGCTGCTCACAGAGAAACCTCTCGTAAAATAAAATAATTGTAAAATGGCATGTATCTACTTTTATATGTGAATGCACGTCCGTTATGCTTTAAATTTTATTTTCCATAGACGCCAAAAAATAAATGACAACTCAAACCCCCCCTAGTCAGTTTTACACAGCAGGCACCGCAGGAACACTGCAGCAAGTCCAAGCTCGGTCGGTTGCGAAGGGTTTTCCATCAGGGGTTCATTAATTGAGTAGCAGCGACACCTGCGGGCCAACCGCGGCATTGCACAATACGGTAACGCGCGTGTATGTTGGTGAATAAAACAGATTGCCGCTGGTGAACGAAGCGAACTCGCTCTAACCGCTTCGTTTTTATAAATATATCTGGATACCCACGACGACACAATACACATCAATAAAAATAAAAAAATTAAAAAAAAAACATTTAACGCTTGCAAAAGAAACCTGATATTTTCCGCCTCGCCTTGTCATGTTCCCAACTTGACTGACATCGCTTCCAGCCAATGACCGTGGAGCCCTTCGCAACCGTTGCGATTTCTCACCAATTGCCGAGCAGCATTCGCACCATCCACGTTCGGTAGACCCCCGGAGTGTATAAATAAGCGGGGGACACATTGTCGAGGAATGTGCAGCAGAACTCAGAAGCCATTTTGAGATGAAGTCTGTTGAGAAAACCCATGAAGATGCTGAAACCAACGAACATGGTTACATTTCTGTCTGTTTCTCCCTCCGTCTCCTCTGTCTCACCATGGCAGCTGTCAACCGACTGGACATTAGCAAAGCGGGGTATCAAGCTGAGCTCACAGGGTTAAAACGCCATTGATATGAAAGAGGAGGGTGTCTGTTTACTGTCTCTGTCGAGACATGTAACTCCGTGAGTCTTTTCCAGTCTGAAATCTTCCAGCAGCTCTCACAAACCAACGTCTCCTCGAGTGATTTGAGTTAATGCACTCTTGTACCGGGGAAGGGAGGCAGATCCGTTTTCCAATGGCTTCTGTGAGCCTTGTTTCCAGTCCCCCAGCCCCTGTTCTTGACAAAAACATGACAGACTCTGAGCTTGCAGGCGACGAAAGGTCGAGTAACGTTCTTGTGCAATTCTTAATGCGCTCTGTGAGTTTCAGTGCTGTGGGTCTACATGCTTGTGTTTCTGTTCTCTTTTAACCATGAATTGCAGACATTTCCAAGGTCCCCCCCTCCCCCCTTTTTTACCCTATTTATTTGTGAGTTGTTTTTTTTTTGTTTTTTTTTTCTTGCATGCCTCCATGGTGCATATAAATAACGTTGTTCAGACAGCCCTGATTTCACATCACTGCATCGATGACATTCATTCATGATCATTTCCATGCACGATGGAAGCAGACCTCGTCGTACTGCTAACGGCAGTTGGGATTCATGGATTCATAGCTCGGTTGTTGCCATCTGCAGGATACTATGCAAATGACTCTGATGTGAATGCCACGCCCATCCTCCTGTGCCGCACGCCGCCCAGCGGCGCTGCGCAGTACTGCCACAGTTCATTCAGGGTAGACACGATGCGTGTCTTCAGTGGGTGCAGGCCTGTGGCCTTGGGAGTTGACTTTTATTCTTACACGCCAGGGGGGTTTCGGTGATTGTGATCAGAAGGTGCTTTCTGGATGCTTTTGTGCCTCACTCTGAGCATCAGTAACCTCTAGCGGATTTTGGCTGCTGCTTTGAATATTTAAATCTGGCTAAGAAATAATGAGTAAATCCTACTTCATCTTGTGGCAAACTCTGTGGCTTTATTGCATGCTGCAGTATTATTCCGGTATCCCTGGAAACTATAGGCTTCTGGTATAAAGAGGTCAGCTGAGATGTTAAATCCTGAGATTTAGAATTTTCCGTCTCTCAATATCATTTAAGTTCAATATGTAAATGTAGATGAGTGTGGACATGGAAAAGGAGTAATTTTATTCCATTCTTGCAAACTGGTGTAAAGAAAAAAAGGTTAAGTTTATATGGAAGTAGCAGGATGTCACGTTAAAGCCTGATCTGCACTGTCTAGTGTTTGAAAACTGGCCTGTGCCACCAGGTTTGAGGTGCTTTTACATTCCAGGGTGTCTTTGTTCCACGTTCCCACATTCCCGGTCTTATGCAAGCAGCTGACATGTTATGAAAATACTTTTAGCTCTGCCATAGAGATTTGTGCAAGCGTCATATGTTGATAGGAAAGTGTTTTGCAGAACTGTTATCACAAAAATGTGTATATATATATATATATATATTGAACCTTTATCTTATCGCATCTCCGTCGTTAGTCCGTCACTATTCATCAGTTACATATGTTTTTTTTAGTCTATGTTGGTATTGGTTGACAAACGGCACATGCTTCATGAATCAAGATGAATTTGTTGATGTTGAGTTAAACGTGGCTTTCATAAAGGTTATACACATTTATTTACACGTGTGTTTATGTATGTGTGTATATAAAATGGGTCCGTACATCCATTTTCTATACCTACTTCATCCTGTTCTTTTCCAAGCCGTAGTTAGTTATTTATACAAAAACACAAAATTTCATCAGATTTTTTTTACATTTTTTTTTTTTTTTTTTTTTTAGTTGAGTTCAACTTTTCATGAAATTAATAATTCAGTCACTTGCAGAACATTTACTCACTGGATATTTTCTGGATATTTTCTTTTGACGTGGAAAATGATTTCAAAGTAGGTTAGAGGCTCATAAAATAGCCGTAAGTACTAAATGTGGTGTTGTCCTCTTTTGTAGGGAGGACGGCGAACTGGAAGATGGAGAAATCGATGATGAGGGGATAGGAATTGAAGAGGAGAACAAAGAAGTTACAGAGGCGAAAGAAGAGAAGGAAAAGGAAAAAGAAAGGGAGAAGGGTAAAGAAAAAGAAGAAAAGGTGCACAGACACTCCAGAAAAAGATACAAGAAGATCAGAGAGAAGAGGAGGTCCAAAAGAAGGAGACGTGACAGGCAGAAAGTAAGACATGCTGACACTTTTCATCACAACTTGGTATCTCTGACTGAAATTATGAAGTGATTAACAGTGATGTGATGTGTTTTTCTTTTGCTCCACATGTCCTGTCTTCAGCATCATTCCCCCTCCAGCAGCTCCAGCTCTGACAGTTACGACTCTGACTACGACCGACAGGAAAGGCCCAAAAACAGGAAGAGCCACGGCCCTAGTCGCGACTCCGATGGCCAGGCCTCTCAGGTGAGTTCATCAAAGCTGCCCATCCGCTTCGTTCATTTTCGTGTAAGTGTTATTACGGGACGTTATCCTGTCTCTGGTTTGACTGGCAGCATCTGAGGGGAAGCCATGGCAACTCAAAGAAGTCTTCTCCGCAAAAGAGCAGCGATTTTGACAAATACAGCGACTACAGCGATGACAAGTATGACTACGACGAAGAGGAGGACGACTACGAAGATGACATGTCCGAGTATCAGCAGCCAAAGGACTCAGCGAGTCAGGGAAGGGGACGTCACGCCAAAGACCAGATGAGCAGAGGAAGCATGAGGGGGATGAAGCACCAGCAGTGTACGAATCCTTTTCACGTTCAAACACCTTTGACGTTAGATCATTCTAGCGGTACCTTCTGTCCTGTGGTGAACCGTAGGTTTTTGTCTTGAATGTGATTGAAGGGGGGTTTGTATTCGTAAGCATTTTTAAATTGTAATTTTCAGTTGGACAAAGAGGAAGAGGCAGAGGGATGGGACCAGGACGGGGACGCGGGATGCTGAACAAGAACAAGAAGCTGAAGGGCAAACCCTGGGGGGGGCGAGGACGGGGTCGAGGAGGAGACCAGAGCATGGAGGACGCAGGACCGGTGAGTGCATGCCAACGAACTCGGCCAGATGCGCTGTAACATGCTTTTAGTTTACACCCTGACGTGCAGCTGTGTCACTTTACAGGACAAAGCTGTTTATTGTTGTACAAACGTGATATAATTGCTTTTATCACAGGAAGGAAAGAACTCTTCAGGCTTTCAGAAGAAACGGCCGATCATGAGCAAGGAGTTCATTAATCAGCATACAGTTGAACACAATGGCAGATACATCTGCAAGTATTTCCTGGAGGGTCGCTGCATCAAGGTATAGGAGCATAAAAAGTTGTTTTTATAAAGGATAGCCACTCATGTGAGATGAAAATATTTAATTGTTGTCTTCACACAGGGGGAACAATGCAAATTTGAGCATGAGCTTGTTGTACCTGATAAGAAGAAGGAGCTTTGTAAATTTTACCTTCAAGGATACTGTAGCAAAGGAGATCATTGCATTTACATGCACAATATCCTTTACTAAGTGTTTGTGTAACTGCTTTGCATGACTATGTTACAACATATTGCACTTTTGAATTAGTTTTTGTTTTTCCTGAACTTGAGTTTGCACATGAATACCCCTGCAAGTTCTTTCATACTGGAGCCAAATGTTATCAAGGAGACAACTGCAAATTTTCCCACAACGTCTTGACTGATGTGACCAAAGAGCTGCTTGAAAAGGTAAAACAAAACAAAAAAAGACGCTGATGCCGGTCTTCTATTCTCAGCATTAATGGTTCAGCGTCGTTTGACTTCTTGTTGCTGCTGACTTGTTAGATAATTAGCACTGAAGAAGAGAACGCCCGTGAGGATGAGCTGGAACTGGAGGATCTGAGAAAACAGGGTATTTCTCCACTTCCCAAGCCGCCTCCCGGCGTGGGGTTGCTGCCTACTCCTGGTCAGAGCAGTCCCACAGATGGAGCCTCTGGAAAGAAGATCCCATCTTTGTTTGAAATCAAGGTTCAGCCGACTGTAGACTTGGCACAGAAGATTGGTCTGAGGTAGTGAAAATAATCTGTAATCAAAGTCTAATCAGATTCCAAAGAGTGTTCCTATCTCACTCTAGATGTTGCTGCTCTCCTTTTCAGTGGATCCAACTTCTCCCAGAATCAAGGTGATGGCTCTAATCAGTTCAGTGGCAGTCCAGAGGACACGGAGGGAACAGCCCCAGTGCCTTCAGGTGCTCCTGTTCCTCCTATTCCTCCCCCTGAATCAACTACTCTCATGGGTCACCCTACTGGACCTCCTATGCCCCAGAGCCCCCCAGGACTGCACCCTCCACATGGGTTTCCAATGCGGCCACCAGCCCCCTCTGGTCAACCCACACCCTTTCATGGACCTAATATCAACCCACAGATGAATTTGCAGAGGCCTCCGTTCCCTCCTATACCAGACCTACAAGTGTTGCAAAGTCTCCTCCCTTTTCAGTCAGTGGGTCAGAACCCAGTAGACTTCTTGAGCAGCTTTCTCCAAAACCCGCCCATCGGTCAACAGGGAGGTCAGTGATATCCTAACGTGGTTATCTAATAGGTTCATGGCCTTTTAATGTGGTACTGAAGTGGTGTGTCTGTTGTCGGTTCCCCCAGAGCCCAGCCTGGCCTTTGCACAGAACCTCCAGCAGCAGATGGGTGCCGAGGCGCAGTTACAGTCTTTACCACCAGCAGTGCAGAAAGCCATCCTTTTACACTTAACGCAGCAGCAACAACAGCAACAAGAGTCACAGGGGAATGAGCCGCCCAGAGAAGATGGCCAGGATAGTACCAGTGAAAACAGAGGTACGTGTCCCTGCTCAAGGAGCTGATTTAAGATGCAGCAAAATCTTCTCCTCAGAAACGTGTAGAAAGAAATGAAAGCGACCTGTATTACCCCAAAACATAATAATTACGCATTTAGAAAAACGCTTTGGGGTTGGCTTGTTATTGATATATTTATACTGCTTGCATGCGTGTATTTTTTTTGCAGCTGAAACCACAAACTGGTACTCAAGCGATGAAGAGGATGGGGGCTCTTGTGTCTCGTCCATCCTTAAGTCTCTGAAGAAGCAGAGCGAGATGCAGCAGTGCCAGTCAAAGCCTCCTCACGCTTCCCCGGGAGCTGTAACTCTGGGCGATCCTCGGCTTGTGAAGGAAAGGGCTGCACCCAGTGACCCTCGTGTGAAGACGGACCCTAGGCAACGACTTCTAGATGCCAAAAAGGAGTTTGATGGAGCTGCGGATCCACGGCTCTCCAGAGACCCCAGGAAACTGAGACCAGCGGAGTCAACTTCCTATCGCCAGCAGAGCCATCCCGCTCTGCAAAAGCCTTCGACGGGAGAGGAGGATGATGAGGGAGAGAGGAAACTCAGAGACAGAGCTGTTCTTATCCCTCAAGATGCCAGCCCTGGCACGGTGCTGCGGGACCCTCGTTGCCAGCTAAAGCAGTTCAGTCACATCCGGGTGGACATTTTGCTTCAGCGGCCTGCTTTTGCTCAGACAGTGGTGTGGGGTCCTGAGGATCTCATTCCTTCGCTTGTTCCCAAACAGGAGCATTCCATCAACCTTCCGCTTCCCCCTCTAATTGCTGATGCTCAGATGAACCGAACGAGCCTGCCCGATCAGACCCTGGTTTCCACCGCTCCGCCATCTGACCCCAGACTAGGCGCTGCACGCTTGAAGGAACGTCTGACTCGATTCCCCAGTGGATCCTCAGACGCTCGATCCTCCGCAGAGAGACCCGTGGACCCACGCCAGCAAAAATCTTTGGACCCCAGACTGAAGCGTACAGGAAGTCTGGACTCCAGGCTGCTGGGCCAGAAAGACTCCTCCTCTGCTGGAGGACTTGTGGACCCGAGACTACAGAAGAATTGTGCCAGCAGCTCTCCTCAACCTGCCCAAGGCAAGCCAGAGCCTGAGAAGCTGCCGCCGTACGCCCCGAGACTGTCCTCCTCTGGTGGAGGGATGGAGAGCCCCACTACGATCCTTGGGGGTATCAGCTTGTACGATCCTCGTTCTCAAACTGAGCAGGCTCCGAAGGAGCAAGTGGAGACTCCTAAAAAGACAGGAATTCTCAAGCACCCTGCCAAAAAAGGGAACACTCAGACGCCTTCGCTCTCACCCACCCATCAAAGCGGCTCTCTTGAGGAAATGACAAGCACAGATGTTGCCTCATATCAGACTTCTCCTCCCGCTTCACCCCCAGAGCCTCCCGCGTCACCCGTCAAACCCCCTGCAGTTCACAATCTCCCCATCCCGGCACTGGCCGGCTTGATCCGGCCCCAGTATACTGACCCCAGGCAGGCGAAACAAGGAGGACAGGGTTCTGCAGGTGCACAGGAAGAGATAGAGGACCAGAAGGAGCAGCAGGAGGAGGAAGAGGAGGAAGTAGTTATGGAGGAAGAACCAAATCAGAATGATCCAGACGACGAGGCAGATGACAGGACCCTCAAAGACGTCTTCAAGACTTTTGATCCTACTGCTTCTCCTTTCTGTCAGTAAACACTTAACTAAAGAAATAAGTTACGTAGGATTTGTAAATTAGTGAGACATGTCTATCAGTCTTTACTTAGCTCTTCGTGGATCTATTTATTTCTGTATATAAGCCTGTATAGAATACCCCAACACACTTCTGTCAGTTCGGACCTCGCGCTGGACAGATGAGCAGACACAGCGTGTAGGTGTTTTCATTTAATTATACTAACGCTGAAAGGTGCGTTTGTATCTAACTGTCTTTTATAGTCGTGTAGTTTTCAACAGTCCTAAAGTAACTGTTATTTTTTTATATCCAAATTCCACCCTGCAAAAAAAAAGAGAAAGAAATCGCTTTCCCTGCAGAGATGCTAAATGTTACATCTTCTTTGAAACCATTGCTTTTTACATATTTAACATGACACTTTTATATCATTAAATCTGTGCATTTATCCTAATTTTTACACGTTTTTTTTTTTTTTTTTTGTATCACACGACCAGATACGACTTTGTGATTTGTCAACCTCTGAGATGATCAGTTCAGATAATCAGAACAGAATCCTTTTTATTGTAAGTACCGCGTGCCGATGTTGATATTTGAGAATTTTTTTATTCCTTGCCTACCGGTTCCGAGTTTTTAAACTTTGATAGGTTCAGCTATGTTGCAGAGATGTTTGCACTATATCTGACGGTTCCCATGTTTGCTGAACACATTATAACACGTTTCTTTGTAAACTCAATATTTGCTTCACGGACGTGAACCCGCCTGTCCACTGGGACAGATGGACACGGTTACTTTCTGATTATTTATCTGTGCCATTTTTAAAAAGTACTCTGGCAAACTGGTGAGTAGCAGGAGAGCCCTGTTTTCAAATTCATTGATAATCATTATAAAAGCTGAGGAATTAAAACATTTTACTAAGAAATAACTACCTTTTTGATAGTATTGCAGCTAAACGTATATCATTTCTGTTGGAGGTGACTGTAGATTTTTTGCTACAAAGAGTGAATACTGCAGTACCGAGATGGTGTGTTACTTGTCTGTAATGTAAGCTGGTTTTGTTTGACTAAAAGATAAGCTATTTCCTTTTTCTATTGCCTTCATAATCCACATTGTATATTTGCATTTTCTTTTCTTTTTTTATACCACATGTACAGTGTGTTTCAGTGAGTGTTTCAACAGTGATGCTTCATTTCTTTTATCGTGAATCAGTAAGCTGGTCGTGGTTCTTTAATACTGTTTGGCATTTTAACAACACGCAGCCATTATTTCAGCAATTTTTATTATAAATACCTGAAATAAAGTTGACATTACAGCTTTTCTTTGTCAGAAGCTGTGATCTCGCGTCTCGGTTACATGTATCATACGGAATCGAATAAGCTCAAATAAAAAACGTTGATGTTTCTTATCAAGACTGTCTTTGGGGGTTTGGAGGTTTTTTTCAGTGTTTTATATTTAATTATAGGCATTAGTTTTGAAGTTATACATCTCACTTGAAGCCATCTTGTACATTAACCTGGGGGGCAAGGCTGGGCGCTAACGGGTGCGACGACGTCTTCCTCAAACCCAGCTCGTCGGTTTCTGGGTTCGACGTCTGCTGGGCTCGATGGAGTTCCAGGATTCTCTTCCACTGGAAGCACAAAGCCGTAGCCTCTGCTCCATCCGAGTCGGGCTCGGGCTGCTTCAGACCCTGGAATGATGTGGATGTGTCTTTATTATTCAGGACTTAGTTAAAATAAATAAATAAAACAAAAAAACACCCTGTAATATCTGCTGCCGTATCCTAAAGTGGTGGTTAAAAGTGTTTCATATGCTGTTTATACATATTCTACGTTGTACAGTTAGATAAAGAGAGCCAAACATTTGAGTGACCAAACATGAAATTCCCAAGTAAAAAAAACATATTTTTGTGATCCTTTTAAACGAGTTTCTTAAAGGGCTCAGTGAATTTTAAGCAACACTGTATATACATCTATAGGCAACGGCCTCAGATAATCCCAGATAAATGAATGCTTGTGGCGCCCTATTTATACTTACTGTAATGCAGGCGGTTTCTGCAGCGTGGACCCCACGCAGGACAGTCTGGAGAAGGTTTTGAGCATTCTTTACCAGGATCTCATCAGACGACTTGCACCCAGGTGTTACAGCATTGACACTTTAAAATAAAAAATAAAAATAGAGACGCTCGAAAGTCTCGGTAACAATCTGCCAGGTAGTGCTGAGTGTGTGAGTCCTGGTTGAAATCCACTGACCTGGAGATGATGCTGAGCTGATTGGTGACGGTAAGAATCTGATCAATTATGAGGGAAAGTTCAACTGTACACTGTTTATCGAGGCTGTGGTTGGCAATGACTCGAATAAACTGAGTGACTGACTGGCATTTTGAAATGACATCCTTGGCTGCGGTGACAAATTCTTCTTTGTTCTAAAAAAACAAACAAACATAAATAGATAGCTGGATAAGCACATCTGCAAATATGCAGGTGAAAGCACTAAAATGAGCTCCTGTGTTTTACACCTGTATTGGGCCTCTCTTCTTCAAATATTGTGTCATGTGACATATTATGTCAGCCATCTTCCGGGTCACCTGGACGATTCTGTTGTCTTTGGGATCCCAGCTGTCGCTTTTTTGCTTCAGAATAAGAGATGTGTGGCTCAGCGAAGGAGCTTCTTTGTGCACCGCAGATGCTGCACCATCCTACAGAGAAAAGCCAAAGCAAAATTGATTTTGATATCGGTGAACAAAATGAACCATTACATTTTGTCAGTCTTTAGATACCTACATCTTTTTTCCGATGTTTATGTTTGGCCACATCTGCAATGTTCACGTTCATGTCTGGAGCATGTACAGTTTCTCTCTGCATCGTCGTGTCAGGAAATTCCACTTCTTTGACTTTAGGTGGCATCATAACCATAACTTTACTGATGTCCTCAGGCGCTCTGCCCTGTAGGCCAGCCTTGATGTGCTCCGTAGACGCCTGGTGAATCCCATCTTGTTTCCTTATCTCCTCCACTACATAGTGGGCTTTTGCTGACCAGCACTGTACCTGCACATCCAAACTGAGTGTGTCACAGATGCAGTGAGTCTCCACCATGAGCCTCGCCCTGCTGATTATATCTGAGACCTGAAAAGGCAGGAGATCGTTGATAGACCTCAGACAAGAGCGAGCGTGCGGGTCGCGGATGTAGTTTAGGCAATCCTGCAGTTTTTTGGTGGCAGTTCTGATATTTTCCACAAGTGTTTGTGCCACGTTTTCAAATGCTCGCTCTGTTTCCTCTGTGTTAGTCTCTCTGAAGTGTTCGGCGGCAAAATGAGCGATGCCAACGATATTCTGAAGTGCAGCGTCATAGTCCTTGTTTTCTTTGCTCAGACGAGAAGAAAGCACTTTTATTTTAATCAAAAGAAGTCTCTGAAAGAAGACAGAATTGGCGAGCTTCATCAAACCTGGCATAATATCGCTTTCTTCTGCAGCTCTGAGATATGCTTCGGTCAGTGTTTTTAGTTCATCCTTGTAACTTGTCAACTGTTTTGATTTGTAAGCGCTTCTGCAGTTCAGGCTGGTGAGCCTTGCCGCCTCCTGGAGTCTGAGGGAGTTTTCAGACAGCGCTGAGAGCTGTTTCTGAGGGCTAAACTGGTTTGTTGCAGTTGACGTTCCTATAATCTTATCCAGAGAATTTAATAAAATCTGAATAGAGAGACCCCATTGCATGCAAAGTCCTTCGAGCTGATCTACCTGCGTTTCCATTGATGCGGAAAGCTCTACCAGACACCTGGTGCTGTTCTGGGCTTTGCTCAGCTTGCTGTGTAACACGCCAAATGTTTCTTGACCGTCAGAATGTAAGTTTAAATCCGACGACGTCAAGACCTGGACCACATCAGCACACAACGTCATCACTTCATTTAGCTTGTGGGCCTCGCTGCCACTTGTAGAAGGCAGATTTCCTTGCAGTTCGGCATAAACTGCATGGTACCACATTCCAGCCGCTGGCAAGAGAACCTTTCTGATGTTGTTAATGAGGTCACAAAACTGGGTGCTGTGTCTGTAGATGCTCTCGGTGCTCATTGCTGAGCTCATTGCCGTCTCTTGGGCAGTCTGGACGAGCAGCGGGGTCAGTGACACCAACGCCGCTCTAAAGCTTTCTAGCGTGTGACAATCAACCGCGTCGACAATGACTAAAGCTTCCTTTGAAGCTTGGGCATAACAGTTTGACAGCTCGAGAACTCTAGTGCAGGCCCGGTTGAGCTCTGACACGTCTTTCCCTTTAGTCACAGTCACAACTTCATACAGCAGGGGTAAAAGGTCAAACTCAAGAGGCTCGTGGATCATCTTAGGCTCATCCAGGACAGCTGCTGTCTTTAAATCATTGCTGTCGTATTTACGAGCTAACTCCGCTTCCATCAGTTCCACGTCTAAATGTTCCTCCTCGTGTTTGGTTTGAGAATCCCATCTCATAAGTTCAAAAACAGGAGAATCTGAGTCCTTCAACATACGACCCGGGTTAGTCTCACAGGTGCCCCTGACGGGTAAAGATGACTCTGAGATTTCAGGCTCTCGTGCCGCCTCTCGCAGCGGGCTCAGGAGATGTGGGTGCCGATGGCCGTCCAGTCCCTCTCTGAGAACCTTAAAATTCTGAATGGCTGCAGAAACATTGTCTGTAAATGTAGAATACATCTCCACATTCAGAGTGGAACCAAGAAGCATGCTTCTGACTGACTCCATCACTTTAGTTTGACTTGACTGAACCTGTTTCAGTAGGACCAGAAGGCCGTTTCTGTAGATTGGGTTATCACTTCTGTCCAGGTGCCTCCTCGCTGTGTGAATCACCAGCTTCATGTGGTAAACTAGGTGTTTTGCATGTTTTTCAAACAGTCTATGGCTCTGTTCCCTGTACGCCGCCTCACAGCCATGACGGTCACTGACCATCTCACTAATAGCAAGAGTGGTGAACTCCCTTACATCAATGACATCACTGACAGCATCATGTAGCTGAAAAATTTCCTCCTCCCATTTCTGATGTACATCATAAAGCTTTTGAACAGTCTGCATTGAATTATCTGCCAGCTCCAGTGAAAGAGGTTCTATTCGAGCTCTTAGTCTGGTAAGACATGCACGCGAGTTCTCCGCGTTCTCCAAACTCTTTGCATCTACAGCAAGTGCTGAGATGAAGTTTACCACTTGGACAATCCTGTCAGTGCATGATATGAAATCCTCAACTATTGGCTGAATAAAGGAGAGATCCTTATTTGCAGTAGAATCTGCGACCAAGACCTGCGTTGTCGTGCTTAGAAGCTCATCAGCCGTAGAAGATGCTGTGAGAAACGTGTCCAAGACTTGATAAAGGACTGTATCTATTAAGGCTTTGTCCAGCATTTCTATTTGTTGGACCAAAGAGGCGCAGCTCTTCTCAAAGCTTGGTTCAGATTCATCAGGATCCTCTGAGGAACTTAGGATCTGTTTTATGTCAGACCAGGACTGAAGAACATGGCAGCAGTGGCTCACTGTCCTTTGCTGAGACTCTCTTTGAGAAGAGTTTGCCACAACCATGCAGTGGAACACGACATCTCTCACCAAACTGTCGAGACTGCTGTCTTGAATTGTGGCGGTAGAGGAATTTGTTAGTAGGTGCAACAGACCATTACGCCGCTCAGTATAATACCCACATGGTCCCAGTGGTGCTCTGTTGTTGTCACTCCTAAGAGTTACACCAATGTCCCTGATGGTGCTTTGCACCTTGTCCAGAATGTACCTTTGGGCCACTTGCGCATCCTTACTTGCTGGGTATTTGATGGTCGTGCACATGGCAGTGTGCAGCATAGAGATGCACTTCCTCAGAGTCTCCAAGGAGTCGAGAAGCTCTTCAGTTTGTCTGGGATCCTTTAAGGAATAAGCTCTGTCTAGTGTGAGTCTATTGAGGAGAAGCAGAGCTTCAGAAAACATTTGGAAAGATCTGAGCAGAGACTCGATGTCTGAAGAGGAGCCAAGCTCAGACAGAAACTCCAAAACCCGGTCAGCAGCAGCCAGGACTCTTCTCACAGTAGCATCGTCGTCCACCAGCAGGACCTAGCAGCAGACCGATATTTTTAGTTCTGCACAAATCTTTTTAAACTAAATCATCAAAACTCACAGCATACTTTGACTATTCCCAGGAAGACGTTTTGCGTCGCAGTGATGAGCTCCTCCTTGTGCTCAGTCAACCTGGGCTGGATGCCCAGTTTCTGAGCTGCCAGCAGCACGTGCTGTCCAGTCATAGAGAACGACTGGAGCAGGGCCGACATCTCTCTCTGAAAAACTTCATCCTCTGTTTCACTCAACTGCCTAAAAGTGAAGGGTTTAGTGTTCTTCTGATAACATTTTTTTTTTTTTTTTTTTTTTTTTGATAACATAACTGCAAATGCCATCACTGAGTAAAAATTAAAAATGAAGCCACATGTTGGTGTGCGACTTGCATCTTCAGGTGGTACATACCTGGAGGCCACTGCTGCCATGTTCTCAGTAGCTTTAGCCACAGCTTGAGCTGCTGCCTCCAGCTGGCTGAACTGATCTGGATCTTCTGCACTGTCACACAGCAGCACCAGGAGGCATAAATGACTTGCGATTGGAGCGACCACCTTCTCCACAGCCGCAGTCCTGACAGATCCAAGCTCCAGCAATGAGGACATGGTTTTGAAGCTCTCTCTGCTCAAAAGAAAGCAAGCTCCTCATTTCATCGTGATGTTTCAGCGAAAGACTGTGTGGTAGTTTTATTAATAATTCATTCTGTTTCCCAAAGTAGTTGGTGCTTGGTTTCAGTGCTTGGTTTCATAGCAACAGCTGTCATCTGAACCTAACTAAACAGGCAACAATCATGTGAGGTGAGGAGTCAGAATAAAACTGTACTTATATTTTGAGAACAATCTCAAGTTAATATAATAACAATGCGTTCTAGTAAAATATCAAGACATCAAGTATTACACAGTTGCAATTGATTATAGACTTAAATAAAATAAAAGCCTGTCTCAAGATATATATATAAATCCCATGGAAAGATTATGATATACGCTCCATCCGTCCGTCCGCCCGTCCGTCCGTCCGTCCGTCCGTCCGTTCATCCGTCCATCCATCCATCCATCCATCCATCCATCCATCCATCCATCCATCCATCCATCCATCCATCCATCCATCCATCCATCCATCCATCCATCCATCCATCCATCCATCCTGCTCAGGGTCACGGGAGTCAATCCCAGCTGTCATCGGATGAGAGGTGGGATGCACCCTAGACAGATCAACAGTCCACCCCAAGGCCACACACATTACGTTTACACTGCCCCAGGGCTCAATTCTGACTTTTTCCCGGTGACTGTTCACATTACTTTTTAAATATGACCTATGCCAGACTCCAGCGTGAGCTCTTCAAGGCCTTGATTTAACCTTCATGTGCAACAGAACAACATGACATCTTACACAGCACTCTATGGACTTAAGTAAACAGGAAAACGTGTTGACAGAAGAGGTTGATGGTGGGAAAAATGGAAAAAACAGATGTGTTGACTGACCCCACCCCCCCAGTGGTTATTGTACTGGGGAAGCGGGCAAATACTTCAGAACGTGATGATGAGGAGGAGAATGAAAGGAGTGTTAAATTAAACGTAGAGGTGTTGTTCAGAGCTGGTGCCCCTGTAGATAGGTCCTCTGGATTATTTTTGCTGTTTTCCACATTTTTCTTTTTTTCTATGCGTGATAATCCCCAATGTCAACCAAGGACATCACATGTAATTCCACTACGGGCCATACAGCTGTTCAGACGGAGCTCACATTTCAAAAAAATTTGATCTGCATGCGATTTATTGAAGTGGCTGAAATCTGATCCAAAAAGATCACATTAAATGTTTTTTCTTTTGCTGTGCACAGCAAGCAGCAATATTTCATTAATAAATATCAATTTTGATACACTGATCAATCAAATATAACTTTTTTCTCCAAATTAATAGTAATTCTTTTAAGTATGGCAAGGATTTATTGTATTTCCATAGAGAAACGTTTAACCCTTGTGATAAAAATATAACTTTTCCTATCCTCAACAATGAATATCAACATATATATCTCTGATACTACACAGCCAGGTGTATTTTGTCTTTAAACTAAACCATGGCAGCGCTGCCAGTAGAGAGCACCACACTGTAGGAAACTGCAGTAAACCAGCTCTTCAGTCCTGTTGATGAAAGAAGCACACAGGGCTCAGAGGTTTCACTGTGAGATTTAGTAACAGATAAATACACAGCTCAAACATGACTTTACACACCAAACAGCACACGATAATGGAAATGATACTCCGTGACAGTAGTAAACTCAGGACGAAAAAAACCCACATAATGATGTGATAAATGGTGACAACAAACACAGAATTATCACAGTTACGCTTTTACAAACAAAAAGTCAAGTGTCAGTTCCTTGCATACGTGTAGAATAGCGCCGGTTTAGGTGATGCTGGGGGCAGGCGTGGATGTGCACAGCAAGTACAGTGAGGGTCATACAACCCAAGAAGTGACGCAACCATAGTGATCCGTTAAGTGACTTGCTGTATAAATAAAGAAAAAAAAATGCTAAAAAACTACTTTGGTTGTTTGGCACTGCATGTTTAAATTTTACTCTGGCTTGTGCAAAATTATCCTTTTATTTTATCCTTCTTTGCTGTGTATCTGAACTAAACTAATCAATTATCACCCAAAGATCAATCATAAAGTCATTCATAACAGACATGAAGATTTTTCTGGGGTGTCATTCATTTTTCTTTTCCATGTTCTTTGTCAATCAGCACATCAAATATATAAATAGCTATTATTCTGACTTTCTTTGAGGGCCTTTCATTAAAAAAAAATACTTCCCTGTGTTCCCATGGATGATTAAACCTTACATTCAAATAGCTCCAAACAAAACGTGGGGAATAAATCAGGGCAACGTAGAGGTGGACTTGAAAGGAGACGATTTTTTTTCCTTTCATTTGTCCACAGATATCTTTTTTTATTCACATTAAATCCCTATACAGACTAACTGAACTGTCAAGTTAAGCATGTTTCTCTTGGGGTGAAATAAACCACTATCAAGTTCAATTATGAGTAGCTTACAACACAATCAAAAAAAAAAAAAATATTCAGGAGCTGTAAACTGAGCGAATACTTCCACAGATATTTTGCTCTACTGTACATCGTTATAATGTGAAACACTGAAATTTAGTTCATTTATATCATGACTTAAAGGCACCTGTGGACAACTCAGGTGAAAGGCGGATCCCGCGTAAAAATCCTTAAAAGTGAGCAGCTGCTTTGACTTTATGACATTAGAGCAATGTTTTGCATTTCCGACACAGCAAATGAACTGTTTCTGAAGAGGTGTACAGTGCCATAAATGACCACATTTGGAACTAGGCTCTATAATGGTCTCGGAAAATTTTGACTGAGCCTTCAGAGCTTCAAGCACAATGTTAGTGGGTAACACGAGGACTGTGCCTTTTTACACACAAAATTAGCTCAGGCTGATTATCAGTGGAAGGGATGGGGGAGTCAGACAAGGAATGAAAACAAACAATATTTTATAAGATGGAAGAAGTACAAGACAAATACAATCTTTCGCTCCCAGTAAGCGGGATGAGCTGAATATACAAAAACAATTCCACTCTTATAATATATGGGACATATCTTTGGCACAAAATGTAAAGCTATGGAGTAAAGGCTTTCATTCTTATCAAACAATCAGTGCTTTAAAGAAAACAAACTGTAGATACAGTATGCTTGTAATCGCTTCAAAACTCTTCTCAGAGCTCAGTTTTATACAATATGGCTTGAAGTGTAAGTATAAAAATAAATTTGCTATCTAACACAGCCCTGAGGGTTTTGTTGTCCATCAGTACTCATGCTGTCCACACATCCCCCCAATAGATGTGCGGGTCTCCATCAACAGCTCCACTTCACTGGCCGGGAGTTACCTCCTCTGAGATTATCTAATTTCCACAGCAAGCGTCCCTTTGCAAGCCACACTGTCACCTCAGAAGCCCCTTTTCCTGGACCCCCCCCACCCCCACCCACAAAAAAATATTGAGTCTCCAGAAAATATGGAGAATATTCTTTTCTTCCACATATGGAAGACTTGGAGGACCTGGTGCCGCCAAGGGTGGCTGGGCCGCGACACCCTGTGCTACTGGATCCGTCTTGACCCAATTCCTAATGTCATTGGCTCCTGCGGGACCCTCATCCAATGTCTCAGTGGTTCTTTTCCATCCAGTCCCAGCTTTCATCACTGTCCTTCCTGTTCTTTTCGGCCTCGATGATCTCTCTGTAGCGCCGACGGAAGAATCCCATCTGTCAAGCGAGAGGAACAGCAGTGTGAGTGGTAACAAAAGACGCACATGTGGTCACATCTGACTGCAGTGAACAAGCTGTAGTTTTGGGTTTCAGCTCATTAACTGCGTGACAGCTTTCAAGTGAACAAACAATAAAATGCATTTGTCCCTTTCAAACCAAAAACCATCACTTTTGCACATTAGACTAACCGGGTCCCTCTGCGTTCACTCTTTGTGCTTAGCCACACTTATTGGCACTTTTATTTCCCTTGAAGACATGAGATTTGCTAAAATGTTACTTCTTTTAACTAAATATGTAATTCTGAATGACTTCAAAGTGCTTCAAAGCTTCTCTGAGAAAGTCCCTTGTTTCAGCTGCTTTATTATAAAAATAATGTAATTTTAGATCCAATAACAAGTCAGAACCTGAGGTCACTGTGATGGATTATATCTTTTAAATGAAACATCTGATACTGATGGAAAACAATAAATGTCTGGGGGGTAGAAAATCAGTTGAAAATATTAAAACATATTATCCACAAATATGGTGGAAGAAATGTGTCTTGTCTTTAGAAATGTAAAACTGCATCCCCGTTAACGTTACGCACAGCTCTAACATGCATTAAGCAACTGTAATATAAAGGAGATTATGGAGGTATGAAACGACTCTTGGAGCGTGTCTAAACACATGCTGCCTTTTTCACTACGACTCCATTCATTTATCTGCATTTGGCTACTCAAGTTTATTGATATAAACCTGCGCTCTCCTCAGGCATTTCCTGAAAAAGGCAATACAGGACATGTGCCTCTGTTGTAAGTGGGGCTTATTTTGGCAAGGTCTGAGGACCTGGGGATCCGAGGGGGATGTATCCCTGGACCAACATTCCAAGGTTTAGTGGTGGTATTCCCAGTGGAAGATGAAGCAGTGAAAAAGAAAAGGAGTTCTGTGCTAACAGGGCCTCTGGATATCAGTGTAATTGCCATTTCCCCTTTAGATTCCTCTTTCATGTGAGTGGTATGGTGTGAATTACTGTCCAATCTGTGATTTGTCCTTTTCATGGCTGTCAAAGGCTCTAAGAAAGCTCTCAGGCCCACATCTTTTCCTGGCTTCCAGCTGGCTCTATTCAACTGAATACTGTGTTGACATCTGCCTAGAGTTAACACACCCCCCTTAGCTGTCACACACAGGACTGTGCTGCGTTATCTCGTAAAGAAGCCTTTTTACATTTTAAGCTAAAAAAAAAGAAAAAAAAGAAGAAGAAGAAAAAAACAAAACAGTGCACACGAGGTGGCTTACCTTCCAGAGTAGCACAGCTAGCAGTAAGAAGATGAGGATTCCCACCAGCAGACTGATGGCGATGATCCAGCCAACTACGTAGCCCCGCGGTTCCTGACTGTGGAGGGCCTCAAACACCAGCTGAAACACAGCAAACTTCAGTGAGTCACACGCTGATACAACACACAAGAACACACTTCAGGCCAAGATCTGCTGCTAATGCAAGATTCAACAAGAGCTACAGGTGAGCCTGAAATCAGACAGCAGGACACTCAACATACTGGATCATCCTCATCATTCAAGCAACATAAATACAGTCCACCCTCGAGCACAGTAGAGGCACCCAAGATGGAAAAGGACGGGGTTTGCTCTCCGTGCAACGACTCTTAGAGGTCCAAACTGAACTTCGTTTGTCTTGGTCTGAGCCCTATTTCAGTGCAGACTGAGTTACTTCAATGATGAACTGCTGTGAACGTCGTTGGTCAGATATTTGGTCCCTAGAGGTGAAGGTTCAATGACTCTGATGACCCCTAATGACTCTGACTTTCCATCTGGGGTTTACTTTTGGTCAGAACAAAAAACAAAAAAAAAAAACAACCTGTTAAATACATTCGATTCCCATCGACCGCAGCTTTGTGAGCTACTCTGCACTATTGGCATGTTAACTAGATAAAGTATAACCCAAACCAAGCACTGGGGAGATGTAGAAAACATAGAAACCCAGTCATTCGTTCATTAACTGACTTTTGTTCCTCACAGATAGTATGAACCTGAGATATTTCATGTTTTCTTTAATCATCAACTAGATTTTATTTGTTAATACAAACCCAGTTTTGCATGTTAGGCCTGCAACATTATCCAAACGTTGTTACAGGAGACTTTAGGGCTAATAAGTTAAGATAAGTAAGTAAACTTAAGTAAATAAGTTAAAAAATTTTTGTTTAAATATTTTTCTTAAACACATGATGTCAAAAGATGATTGTAATGATGACTTGGTACAAAAGCTGTCTTTGAGTCTTTGAGGAGGAAAAGACAGGAAAAGATCTTCATTTTGTCGACAAATTTGTGAGAAAAACATTGATTTTAAGTTTTTAAAACAATGTCTTCATAGAAAGAAAGAGGGTTGGTAAAGTTGGTTTCCCTCCAACCCCACACTGGACCCCACACTGACCATAGTCCCCGCTGAACACAGTGCCGGTCTCAAGCCTGGATAAATGGGGAGGGTTGTGTTGTGTAAGTCTTTAAAGAAAGACTGGGAGGGATTGGGGGGGTTTCTGGTTCTAGAGCGCATAAAAAAGTTTTAGAAAAGTTTGCGTATAGGGCAAGGGTTTGGACCTATGCTGATATAACCACATGGGCAAAAGGTTACTTTAGGAGACCTTTGTCAAGCACTACAATATAAAACTACAAACACCACTAAAATGCCACTTAAACCTTTACTGTGTAAAGGTTTATGTTAAAACTTGCTCAGAGGGACTGTTGACATCTCTGGGCTCAGAGGGATCTGGGATGGGAGAAAAAAATTTAGATTTTTTTTTTTAAAGTTCTGAGGAAAAACCGGTGTAGGTGTTAACTTGTCAAATTAAAGCCAATTAAAAGTCTTTTGTTATGGGCCAAACAGCACATATTCAATATTTCACCTGAACAGGTCATCACTTTCATTCTCTTATGGCTGCGTCTTTGCCGTTGGTAAATAACAGCTCCGATTATCAATACGTACGCTTGCTTGTGCATTTAAACTGATGTGTGTCACGTCTGGTAGATTGTTTAGTCATTACTGCTACCGGTTAGGTTTTAACAGTGCGCTGGCAAACCAGACACTTTCATCTGTGCTATTTATGATTTGTGCCCAAACATGAATAAGCTGGAGCGTATCTGCCCCTTAAACACTGGGTTTGATGTCATGAGGGCTTTATTTCAGTTTATTTATTCAGCTCATGAGCATTTCTGTTGTCTTTTAGGCCCAGAATGAGGCAAATTATGAAAGTTATTCTTTGGAAACTTAAAAAATATCCTGACATTCCAATAAATTAGAGCTACTCAGACTTTTTTCCTGACACAAGTGAACACTGACCAGCTGGATCGTCTGTCACTCACAGCAGACTCTGCTGCTCGCTGGATTAAATGAGACTTGACTACAGTGGAGGGAAGTGGCACAACATGATTCATTCTGCATGAATGCAAGCATGTAAACACGCTTCATTTAAATCACTTTCACGCACTCGCTCTTTGATATGCATTTGTTCATTATTTATTTCACAACTACCATTACTTTCCTCTTGTAAGTATATTTATGTGGCAATGAATCAAGCACATTAATGTTCATTTGAGGCTCTTTGACACTTCTGCTAACAAGTAATTTCCAACATGATCACTACGATTTATAAATTATAGTATGATGCACTAAAATAGCAGTACTTAAACTTGAATGATAAATTGCTCCACAGATCCCTTTCATGATCGAATTCAGGCTTTAAAATGGTGAACAGACTCAAGAGGACCGTGAAACTGATTCTTTCTGATAGTCTTAAACCCAGGTAAACTTTGTTTATTTTCTCAACTGAACAGGCTTTGAACTCTAATGTGGCATAAAACGGCAACTGTTAATTATGTCAAAAGCGAAGATTAATCTTTCTGTTAAAGAGTTTGCCACATTAACACTTCCCCCGAACACTGTGCTCTTGAATCTAGCTGCGGTTTTACATGACATTAAGGGCGCAGAAAAGACGAAAGCTCCACAGGTCATTCCACTTTTACTCCGACTTTCCCAATTTAGCTTCTGCACTCACTCGCTGTGAATACCATTGACCTCAACTCTGCATTTCTATATTTGCAACGTGCACACTCGGAGCAAAAACATATGGTCTTATGCGGGTTTGTTTACATGTCATGGTTGATAAAAACCAAGCTTGTTGTTGTTCTGTTAACCCGTAGAGTTGCTGTGAGCAGCACAATCAGAGACTACAAATCAAATTTGTAGTGTGTATTCTGGCTTGCAAGGCGTCATGCGGGAGCTCGTAACAACGTTTGCTAAAACCTCTGAGGGCAATAGTCACTGACGTGAGCACACTCTCTTAGTGCTGAAAGAGCGGCGAGCCCTGGACTCATTGAAAGCAGTGCTGACTTTTCTGTGCACCACTGGAGCACGGGGTCAGCCAGGTTGCAACCCAGTCAGCACCTTAATCTCTCAAGTGCTACCGCTGAGAGCACGCTGGGTGCTCAATATAATTGTCAAATCTGATCTGGTGGGCCATTCAATCACTCAACAAACAACAGCAGGGGGAGGGTCTGTCCTTGTGTACAGCTGAGGTCCTCGATAAAAGTCAAATCTCACAGTAAGGCTGGCTCAGTCCCCAGCTGTTCCCTCCACTCACATCCTTTATGACTTAGTGGAGCACTTAAAAGGCTCAAATAATGTTCAGTCACAGCAAGATAACAATAATATCCTTATTGACATATATATGTATATATATATACCACAGTGCCTTTGAACAAGACATAATCTCGCCATCTGCCGCAGTTCTGTTTAGAAACAGTGCTTGTGAATCTTGGAAGTTGTAACAATCCAGACTGAGCCAGCACAAATGCGTTTAAAAGATCAGCTCATTCACACTCAAATATAAAGAGAACACTCATCACTTTATCACAAGCCAAAATATTTTTCATCTTTATTTGGAGAAGTCCCCAAGCGTGCATCCTTAAAATTTTCCAGAGTTATTCAATTAGAACCTTGAGAAAGTTGCAGAAATGGAGTTCAAATACAGTACGAGAGAACAGTGGCCTGTCGCCAGCACAATTACTATTAACTAAACTCAGGGATTTCAGTGAGACAGCATTTCTGTCACAGAAGAATTACTGTTTGGATGGGAAGAAAATTAGTTTACAGGAAAAATGGTTAAGTCCTCACTTAGATGGTCCTCAAGGGGGAACAGAAAGTGATCTGCCTTATTTCCCAAGCAGACAAATTCTGTGTTCAAATAATTTAATGTCAAATGGATGATATTAAACCTTAGGAAACCTCTGTGTGTCGTACTCAGCTGCTCCCCTGTAAACTTGCGCGGAGGAAACGGAAGCATCTCGGCGTCACATCAGCGTTTGATTACACATAACCGCTGGCGTCGTAAAATCCTCTGAGTGACAGGAGCGACATCTGCTTTGATGCTGGCTTGTATTACACCCAGAACTCATCTTGTTTGTTTTCACCTGCGTTAATCACTCCCAAGGCGTTACCGCGGTGCGACAAAAATATTCCACCGTTCTGCCTCAGGGTCACACGGTGACCCGTAAGGGGCTAAGAAATGCAAAAACTAAGGTTTTACGTTCAGTTTTGCCTTTTATACAGTAGAGTTTGCTATCACAGATGAAAAAGACCAATATATACTCTGACATTACCATTAATTACTAACTTTATATGGTTAATAGGAACATGCAAGCATGGCTCCATATGAAAAGTCATATAAAGGTTTTATAATTGAGACAGATTGTAAATTCAAGGTGTACTCACAGAAATGTCATCTGGAAGGCCGTTAGGCACCTCCACTGCCCTGTCATTTACTTGTAAGCTGCCCCTTGTCACAATCTGGATCACAGAGGAGCTATCCTGCAAATGGAGAAAGAGTGGACTGCTGTGTCTTTTTATATTCACAATAACAAGCAACTCAATTAGTTGAATTTGTGACGTGTGTCTTACTGTCTTCAGAATCTCAGTGTTTAGCAGAAGTTTTATATCTATGCTCAAAGCTTCATCTTTTAACTGTGGACCCAGACTGCAGGAGATGGTCATGCATGCTCTTCCGGGCCGGTCACAGTCCTTAAAAAAACAAACACACAGGGAGTGGATTTGAGAAGCGGTGGCAGGGATGTGTGATAGGCAGATGTTGCACTGATTACAAAGAAAATAAGAATCCTCACAGGAGGTGACTCTCAGTGATCTCTGAAATGTCACAGTGCTGCGAGGGGGCTGCGTATTTACCAAGACTTTCCGCCCGGATTTGGAAAAGAAGACAAATATGGAGTGGAAGATGCTCTCCTTGTCCTGGGGGATGGTGCACGGTGTCGGGTTCCTGTGAGGGGTGCAGTTCCCTCGACCATCGGCCACCTGAAACAGCAGAGTGGGACAGAAAGGTGAAATCCCATTGTAACATCATATTTGTACTAAAAAAAAGCAAGCAAAAAAATACTTGTGCGTGACCTGGGTGTGGAGGAAATCAGGCGTTTATCATGTTTGCAGGCCAGCATCACAAAACTGTCGACACAGTCATTATGTTGCTATAAATTGCCCAATCCCACTATAGCTATGACTCTCCAGGACTCAACAGGACGTTCTCCCAAGCAACAGACTGGTACCCCTCCCAGACAGATTTCCCATATGGAGTGATTTAGAGGTGTCTGCTTTAATGCCTAACCCCCAGGGAGCACTTCCCCTTTCCCCTCTCCTCTGACCGAGCTGACTTTCTGGAGGTAGAAATCTCCCCTGGACTTCCTCGTCTGCTCCCTACCTCCCTGCATGTTGGGCTTTTCCTGCTCTGCGCTCTTCTGCTCTCATGTCCTGTGTGGCTGCCGCTGTTACTGGTGTAGGGTTTTGTAGATTTCTCTATTGACTGTGTTACCTTTGACCTGGTGAAATCCCCTCCTCGAACTAAATAGTCACAGGAAACACTGAAGACTAAGAGATTTTTTTTTTTTTTTTTTGGGAGAAAAACTAGAACCTTTGGTGTAACATCAGAAATGTGTTTGTTATCTCAACACATAAAATTCTGCGTGTTTACAACATAAATGTGTAACTACCGCAGGCTGGACAACGTTTTAACAGTGTTAATAATGTGGGCTTCCAAGCTTGAGATGGCATGAAACGGTAGCCAGCTCTGCAGGTATCCCATTCCAGTCTGGTTGAAGCTGTCTGATCCCATGAAAGTGATTCCAGATGGACTCTGGGAGGGTGGGATACTCTGACACTGTCTCTCCATTCACAGTAAACACAATTAACAGCTTGATCTCTCCCTGACCTACCTATGTGAATGGAGCAATGCAAGGGTTAAGAAAACATGCAAACCCACTGAGAGTATTGCGTTTCTGGCCCGAAATGTGGAATATTATGAAACCAAATGGATGGCTGGTTTCAGTAGCAACACCAACATTTTGGCCCAGAGGTTCACAGGTCCAGTAGCACCACACACTAAGCAAACTGTCCATGCCCCGACTGCGAGCCCAGCAGTTTAACAGCCCTCTATGCATAAACCATAAGTGAATCAGGGGAGAGGCACGGTCGACAGATGTGGGTCAGACAAAGTGAGCTAAAAATGTGGCTGCCTGCAGGTGAATAAACTAATAAATAGTGACTTCTGTTGGATGGATTGATGTACACAGACTGCTGCTGGTATCCACCTGGGTTTCAATGACGTGGAACATGTCAGCTCCGCTGCCCGACAGCCGGTTGGGTATCCTGACGTCCACAGTGGAACCGGGGAGCCTGCTGGGCCCCTTGTTTATGGCCTGGAACCATGTCACATAGCAACCGAGAGAGAGAGAGAGAAAGAGATGGAGATGAAGAAAAGATGAGTAACTATACAATGGAGAGTTTCAAAATAAAGAACTGAATAGAAGCTGTGCTTGAAGTACCTGGAAAGTCAGATTAAGAGGCTGAAAGCTGCATTCCATGTCCTCCAACCTGACGAAGCGCGAGGCATCGATGGAGTTTCCATACACAAAGGAGCTCGGCGCTACCACACTTCAGACGAGACCCACATTGTTCAGGAGGGAAACAGAACATGATGCATTAGCACGTAAGGTGCTGATTTAGGAGGTCACGCAAATAGTCATAAAAATCTCTGGTTCTGCCATGTGCAACTGGAAACAAGTGTTTTTAGTTTTTTTTCACATTTGTGTCCAGCTTTGCTCTAAACCCTCCCTTCACAGTTAAGACAGCAGCTTTATCGGATGTCAGCGTTCTGGCAGAACTGGGCTGTTTTACATCTCTGCACTACTATGATAAAGAATTCAGTGATAAGGCTTTTCAAGTTGATATCCTACATATGGAGGGAAACAAAACCCCTACTCCCTCTTCCTGAGAAGCACCAGATGAGTGAGCACCAGTCCAAGTGTTCGTTAGACAGCCTTACATTCATGTACTAGTAGCTACGCAACACTGAACGATCACATTTGCGTTAAACTCACCCAGTAATAGTGGTGTCGGTCTCGTGGATCAGAGGGATGGAAATATCCAAATTGTTGTCGGTAAGTTTGTGCTCTGGATTGGCACTACAGCATACAAAGAACGATAATGTTTACATTCTCATTTACTTTACGGGTATTGTTTGAAAGGCACGGAAATGTTAGACTCTTACCTTTTTGCTTTAACTAAGAACTGCAAAGTGTCATTTTCGCCAGAGAGCTTACTCGTGTCGAAAATCACAGCAAAATGATACTGGACGGGAAAATAGACAGAGAACATTTGGGTTGGCACTGACTTGCACCTCAATCATGAAATGTTAAATGAGATAACGCATGTTTACTCTATAACACTGGATTCTTTCCCCTCCTCTAAGGCTGGCCACACGCTACACGACCGTAAGCCAGATTGTGAGCCTGATTTGTCACCCACAAGGGCTGAATTTGAGGTTTGTTGCAAGCGATTATTTATCCAAAAACAGTCCACAAGTGTGTGGTGTGAATACGTTTCTTATACTGCTCCCAACTGCATAGGAGCCTCCACGATCTCAAATTATAGATAAGAAAACATGCTCGATATCCGACTGGCAAAGGGAGTGAATACATGCTGGGTGGAATCACAAATGCGAACTTAACTCAACCCAAATCCAATGGAGTATGAGGAATGAGGATAGTAGTCTCCCAATTTAGCTGATTCATCTAGTGAGTGAATCAGTTGAAACTGTTCTTACGTCTGGGATCTACCATTTCTTCAAAATTGGTTGAGATTTATAGATCGTCTAGAGCGTAGCCAGCATGAAGGTGCCTTCACCAAGAGGGCTCCACACCCCACGGAGTCGTGATTCACTGAGATTCCCGGGCATCGGGTTCGACATTAGTTTGAGCTACCTTAGTCTGAGCTCTCATGAAAGGAAATCCCACTCTGCATTTCAGGAAGTCCAGATCAACCAGTTCACAGGAAATTCCCTTCTCCTCCTGGATAAAAAGAAAGACAGACAGAGTCAGAGGAGGTGTCAGAGACAGACTTAGTGGAGACATGGTGGGCGACATGTATGGAGACAGATGACACAGTGAGGAAGAGCCAGTAGACAAGAGTCAGCAGACTGTGATGGGGGGGGGGGGGGGGCAGGTCTGATAAACTCAGGGGAAAAAAAAAAAAGCAGTGGTCTTGTATTGGAAAATACTTTTTTGTTCGGATGTAACAAAACCTTCAGTAATTTACAGTAAAATCAAAGATCATAATGAACACTTTTAAATAAGAAGGAACGCCTTGTGTATTTTAAATCAGGTTAAACAAAGAATGTCCAAAGCAGAGATGGCACACACATCTTAGCGGGTGGGTGGCTGGACAACCTCCAGGCTGTGTGTTTGGAAGCTTGTCTAAACAATACCGAGCTTCACCGGCTGCGCTGCATAAACACTCGGGCCTCGACCCCACGAGGAGTAGGAATTCTTTTAGCGCGAGTTCACCGAGAGGCTGTCAGCTGAGCTCGTGCGCTGGGAACAAAGATACTTCACAACTGCGAGGATACAAAATAGAGGCAAGGGAGTACTCCTGGAATTTTTCACAAGGGTTTTAGATAAGTTAAAGGAACTCCAGTCCCCTTCGAATCCGCGTTCGCAACACGTTTCCAAAGGTGCTGAGGACAGAGGTGTGACGGTTGTCTCTGCTGACATATTTAAAGGTGGACATCCATCCACGGTCTAACTAGCCATTGTTCAGCAGATTTCCAGGGAATGGCTGTGCCTTCCATTAATCATTAAGTTGGGTTAAATAAGCAGCTCTACATTTTGCACGAAAACTACGATGAGGCCTACACGGGGAGGGCTGGGGAAACAGGGGACCCTTAGCATAACTGGCAATGATGGAATTTCCTCTGTTTCCTGTATTCCTCCGTGCTGCTGTGCAAACACCGCCTGTCCCGTGGGGCTGGGCAGGACTGGGGAAGCGGGCCTGTTTACGCATCACCCCTCTGGCAGCCCATGAGAGAGACCAGAGCACTCAGACATGTGGAGCGCTGCGCTTCACAGACGGAGCGACAAACTCTGTTTGTTCAGCACTTCTTCACTTTCTTTCAGTCTCTGACAGGTACAAATACATGCTGGGATTTTCACACGTGGCAGGGCCAATAAATATCACGGGGCTGTTTACATATCTTTGGTGTAAGCTGAGGCATCTGCCGGACCGGTACGTCAGAGTGGATGACAATACACAGAGGCCTGGTTTGTTTCTGTATGTATATCCATCAGTTGGGGTAGTTGGACATTTGGCTTTACACTGGCCTACCTCTTCCAAACCACTGTCATCACCTACTTAATACTTTCTTCGCTGACATGAAGATGAAGGACTAGTTCTTGGTTTTCATAGCCTGCGCTGTGAAAAGTGTCATTTCACAGCCAAAAAGCATGAGTGATTCATTTGGATTTTAAGGTCCATTGAACTACGCATCTCTCAGTCGCCTTTTCAAACTTCTGACCTTTCTACCAAAATGCTCGCATGCTCCAAATGTTAAATCACCTGAGACATGAATTCAGTTGCAATAAATACGTTCACCTCTAAAAATACCACCCTGAATGTGTGAACATGTATTCATCAAACATCACAGTCGACATTTAGGAAGGACCTAAAGGCAGGAAACTGGGAAGGCAGGAATAGATAATAAAGTCCTATTTTAAACTAGAAGGAAAAGAAGAAGAGAAAGAGAAACCAACAGGCTGAAGGACAGATGGAGACAGAAGGTACAAAGACAAAGGGCTAGCTGGGGAACAATGGGACAATGGAAAAAAACAACAACAGAAGAGCAAAAACTGGAAAACACTCCTGGTTAGAAGGGTAAATTACACTTTTTCTACATTTTCTTATAAGATACGATGAGATAGGAATTTATTTAAGTACAAATTTAAGTAGAAAAAACAGAAGAGTAGTAGTGGGTGATGTGAGCTGTCCATGATGGATCTGAGCTTCATTAATGTCCTCCTCTCCAGAGGACATCCCAGCACAGAGCTAGGCCTCTGCACCAGTTTGTCAATCCTGCCCCTGTCCCTGTCGGTACATCCGCCCCCCAGGCAGACCACTGCATAGAAAAAAGGGCGGGTGCTACAACGGAGTACGGGGTCCGGCAGACTTCGAAGGACCTCAGTCTCCTCAGCAGGTGGAGTCAACTCTGGTCCGTTTTGTGCAGGACGTCTGCATTTGTGGTCCAGTCTAGTTTTTTGTTGAGTAGAACACCCAGGTACTTGTAGGAGTCCACTGTCTCACTGTCTTTTCCTTTGATATTCACCGGTGTGGTGGGGGGTGGCTTTCTCATGAAGTCTATAACCATCTCTTTTGTCTTGCTGGCATTCATTTGGAAGGAATTAGTCTCACACCAGCTGACAAAACCATTGATGAGCCCCCTGTATTGAGGTGAGAGAACACGGCCCTGCGGCACCCCTGTGGTCGTCATGTGCAAATCAAATTTGGATAGTTCGTCATTAAAAGTCATGATTCAACTTTTGCCTTTAAATTTTCTATTTTTTTTTTTACTTACTTACCTGTTACTGGCAGTGCAGTCAGATACAAAGGTGGGTTTAATAACATACATGTTCAGGCTTTTAGGGTGGGCCTCTGTCCATCTTCTGGTTTAAAAAGAGTTCAGATTGTCTGGAAATCCTTCATTACTGTAACGTAACTTGAGAACCTTCACTTTTACTTCACTAACTCCTCTCTACTCTGCAGTAAACTCCAATCCTCCCACGTAAAACAGACACAGTGCTGTTGCCAGAACTGCAACAGCATGGTTTCATTGTTGATATTTGCCTGGTGCTTTGGGTCCTACATTTAGTGTCACATTATCAGATTTTTGTGAGTGTGAAAGCTTCTAGTTTTATTGCTTTAATGAACATATTTTTCTGTTAGTTTTATACTCCAATGATCCCTGATGGGTTTGTTTTTTCCCTTCTGTTCCTTGCATCCTTGTTTTATGTATGGTGTACTGCGTAAACTGTAAGTAATCCTGCAATTTTTCTTGTCTGTGTTTAAGTGTGCTCAATAAGACAAATTCGTGGTTGTGTTATTAGTTAAGTGAGATAAATGTAGAGGAGTTCAGCCAGAATTACAGAGGCACAAAACATCTGCTACAATTCTGCTTTTAAGAAAAAATAAATACATTTAAAGACAATTTAAACTATTTACAGATTAAACCAAGGGACCCCTGAGTGAGGTGAAGGCGATGCTCCTGAAAGCAGCGCACCCCCGCAGCTTTCTGAGCATTTGTACAGCGAGCACGAGAAAAGGCCAACACATCCCTCTCTTCAATAGGAGGGGAGTTCAAGTTCAGGCTTCACTCATCGGAGAAAAGTCGACCTTAACTCTGCATGACCTGAGACTTCTCCAGTAGTAATTAGAAATGTTACAAAGAACGTATGGCAATAAATCCGCTCAGAGGTGTCTTTGTAACGCTTCCAAACCGTTCACTTCCTGTCCTCTCTGTGCAGCCAGCCACCCTCACTTATCAGGTTCCTGAGCAAAACGAGGCTCTGGGGCTGCTGGTAAGCTGACACTTAATGTCAGCTTGGTTCATTAGATTTCCTGTGAAACCAGACTCACTGTTTTTTATTTTTTATACATTTGCCTCCAGCGTGTATTCTATATACATTCAATTACAGCTCTACAAAGGGTTTTAAACCATGCTGCAGGCTGTGAGGTTTGCAGAGACAGTCTTATCCATCACAGGGGTGAAGAAACCCTGCTGGAGGATAAACATGAGATCCGCGATTAAAGAAGAGAAGGTTTCCTGATGGATGTCATCAGCGTGCGCTTTGTGACGTGGCATTATTCAAAGTTGTGAGTCGATCCTGGAGTGTCTGCAACAAGTGAACAAACAGATGCGAGCAGAGGCAGATGTGGCCGCTGTGAAATCCATCTGCATGCAGGGTGGATTGAGAGAAAATCTCTCAGGTCTAACGTGGGGTGGAAGTGCATAGATGTCTTTAGCAGTGGTGCTGAAGTCATGTGAGGTCAAACTAAGTGAGGAGCAGGCCTGATCAATATCTCAGGAAGGTTGGTTTAATAATCACCACTTTGCCTGCATTTAGCTTATAAAATATGGTCCCATGAGAGGGTTTTTTTTCCTTATGTGACTAATTCATTTTAAATGGTACATGAATCAAACTTGGGGGAACGTGGATTATGAATGTTCTGCCATGTTCTCACGCATATAGCATTGATGTTGCTGACATGCTGCGTCTGTGTTGAATGAGAGGCGTGTGACAGGTCCGCCGGAGGAGCCGTCCTCTGAGACGGGACAGCTGTTGCCGCTCCTACTGGGACTCTCCCTGCTTTTAAATTCTTTTTTTTTTTCACTTCTACCAACACAACTTTGGGAAAGTATGATAGCTTTAAAGACTCCACTCCTGACAGGTTTACTGTGCAAATACATATAAATGTTCTACAAACTATTTAAACATGCACTGTTCTTGGTTTGTTCCTTTTTGAAACAGTCTTAAAAATCAACAATTGGCATCGGACATGCAAACTTTGACAGTTTTGACAGCGGTCCTGACAACTACAGATGATTAATTAATCAAAGGCATTTGATTGGCAGCACCTTGCAGCTGCTCACAATCATCACCATCACAGCATAAGCCGCTTGGTTGCACTTAGTTGCTTCTACTTTTTGGATTTTTTTTATAAATACCATAGTGTTTTGTAAAAATCAGCAGCAATATCTAACTCTACGCTTGGAAAAGTTTATTTTCCGGCTGCACATCTAGAAGACTGTCGGATCGAGTGGGATGTCATTCGGACTTATGACTCCTCCCGGCATAAGTCACCTATTGTTGATTGTCTGAATTTATGTGTACCTCTTTTTCAAGACCAGGCAGGGACCATAAGTTTTTTTTTTGTTTATTTATTTTTTTATATCCTGATATATAAACCCTTAGAAATAATAGAGGGAGTGTTTTCTATGGTAGATGACTTTGCATGTAATCATTATTTTTTGAGTAAAGTTAATCAGTGTTAATTATCTGTGAGCTGCAGAAGTGTGTGGACATCAAGGTTTAGTAACAAATGCTAAAATCCGGTGTTTTCTGTCAGTGTGGTGTGACTGAGTGATTCTGTTTGTGTATGACTGAGCAAGCAAGAGGGATTCTTGAGGACCAAGGAAAACCAGCTGTTCATTAAAGATTAAAGAAAAAATCTTGAACTCCTTGGGATAATTTAACACAAGGAGCACAAGGTAATGTTTTAGCAGCTAAAAACATGCCTGGAGGTCATCTAATGTTTATGTTCATGAAGTAAAGCACTATGTCTGGAGAAAGAATAATACTTGATAGTAGAGTAAAAATATCCCATCTGAAAAACACGGTGGTGGTAGTATAATAGTTTGGGCCTGTTTTATGGCAGCTGAGTCAAGACGCTTGCCATTATTGACTGAAATATTATTACGACCCTCAGCAAACTAATCTTTGCTCCAAGGACCGGCTGCAGTTGAACCCTGTAATGTTTTAGAGAGACAATATCAAAGTTCAGACGACACAACAGAGATTTGTGGAAAGGATGTGAGGCAAACAGTTCATGTGAGGGAAAACACCGACATCCCAGAACTGAAGGTGTTCTGGATGAAGGGATGAGCTGAAACACCTCACTATTAGATCAGGAGTGATAGTTATCTGAAGTACTTTGTTACAGTTACTATTACACAAGGGAGTCAAACCACGTACCGAAGCCGTAGGTTCGCAAACCTTGGAACATTTTTATTTGTTATGTCACAATAGGAAAAACGAATGTCTCATTTGTTTAACTGGGTCCTTGTTGTCAACACGTAGTCATATTAATATACTAATGTTGAAAAATAGAAAGTTCTAGAGGATTCAAAAACCTTCAAGCGCTGCTTTGGGTAGAAAATATGGCTTTTTCCTTGTTTAAACCTTAGTTTCACTTGTTGGGTTACTGAAACAAACACGTGCACCAGAGTAAATAAACAGCAGACTCTCCAAAGAGTCACAAACCTTTTGCCAGAAGTTGATGTAAAAAACTTCAGTTGAGAAGTTGAAGTAGATGTTGGTGTCGTAGGCGTCATCTCCGGCGTTAGAGATAGTTACGTTCAAGGAGACATTCTTCACTCCTCCGAGGGCCAAATGGGGTTTGCTGTACAAACTGGCAGGAGAATAAAATCCATAAAATCATATAGAATAGCATACTGCTGGGAAAACTGCTTTTATGCAAGGTCAGACACAAACTGTTACTTATTGTAAATAGAGCAAGTGATACAAAATAAAAAAGGGAACTCTGTAACTATGGAAAAACATATGGATGTTCTCCAAGCATGCGTCATGGTTCCACTGCCCACACCCACACTGCCTATGATGTCAGTTTGCTTCCACAGAACAGGGGAAAAAAAGGCAGAGATGGGCAGAGCGTGAAGCTATACTTCAAAGTAGAAGGTATTTACCCAGAGAGGAGCAGTTTCCCATGAAGCCTCAAGTCTGCAGCACAGTCGTCTGACAGGCAGTTCTTCTCAAACCAAGTCTGAGGAGGAAACGGAGGAGTGCACGGTTCAAATGACCTCATACTGTTCCCGGACTGAACACACTGACGCCGCATTCGGACTAGAGGGCAGTGTTGTGTTGCTGATGACGCAGTAACGTAGTAGATTTTTATCAAGGAAAACCAAAAAGTCAACTGATCGCTCTTTAATTAGTCAGGGAGGGGTAACGGGTTTGGAGCTGAATTATGAAAGGGAACTTAAATCAAGCGGTTCAGGTTGATGACTTTCTGATGAATGATTCTGCAGATACTGAAAGATGCCCATCTCTTTCTCTCTCTCTCTCTCTCTCTCTCTCTCTCTCTCTCTCTCTCTCTCTCTCTCTCTGTTTTTCTTTTTTGTTAAACAAAAACTGCAGACACTGGGGAAACACATGCAAGGCAGGTTAGAGGGTGGTCAGAAAGAAAATAAATGAACTAGTCTTTTTGGATTTCATACAAAAAAACCTAACAGAAACAATAATAAGCTGGTAAACTAGATCACGTATAACCCCGGTTTGAGTTACTTCCTCCATTCCTTCTTCAGCCCACGGGGAGAAATAACTTGTTTTTTATCAGGTGGTGGGAGAATCTGACTTTTTATCCAGTCCGTGTCAGAAATGCACAATAGATAAACAATAAGGCGGTTGTAAAAAACCTGATATCTTATCCTTCTGCCGTAAGAGCAAGATAAACATAAACCCATTAGATTCTGGAGGCTTGGTCAGAAAAAATATCTCAGAAACTCAGAAAAGTAATCAGTCGAAGCTTTAAAATCCAGTTACAGGAAAACAAAATATGAATTGCAATTATGTAGATGAATAAACACAGTAAAATGTTTAATGAATCATAGGCCTTTTAGAGGGATTATTTTACGTTTGTGTTAAATAAAAAATAGCAGGATGTACCTCATTTCTCACAGCAATCTTGTTTCCCTTTCGCCATCGCAGCACTGGCGTTAGTGCGGGCAGGTCTCGCTCCATGTGTCCAGTCAGCACGTGCCTCCCAAGGCCATAAGCCACCTCAAACGTGATGGCCGTGAACACATCCTTCACGTCCTTCTGCGGAGAGCACAAACAACACAACTGTTGCAAATAGTCTGTTTGAGCATACAAACAGACTATTAGAACCTCAAAGACATAACTGTCATGTAGACGTCTGCGTGATTACAGTAACTGAACATCTTTCCTTCATTAACATTTGATGCAAATACTAATTACACTGCAGATTTTTAGAAGATCAGTCTGGAGATGGCGTTATTACAGTGATCAATGTGCCAAAAAGCAGATGCGAGTATTCAGATAAGATTATGTGAACTGGTTTAAATAGAGGGCTGACGCATCTCTTTCTTTTGTCACTTACTTATTAAAAGTAACAAAAGCAGAAACTCTGCAAGCTCTCAGCAAAGTAGATCTTTATTTAAACCTACTGGCACTGCCTCTGGGAGATAGCGTGGATTAGTTGGCAGCTCCATCTAGGACCACAAAGAATTGTTTGATTTGGCATTGGGGTTGGAAACAATGCAGACAGAGTGAAAACAGAGAGCTTAACTTGATCAAGTCCTGAATCTTCATTAGATGACGCTGCTGGAAGATACACAGAGGAGAGGCTGATATTGATGTTGGTTTTTCATCTTCTTTTGTCTCTTAAAGCTACTCTCTCCATTCTTTGAAGGCAGCTTGGGGAGTCTGGCTCTAGTCTCACTATTTAAACGCTGCAGCAGCAAAAACGCGAAGACACAAAGGCTCCATCTGCAACCTGTGTCCCCACGCTTAAGTGATGTCCATTAGCACGGAGCCAAGCCTGCAATGTCAATACAAACGCTACCCTTTGTCTTCCCCTGGTCATTTAGGCCATTGGTGTTTCAGCATTTTCTCTGTTTTGTCCAATAACAGAGCATTTTCCACTGTCCAACCCACCCATCCTCTTTCCTCGGGCGGGTGCAGGGCCAGTTTGGCTTCCAGCACATGAAGCATCACTAGCTGTGAACCCACACACAACATCAGCCAGGAGAGCTGAGACAGGAAGGGGCTAATGTTAGTGCAGGACATGAATAGACAAAAGCTGAAGCTGTGAAGTTCATTTGGGAAATGATGCTGTGCACAGATAAAGACAAGGCCTTGATGATAACATTTGAAGTTTTAATGTTTTTTTAGGTAAGTCCTGTTGTGTTCTTTCTTTCTTTCTTTCTTTCTTTCTTTCTTTCTTTCTTTCTTTCTTTCTTTCTTTCTTTCTTTCTTTCTTTCTTTCTTTCTTTCTTTCTTTCTTTCTTTCTTTCTTTCTTTCTTTCTTTCTTTCTTTCTTTCTTTCTTTCTTTCTTATATCTTTAAAGAGTCTGTGTACAAACTGTGTACAAGTCTGTTGATGCTGTCCCCAGGAGTGGTGGTTTGCCAACACAGACCACTCTAGGAACAGGTGTGCAATAGTACAACAAGCTCACAAAAATGAAGACAAATCAAAATTCCTCCAAGCAGATGTGCAGGATGTTCAACATCCAGTGTTACTGCCGCACAAGAGGGTCGCACACCGAAACCAAAGGCTCGTAAACTTTTAGCCACCACTTCAACAAGGCTGCTGTACACATTTCCTTTCATCAGCTGATAATGTCTTAACTGGAAAACCATTTCCTTTACAGAGAAGTTCTCAGAAGCAGAGCTTTACATCGATTGCAAATCTGGAGCTGCAACTGAACCTCTGCAGAGCTAAAATTCTGACTTTGAGCCAAATTCTCAAAACCTTGAATCAAAGTGGTGAGACTCCCTTTTCCTCCCGTTTCACCATCCATCCAGAAATGTTGTTTAAAATAAAAAAAATAAAATAAAAAAATTCTATATTTGAAAAGCCACGAAAAAGGAACTCCAACCGCCCTGAAGCCATTGGAGCAGCCAACCATTGCCATCCTTAGCAACTCCTGAAAATCACACAGATAACTAGGAAATCATCAACGCACATACACACATAATTATTGGATGAACTCATAGGCACGGCTCAGGACTGAATGGACTAATTCAGACACATGAAGTTCAGCTCTCATCCATCTCAAGTCCAGATCACGCCTCATTAGATGTGCAGAGGCTGTGTTGTTCCTGGCGTATGTCGGCTCAGCCAGGATGAAACATGAAACAATTATCCAGTGCAAGACAAGCGGTGGTGCACTGTGTGAAGTGCTGGCAAAGCCTTCAGCCTCAGTAGCAATTAAAACAGAATGCTTGAAATGTCCCATGTCTGCTGGCCTCTAAGCGAACTGACCTCATGGGAGTAGATTGCTTGAGTTTCCCGGCTTATCCTGCTGCCGCTTATCTCACATTTTCACATGCCACAAGGGAGGCCTTGGTGGACATAATGTCTTGTGATTGAAAGGGTTGTTTTATATGATCTTTATTTAACGGTGTATTAAATGCATAAGTGGCATAATGCGCCCACTGCTACCAGTTCGCTATGGAGGGATTTTCGCCTCCATTTCCGAACAAAGCACCCTTTATTGTGGAGATACAGGATCTTTTTTTTTTTTTCTTTCAAAGAAGCGAATAAAGACTGCTAATTAACTGGAAAGCTCCCAAGACTCACAGCCTGCTTGTGTCAGAGCCTGTTCTGTAACATTTGGCCTCAGCTTTTATTATCCCTTGAGCGATGCTGCCAATTGCCCCGCTTGAATCCACACCCCTGGTCGGGTCATTTACTGATCCGGCTTACAGTTCCTGTATTTGTGGAACACAGGAGCTCCTGAACTGCAGCCGAGAAAGACACTGGCTCATGTTAACTGTCTGCTACCTATAATTTCATGGACGAGAACTCAACAATTGCTCCTCACATGCTGGTGTAGTTTACAAGAGAGGGCCCATTCTGCAGCTAAAAGGCATGCACTGTGTCCATCCTCATTCAAACGCATACGCTGCCGGGTGTGTCCAAGATCTAAGACCAGATAGGGAAACGGAATGGACGTGATGTGTGACATTTGAATGGCAGTTTTGAAAGTTCATATATAGCCGGCGTCTCAATGACCACCAACGCACTGGCAACGCAGTTCCCTGAGATGGACGCAGCATTAGCCTTTGTGAGGACAGCAAACTGCACCGCAAGGAGAAATATTCAAATCTTACATATTTGAGTGATATTTTGGTCAGCGCTCTTCTTCTTGATCTAAATCATGCTACGAAAAGAAAATGTTGCACTGTCACTTGTTCAGGTATGGAAAAAAATATATACGAAGGGGCCAAGACAGCACTTTGGCGTCAGCAAAAAGTTAAGTGAAAAGCAGCCGTTTCCCGGCAGCTCTATTCGTATCTATAAATTGACCACAGGATAAAAAGAAACTTCTGCTTGTTCCAGCAGATCAGTTGTTTTATGATACACTTGACGCTAGTGCTTCCTCCCTGAATATTCATATATTTCACTGACTGGATGCGGGTCAGCTTGCAATTCTACGTGTTTTAAAAGAAAACAATTTGCAGTCAAACCTTGAGCTTTAACACTCCCTGAGTCTGGTGCAGGTTTCTGCAAAATATGCTCTCTCTGTGATTATATTCCCCCATAGAGCCGTTTTATTGGATACAATAGGGCATAACTCACAGTTGTGCTCTGTCTGTGTGACCCTTTCCCACACATTCACAAAGTTAGTATACATGTCTCCAGGAGTTATACACTGTAACGCTGCTGCTGTATAAATTAATATGACTTAGTACAACCTGTTTAATAGATTTCCACTGTAGCTGAGCTGCAATTGTGCTACACTTGTGTGCTTGCGGGCTCTGATTCTAACACATTAATCTCATCATCCAGACGGCATCACTCCAAGTTGCCCACTTCCTGCACGCAGAGCAGCTCCACCACAGCGGGTGCGGGGAAGGTCGACGTCAGGCTGCGAAAGCCTGTGATGCTCAGTTTAAAAGGTTCATGGTTGGCAGAGGCACACAAGAGCTCCACTCTCACCAGAGCATTCCCTCAAATGCGTTTATCTTAAACCTGGTCGTGGGAAGTCTTTATTAACTTGTGAACACACACACACACACACACACACACACACACACACACACACACACACACACACACACACACACACACACACACACACACACACACACACACACACACACACAGAGTACTCCTTTTTAGGAGAATCCATGTTTGGATGACTTACAGGTTGGGGTCACTTTACTTTAGGGCTAAACGCCAGGGAATCTGAGTTTAGATGGAAAAAGTTTCAAATGTTCAGTTATGAATAGATCCAGCCCGTCGGTGGGTACAGTTGTGTGCGTTTGTAGGGAGGCAGTTTAAAGGTTAAAAGTAATATGTGCGGGTTACAACATACATGCACTTTATCTATCTCCGGTTGTCCGTGTAAAAAATAAAAAAATAAAACCCTCAGGAAATCAGAAAATGACAGAAACTTTTTGTGACTGCAGGTCACGTTCAAGAAGCTGCTCAGCTCAGAATAACATTAGCAGATGTTAAAAGGGCCAGAACTCTGTAGGAGAAGGGACAGCTTTTTCTTTTTAGAGAAAATCCTCTTCAAGCCGATAAATCTTTCTTTCTTATCGCACGTCATACCAGGAAGATTACATTTTGGACCAGCACTATATAAATAGCATCTTAAGATGACAGATCAGCCATTTCTGTTCTTAACCCTGTAACTATTTATCAACAAATCAAATGGCTCATAAACATATTTCGCAGATTTTTATAGTTTGATTCCCTCTTACGTCATCTGCTACAGACTTCAATCACGCCTAACAGTCTCCCCTCACATCCTGCTAAAATTCCCCAGAGAGCAACTCTTCATTTCAGGCTGTTGTTCTTAGTGGCAGGATATTTATTTTTTTAATCTATATGACTTCCTGCAGGAACGCCGTCAAGGACTCCTTTGTGCAGCCGCGGCCTTTAAACCTGCCGGATGGCTCTGTGGTGCTGTTCTACTTTTATTGTGGTTCCCACCTTTTTACCTTTACTGATTTCGTCCTGAAAACATTTCTTTCTTGAATGGTAAATGTTTTAACCCAGATGTATTCTAACTCAGGAGAACAAACTGTTAACTTCACATAAGCTGACACGCATTTATTTCCCGTGACGTCTCTCGTGAATATAAATGAAACACTCCACTTCTATTAACTTGATTTTAGCCTCGTCCAAAATGACTTAACCAGGGTAAACAAATGCTACAAGAAACATCTGCCTCTTAGCCTACTAAAGGCTCCACTACAGTTTGTTTATTAAAAGTTTCTAACTTTGTGTGTCCGATGTTTGGTCTTGACCGTACAATCGCTGGAAACACTGATGCTCCCTCTCCGACAACATGGACCGGGTTCCTTTCTGGTGCACAAACCAAATTTTGAACCTCTGTGAGCCTTCAGACCAAGAATAAACAGGTTCATGACCTGAAAAGTTGGCTTCCAGCTTAAATCAAACAAAGAGGCCTTTCCGTGAAACTCAAACTGCGACTGCAGTTCTTTTAATAGTTGAAACGAGAGAACAGGAGAACTGAACAATAGAAAAATCGCAATCAAACGTTCAATACTTTAAAAGAATATTCAATATCTAAGCTTTAAGTTGTTAACACTATGCCCTTGTGCAACACGTGGTGTTGATGACTGATCCTTGATTAAATGGTTGAGTTCAGAACCGGTGGAAACATTGGCTGGCTCTTCAGACAGCACGCAGGTTCCAAAAATCCCGAATGGAACCAGTTCAAGAACCAGAAGTTCTTTGGTGAAAAACAGGTCTGTCAAAAGTGAGAAGAAAAGCTGGCGCTGATGTCGGGGTGAAAATCAAAAACACGAGACAAAAGAACTTTTAGGAAAGTGGATAATTTTCCTGTCAGGAAGAGCAACTAACAGAGCAAATAGTCTTGCGATTTGTTTTTTTTTTGTTTTTGTAAAGAAAAGAAAACTCTATCATACTGTGACCCTATAAAGTAAATGCTGCTAAAAGGTAAAGACTAGTGCAATCTTATATGAAAAATGTAAAAATGACCAACCCTTACTCACTGCTAATTCAGGCTGTTCTGCACACTGATCATTCTGATACAAACATCAGAAAATTCACCAATTCTATCAAACACAGGGGTATTGTGATCTGTGAGCATTTACTTCTACGTAACTGATACCACTTAACCTTTTGATAAACAGAATCCCAACTCTTCCTCATTTCTCTAGAAGCCGGCACAGGATGTTACACAATAGTGCCCTCCTGCAACCTCCTGCTTGAGTCATGAGGTGAAGAAGTGGTGGTAGCATTGTGTTGGCAATGTGGTTTTATTTCATGCTGGAACGCTCATTATGCAACGCTGGGATTTCCAGAGGTGGCACAAACGCTGCCAAATGTAAAAGGAACTGCCTTGTTAAGTATTTCAGGTTCCATCAGGAGAAAAAGCGCCTGATGGAAGAGAAGGAGACAATATAAAAGCCAACTCTGGAATTAGCCTTTAAAGAATAAGAACAAAATCCACAAAGAAAGTCAAAAAAGCCACAGCGATAATGTGCAAAATAGTGGAGATAATTGTCCTGGATGAGCAGCCCCTGTCGGCTGATGAGTATATCACATTTTACTGCTTTGCTGGAGTCATGGAGTTGTGGTACTGTTGGCTGGATCAGGAACACATCACTGAAAGTGTTCTCCCTAAACGGCAGGAGGCCGTGATTACACATGTTATGAGAGCTAAATGAGATGCAGGTATTTATCTTTACCAACATGACGTCTGACTGGCATCGGATCGATACTCAGCGGCGGCTGATTCTCAAAGACAAGGTACCGTAATCAGTATCAGAAAGGAAAAATGGTATTGGAAGATTGCTAGTGATCAGACTGAATAACTCTTTTCATGGTATGGGATAACCCTTTTCCGGTACATTTGTATCATGAAAATTATTGATCACAACCATTTCAGCGGAGTAGAGCAAGGACAGAAGAATGTTTCATGTCTGAAACAATGACATGAATCGGTGGAACTAAACATGCCCATAATAAAAGTAAAGGAAAAACAATCTTTTGGACTGTAATACCTTCAGCCAGTCCGATCCCAATGGACTCTGAGTAATATAAAAATTCCAGACCCGCAGTCATTCCGAATGTATGCAGTCAGCCTTTGTTCCATGAGCCATGTTTACTCCAACTTATTGAAAAAGCTTTCGCTCTGTCTCGTTTTGGTAGCAGAGGCAGTGATTCTCAGATGTGCTTTCAGTTTCAGAATCAACCTGAACTTATACAAAACCTGTTGCGTAATAAATCACACTGCACAGAAACAAAGGGACTTCAAACGCGGGTCGAACAGAGCTCAGAGTTTACTGTACGAAGTGTCAAATGTGAAAAAAAGTCAACATGCGCTGAGAACGGCAATCAAGTCTGATGGTAGTTCTGCTCATTAAACTGATTGGGCTTGAAAAGAAAACAGATTTACAGGGTTGCAGGGTTACTGCAATTAAGAGTAAGGCTTTACGTAAACAAGAAAAGCCTCACCAGCCATGACCTGCTGGGCTCAAATGTATCAAACGTTCCCTATTCAGTCTATCGTCGGTACGAACAAGACTGTAAGATCAAATCAGAGCGAAGAGAACAACGAAACCCATGGAGAAAGAGTTTAAAACCAGAGGAATATTCTACTGTGTCTGTGAAAACACTGTGTAAATCATCCTTCATCCTGACCTTTAGCGAGACTACCCTCGACTAGACGTGATGGCGTGTTGCAATGCCTCCCATGAGCAAACACACACTTCCTCCTGGCTGCACAGCCGAGAACATCACTTTTGTGACAGGAAATGCGTACCATCTGTACTGTCATGCACCAGGCCATGTCACAAAGAAGACCGATAAATACTGCATAGCTTATGAACGAGGCATACACACAGGCGTCCAGCATTTACATGCTCCTCGCAAACCAACGTCCCCCTGAAACAACCAAATACACGCCTCCTTGTGTCAGATTTCCAGTACGATCCCTCCACTCAATAAAGATCCTGATGCTCAAGACAGGGAGATATACGTCTCGCTCTCGGGAATCCAAGTATGTCGAATTTATTGCTTTCTTTAAAAACAATGCTCACGTAAACACAAATTACAGGAAACCTTTATGGTCTTGTACGCATCATGGAGGAATTCAACATGCGACCCTTGGCCAGCTACAGCTGGGATTTATAAAGGAGCTGAGAAAGGTGCCTCGCTTCCCCAGTGGAAATTGGCAGATGGAACTGGTTTACTGCTCTCATATCCCAAATTCACCAGCGTGTTAGTTTTACTACTTTTATCAGCAACAGCTTGATTTAACGACGGTGCTAACTGTAAGTGCATTATTTTAATATCAGGATGTGAAAACCAGCCTCTCGCCTGGAAATACACAGATGTGTTGCCTCAGCTCCCACTCGCGCTGCTCTGCTTTGGGGTGTCTGAGACACGTTATTTGTTTCAGCTCTATTTTCGCTCTCACGATCGTATCAGACACGAACGCATGATCGCACTTTCTTGAGAGTGCTGTGAAATAACCTCCGTAGAACTGAGGATAGATCGTCCCTCCGTGCCTTGTGTCAATCAATACATCATCATGTATATGCAAGAAATTTTTAAAATCGTAGATTAAAAAGATTTAGACGTTTTGTTTGTGCAGTTTGCTGAGTGTCACCACACACTAAAAACAGTCCACTCATGACAACAACCAGAGACTGTGCAGAATTCCCTGTACTCAAACAAAACCTTCAGAATAAACAAACACGGTGGGCAACAGTCAAGACGAAGTATCCACAAAGATCTTTGGGCCGTTTTTAGCCCAAACATGCGGAGTAAAAACGGAAGACAAAAAGAAAAGGATTTGGATAAAGTCTTGAAGATGGTGCGACCGAAGACTTATCGGGAACGATCGGGAAAATCTAAGACATGGGACCAAAATCAGCTCAGATTTTTTTGGTAGTGGCTGAAGAGGTGAAGAAGCCCAATCTCATGAAAAAAGAAGACTCCAGAGGAGATGCATTTAAGGAGGCAACTTTAGGAATTTGTTATCGTTTTGTGATTTTGATGTTGGTATTTTTGGAGTCTTGGTATGCTTTCCTGTTTGGTTTAGTTTTAATCTCGTTTCCTTTCCTTTTGCTACTGTTTGCTTTGTGTTTATCCTGACTTTTGATTTATTTTAAAACTGCTATTTCTCATGTGTGAGTTTGACATTCCCTGTTTTCATGACCGTTAATCCACGTGTCCTTTCAGCCCCTCTGCCTTCATGTAGACCTCCTTTCTTTTCGGCGCAGTGTTTTGTCCCCACTTGTGTTGCCTGTTGATTTTGGTTTCTAATTTTTGAAGATCCTTCCCTGGGGGCATTTTTATTTTAAAATAAAGGACTCATTGTTTATCACCGCTGCCTCCTGATCTCCTGCATCTTGGTCCTCCAATCCCCTGCAACCCGACAGACGTGTAAACTAGAAATTGCAGAAATAACATGGCTGTAACCTCTTGATCACTTTGGTAACATCTGTTTCCAAACAATTAGTAGCATGAAAGGTATATTTGAATAAATATTCAATGAAGCATTAGTGTCATTAACACGACTACCAAAACTATGCATTGCATTATACACCTTATTAAAATTAGAGTAGGACTTTGTTTGACATCATGATAAAAATGAGAAACACGAACATAGCGCACTTAGAGAATTACTTCAGTAAGTAAGTACTTCACTTCTGATGTTTTATTTAGCTTCACTCATTACTAAAAACAAGTATCAAAGTGTTATTTGTGAATCTTGTTGCTGTTCAAAAAGAACAAGCATCTGAAAACACTTCCTGCATCTGAGATATTAACTTCCTTCAAGATAAAACTTGCCTGAGCATAAACAGGAAACATATATTCTGCATTTTTACTCAATTCATTACATTAAAAGCAAACCGGTTGTTTAGAAAAAAAGAACAAGATTCTTTACGCGATTCCCAGTTGCTGAATTGTTAGGAAGTTGTGATTACAAACACTTGTTGGAAAAGTTTATTTGAGTCTGAAGAGAAAACATCCTCTTGATGGGTGAAATATCAGCAGGGAGGAGCAGCTTGAAGCGAACAGTTTTAAACGGGTGTTTGGTGTGTTTGTCAGTGTGTTTGAGTCTATTTCATCCTGGTGATAGAGGAGGTCTCCAGATGCTTCCTGCAGCTCATTTCATCACTGTGTGCAAATCTGGGCCACCTTTACAGCGCTGTTATTGTTGGAGCCATTGTTTTCAGACAACACTGATAAAGCTGCCGTACACAAACACAAATTTGTCAAATTCACCTGATGACAGTCCCTGAGAATGCGGTCTCTGCCAGACATGAACAAATGTCGCGCAGATACTGTTTAGTTGTTGAATTTCCTTCATGGCAAGTCCTATCTGTGCCGACAGGAAGCAGAACTTGAAGCTGACCCCACCAAATACTTTATTCATATTGACAAACGCGCTTCAGAGTGGGAAAAGATAACAGTCTCCCCGCCAGACTGCTAAGAAAGCGTCACGAAGATATGTATGTATGACAACATAACAAGAGGCACTTACAACTCCACAAAGATTCACACTCAACTCTTGAATACATATGCAGTCTGCTCCCTCTGCTGTGGAAGTGGGAATCATGGCAAGAGAAACTCTTTCATTGCGGTTAGACTTGGCCACCCATTAAGCTGCCTTGCGGTGACATCCTGTGGCAGCAACGCGGCCAAAAGACTACAGGAACATTCTGCCCGCCTTGGGTAAGCTGCCAAAATCAACAAATCGTCAAATCTGTCCAACTTTTGACCAGACTTCACAACGATAGATTTACTATAGCAACAGAGTAAGCGTAATGACCAGACGTACCAAAAATAATACCTCACTTGCAGCTTGCATGCACACGCAAGAAAGGGAGCTCATGAGAAGTTGGACTTGTAACAAATGCCTGTGCACTCCGGAAACAGCCCTGGAGAAGAAGTGTCTTATGTTCCTGCTGGCGCGACCATGTAGGGAAGTCCCAATGAAAATGTTACCCTGAGCTAAAATTAACCTGAACAGCTCCTGTCTAGTATCTTGTAAATGCATTTAACACTAATAATCGCGGATAAATGATTAAGCTGAACTTATTTGTGACACAGGAGGTGATATTTTCTATTAGATTAATTATCACACGGCACTGGTGTGTTGTTTCTTTTTCCAAACATTTTATATTCTTTATAAATAGTTGCTTGACTTACTGCCATGTGTAACAAAAGACAGCTGGGTTTGATTACCTTCCTCTTATATACTTTCACTGGATCAGCTCTCTTGGCCCGAGCTGAATGAAACCGGGGGGTGGGGGTGGGGTGGGGGGCATCGTAAAAGGAACAGCACATTACTGTTGAACTTTAAAGAGTTAAACAAAGCGGGCAGTGTGGCGGTGACTCTGGGTTTCCATGCGCCAAACTCCGCTGGGGCTCTGGAACTTGTCTCAGTGGAGACCAGGAACTTTTGCTTAACTTTAATCTCCTTAGTTTTCAGTTTGTCTACAGAGAACAGGCCGGGGTCAAACAGCAAGCTTAGCAGATCTTTAGCATGACTGCAAGATACAAGGCAAATACAATCAGACATCTGTCACAGGCACGCAGGCACGCTACCAGTCACTTACTCCAGTGTGCATACTGCAAAATTGCACTTTTTAAGTCCATCCCACTATCTCAGACGACACATTTAGAACCAACAAAATACCATCCAAAAGCCATTTAAATGAGAGAAAGTGCAGCTCTGTTACACTGAGCGCCGTCGACCTCCCTCCACCAGCCCTCATGCCACAGATGCCTCAGTAACAGCGGTAGTCACTAGAATAAAGCTTAGTGGACCTTTAAATACTCCAGTGGTGCGAAGCAAATGTTAGGAGGACATGACATACACATGTAGGACAGTGTGGTGTAGGGCAGGGGGACAAGATGCTTCACTAGCTAAATTAAACAGACAACTGTTACAGGCAGGGCTTTAGCTGCTTATTTTAGTCCCTCTTTGGAGACCGTGATGCATTTACAGTGCTACACAAAACCTCTCCTCACCACAAATGGAAGCAGCTTTTGGCATGATCTCAAGGCTCACGTGGGTTCTGTAGTAATGGGACTGTTTGAGTTAAAAACACGTTTGATGATGGTTGAATAGCCAAGGATGTAAACATGGTCGAGTCAGACCGCAGCCAACAAAGGGATACTTGCAAAACGTAAATCAAAGGCAAGTGAGTAGTCAACCTGAAACCAAATAAACCTTGACACAATGATGAATGAATGCACTATAGTTTATTGTAAAACATATACAGCCATGTAAAACTGACATTACACCTGTAAAACTGCACATTTATGATCTTCTTTACCCAACCTACTTGGACAAACTAAATGCAGAACATGATCAACCTTTAGTGTGTTTTGTTGTTTTTGTTTTTACAATTCTAGGTGAATATATGAAGTTGGTTTATAATTCCATCCATCCATCCATTATCTATTCCCACTTACTCCGTCTCCGGGTCTGTCGTAGCCTACCTCGACGCATAGTAGGCGGAAGGCAGGGGTACACCCCGGACAGGTCGCCAGTCCATCGCAGGGCCACATAGAAAGACAGACAAACATGCACACTCACATTCACACCTACGGGCAATTTAGAATGATCAATTAACTTACTCTTGGACTGTGGGAGGAAGTCGGAGTACCCGGAGGGAACCCACGCAAGCACGGGGAGAACACGGGGAGAACATGCAAACTCCGCACAGAAAGACCCACCGGGCCAGGAATCGAACCAGGAACCTTCTTGCTGTGAGGCAACAGTGCTAACCACGAAGCCACCGTGCTGCCCGGTTTATAATTCATTCGATTTTTTTTTTTCTTTTAATAAATTTCTACAAAAGTGGTGTGAATATTCCTGTACAGTTGCATTTAAGAAAAAGTACATTCGCTTTCAATTCTAATGTTTGAGAAAGCAGCACGTCTTGATAAAATCCGCTGAGCTCCCCAACTACTAATACAACTTCCATATTAATTAAAATGAAAAACTGTGTGAAAAATGAAACAGCGTCTTCCTGCTTCCACATGTATTAAGAGGGTAAATGGCATCCATGTGCTGCTAATCAAATTGCACTTGATAGGTATGTGTGTCTATGTGTGCATGTGTGTGTATCTAAGCATGTATATGTGTGTGTGTATATGTTTGTGTATGTATGTGATGTATGTGCATATATGTGTGTACGTGCATGTATGTATGTATGTATGTATGTATGCATGTATAGGTATATATATGTATGTGTGTGTGTGTATGTATGTATGTATGTATGTATGTATGTATGTATGTATGTATATATATGTGTGTGTATGTATGTATGTATGTATGTATGTATGTATGTATGTATGTATGTATGTATGTATGTATGTATATATATGTATGTATATGTATATAGATGTTCACACATTGATCTTTGTTATATATGTGTGTGTAGATGTATAAATTACTTATTTATCTATTTTGTTGCTTTCTCTGCTTACAATGTAAATGAATATGTATTAGTTAACTGCATATATGTCCCCTTATCCCGATATATGTGGACATGCATGAGTACTTAAATACTTCGATGCATATTATTATATAGATAACTTTTTAAATACTGGCCCTACACCCCCAAACACTCAGGTATGCAATAGTGAATAGAATGCTTCTCCCCCTTTTCTCTGTCTTCTTTTTGCTTACTAACACCTTATTGTCCTGTGTCCACCTCTATTCCTTAAATAACACATTATTACCCTTTTTTGTTTTTTTTCCTTTTTTACACACATTACAACACAGACACCAGACTGCACCACCACTGTCTCATCTCTCTCTTTCTTTCTCTTTCTATTTCTAGTCTGTTCACATACCACACCCGGTGATTTTAGCCCTCTTTGGCAGAATTTAGTTATTTATTTACTTATTTACTTATTCTTTTTCTTTTTCTTCGTCCTACCTAGGGATCAATAAAAGGCTGTCAATTAGGCTGTCATTAGGGCCGGTAAAGGTACACATCTGCACACACTTGTACACACATACGCACACAGCAACAAAAAAAAAAAAAAACCTTGATTACAGATTAAAATGCATATATATATATATCTTTTGGGTCCTACCAATTTGGTATCAACCATTAATATATATGCAAACAAGGGGAAAAAAAACCCCAAAAAACAAAAAAACAAAACAAATCGCACTTGATAAAGTGATCACCAACAAGCCACCTTAATAAAAGCAGACTTTCTGGCCCTTAGTTGGTCTAAAGCATTTGTTAACACAGAGCCAAAGAGGGAAGACATCAGCAATGATCTTAGAGAAACATGTGTTGAAACAATTTAGTCCATCATTTTTACAGAGCAAAAACATTCATGTCACCTGTATATCTTTAACAGTGCAAGAGAAATACTGGGCAAATATGGCTGATTTAGGGGTTTAAGAACACTATATTAACATTATAACATTATATTTGATCAATTAACTAATAATACTAACGTAAACAGCACATTGTGTCTTTGTAAACTGCTTCTGCGTTATTCTAAATCCACTTTGAATTGTCCCAATCTAATCATGACTTTGGCGTCCAGACATTTTTCACAATGTCCAAGAAATCTTTTCAATGTCTACATCTAGAGTCCTTAACTCATCCTTTTCCAACCCCTGTACCACAGTAGACGAAACGTTCACTAACAAACTTCCTGTATTTACCTCTGAACCAGCGTAACAGTACATCTCCTAGGGAGGTCAACATGCAACCATGCTCTCCATTTGATGATGCAATACACTCGCCACCAAAATCAAAACCATTATAAACAAAACAAAAAAAATCAGTACAACTTGTGCAGGTGAAAACAAAATCAACGTATACTCAATTGAACTCTATTGTATAAGACAGTATTCTACAGTCAAATGTCTGTCAATTTACCTGAAGAATAGATGAATTCGGATAGTGCACATGAACAAACACTGCAGATACACCAGCAAATCTGCAGTAGATGTTTGAATCATTTTACAAACATTCAAACTATTTTATTACATTGCAGTCTGTTTGGTACAATGAGAAGCAGTGCCAGTGACTTAAAACAATCCAAATGTACAAAATGACTATTTGGCAACACATTAAACTATGGAAGTTCTCCTTACAGTTGGTGGTTTTCTCGTTCATTGAGTAACTTGCATCTCATGCACAACACCTCCGGCCAACAGGCCTTAGTCATCACAACTGTTTTCCCTCCTCTAAATGTGAGGTACAAATCAGGAGAAAGCCAACATGGGATTTATTTAGCTTAAAACAACCAAAGACCATCTGGAAAGACTGGTATGTTACTAGTCAATGCCAAAGAAAACATGTTTTAAGTGATCAATGTGAAAGATTTGAATAATTTCAGAAGGAAAAAAACTCTCAAAATTCCCCATTAGCTTCTGTGCTATCTGAACAACTCCTGTTAAACCCTGATGTTCTCAGCACCCCGTGATTTACTGAGCGGCAGGTCCAGCTTGTTACTTGAGTTCAGATGGAGAAAATTGAGCGTGTCTGGCCCTCTCTCGTTAAACAAACACAACTTTCACAGTTTTAGCTTTGCTCTTTAAGGGAACCTGCTTAGTTCCAGCTTCACATTATTATTCCCTGCCTCCACTACAAGAAGTTTACATGATTTACAGTCAAAAAGATATTTTGTTTTATCTTTTATGGGCCCTTTAAGTTGATGCTCTGTAAGAAGCAAGGCATTTTATCTTCTCTTTACAACAGCCCTCTGTAAAGTCCATCTGGCGTCTCATTGGTCGACTTCTGGGTGCCTGTCAAGCGGTAGTGTTTCTTTTTTTTTTTTTTTCTATTATTATTTATAGGCTTCCGAACAATACATATGTTTACTTTATTGTTGGAAATATGTATATGATTGCAATCAGACACTCCTTCATCATACATAACAGAAAAATAAGAAAACACATTTCCACTTTAAGCAAGGTCCTTCAAAAGACTTAAACTTCTAAAGTCAACAAACAGTGGTCAACAGATGGCCACAGTTTTTATAAATGTGAGAGTGGCTCAGAATAGCTCATGGCCTGCTTCCACCAGTCCTTGTGCACCAGGGCCTGAGCAATCAACCTTGACGTGAGAGTTTTCCATCGGCAGCACAGAAGGCAGTTACCGTTGACGCAACGGCAGCCTTGAATCCTGCCGAGAGTCGAGCCTCAGCCCTTATGTTTTGGTTGAGGACCGAGCGGGGGGTGGGGAGCATGATCCCCCATCCTCGAGGATGCAGAGGGTCCAGCTGGTTTCCATTAGCAGAACTTTTACTGAGGAATGGGAGGAACTGGCTCACACGGGCAGACACACGAAAGAGATGAATGGTCCGACCGGTCAAGCAGACTAGACCCTGCTTCAGACCGGAGCCAGATCACGTCTGATTATGGTGATTTTTGTGCTCTCTTCTTGAGATTATGACAAACACATCCTGCTTGATGACAAAATCTCATGCCAAGACTGTTATCATGCTAAGCCGTAATCTTTGAGAGCGTTGCTGCTCATACGTATTTAAGGTCATTTGGCCTGTAAACAGTCTGGCAAGGATGTAATCTGGGTACCACACCTTAACTTTCCTGTGTGATTTTACAGCTTTTAGAAATTTACTTTTACTTTTTGCTTCCAAGCAGGTGGTGTGTCTGAGTAGGCCACGTGTATCAAAGAAATAAAAATCCACATGGCTACAGTGCCAACCGCGCTGCAATTCATATCTCCGCAAACCCTTTCTACATACTCCAGAAGTCGACCCAGACGACATCCATCATCTATCATTTTAAATATTTACTAAGCATGGCAAGAATAGCTTAACATTCCTACAGATACCCTTATTTGGTTTCTTGTCAGGAACCAGATGAGCAGGTCAAAACTCCTCTGTCTATAACCGAGGCAGGTGCCAGAAGACATTAAGCACAAGACTGAAACAAGAGGAATTAGTTTGCCTGGCCCTGCACAAAGGTAACAAAATCTGCCTACCAGCACCTCTAGAGATGGCTAAAGCTGAGTTCAGATGGTCAGTAGCCCTGCTTTTTATTACCAACATCAAAGTACATTTTTTTCCAAACCCTGAACTAACCAAGAGACAAACAAAAGAGGGCGCTTCCCTACGGATCTTTGAGTGCAACTGTGTTTGTTTCACACGCAGCACTACAAGCTACAACTGAGCGTTAATTTACCTGGGAAAATTGAAGTTTTAGATTCCTATACGCTCAAACATGTTCGGGTTTATTGAACAACCTTGGTAAGCATGCCTGACTTAGCAGGATTAACCTTGATGCCTCTGATGTGTAATGTGGAATAAAGAAGCTTATGCTGCAACTGGTGTGAGCTTTATGCCTTCATTATGGCCCAAATGGCTGAAGGAAAAGATGAGAGTGCAGTAATGACAGCCTCCTTCAGCTGGCAGCTCTGCCTCCCACGGTGAAAGTGCCTGGAGAGCACCATTACGAATGCCAGTGAAATTTACAGGCTTGCAGTGGGCCTCCTTATTAAAGGAGGTGAAACATTGATGATGCCCTCAGGATGAGGGCCCTCTATGTGGCCACGCAATGAATCACAGAGGAACACAACAGGGGGACTATGCGATGACAAAAGAGACTCTGTTTCCTGTTTCTGCCGTCGTACACTTGAGCAGCATGGCTTCGGGGACCGTCGAGCTCCTGACTGTTACCTTCAGCATAAACCGGCGGGGTGACACAAAAAGCTTCCCAGCAGATCTGCTGATAACTTGGCCCGCAGCCGCCAGCGGCCACTTCTCCGAACACTACGAGTGACGCAACGGTTCTCACTTTGTACTGACATTTTAATTTTTCATTTGTTTTGTTTTCTCTAAATATTTTTAGCTGGCAATAAATAGACTTTGATGCAACAACCATAAAATACATAAATAACTGAAGAAGAAAAGCAGCCCACATAAGCAAATAACTTGTCACAAATCACCACTGCAGGGTGGGAACGCTCCGTGTCATGGGAAAGGAGCTGAGAGATCAGCTAAGGACAGATCGCCACGGGCGACTCAGCGCAAACACAGCCAGCACTGGCGGAGCCACAGTCCAGACTTACCTTAACGTAGGCAGTGTAGCGCTGGCACTCCTCTCTGTCGATGTCCAGGCTCAGCTGCTGGCTCAGCTGGCTGATTTGAGATCCGCTCTGAGTGAAATAGACCCGGGAAGGCTGACCCTTCTGTCGCTTATCCACATCAGCAGTCAAGTTGTACAGCAACTCTGGGAAGACGCCAAAAAAACCCACCACAAATACTCTATAACTGTTACACAAAACATCAAGCGAACATGATGGGTTTTTTTTTTGAGTACAGACAGTTCTGGGAAACGCTTGAAGTACGCAGGGTCTTCTGATAACCGCCATTAAACGATCGGGGAAAGTAATCACCTATCTGAGTCAAATTAAAATGAAATATCATTAGGTAAAACCGTTAAATACAGCTTTTTCTGCAATGAAATCTGTTCAAATTTTAACAGATTCACTGTTATCTTACCACGGTTTCACTGTTGTAGTAAACAAACTTTCAAACCAGGCAAAGACTGTATAAATTATTTTATTAGTATAAGCAATGCTGGGATGACTTCTACCAGTTTTTAAACCATAGTGCAGGTGTTGAAGGAATATTTCTACGGCTAAACGTTGACCTGGCATGTGGATTAACAATGAAAGAACCAATATTTCCAGCTGCTGGGCAGAACCTGCATCTGTTCTGCTGGTTCCGTGTCCTGCTTAAATGGCACTGAGACTCAGAGCAACGTGAAATCGATTTAGGACTCAAAAATCATGAGTATGAAAAATGCCAACGTTTCTGAGAAAACCATATATGGGCCTCTGACCATTTTAAATCCATTCCTCTGAATGAATCGGCCCCATTCTGTAGTAATTTCCTCAAGAGGGTGTCACATTGGTTAAACAGTGGGAGGGGTGGTAAACACACCCAGTCAGACCAAATCCTACTGTTTTCATCATGCAGCAGAGAGAACACCATGAGCTCATTCCAGAGGAGGTAAAGCAACGCTTCATTATGGGAGTCAACGAACACATGGTGTTGCACTTTCCATGGTGATCGCCAGACGGCTAAACAGAGAAGCTTTATTCCTTCCAGCCAGGACGTAGTCCCTGTGTAATGACGGGGCTCCTGCTCCCCTGGGAAGGAGGGAGGGGTGTCACACCCAAACACTGTAACTGGACTGCACATCAGCTCCAAACAGGCGCCGCACCCAACAGCACATGAGCAAAGGATGAAGGGTGAAGCATCCGCCATGCTAAACATCAGCCACGGGACAGAAGGCTGCACTAATTTAATTGATACTTAATTTTAATTATATTCAAAGTTCAGAAGTATGACTTCAGTAATGACTCAACGTGAAGTGACCAGAACATGTCTGCAAATCTGAGCATGAGTCAACATCCAGGACACTTACCCCGAGAGGTTCATGCACGAGACCCAGGTCAAAGACAAAAACAACAGTTTAGAGACTGAGTTTAGTTTTCTGTGCTTATTCTAAAAAACTTAGTCACTTTAAGCATCTCAGTTCACAGTTAAATAGATGTTGTTGCTTTCAGTTATGTGTGCTAGGGTACGTATCAGTTTTATCCATGTCCACTTGATTGCACACCATGGATTTAAGATGTAAACTGCAAAAAAATCCTTTCAATGGCAGCTTTGTTCACAGCAGTGCATTAAATGGATGTTAGATGACTTCTGGAGCTCCCATGAAATGGTTAACGTTCAGGTAAACTGTCCAAACCCTTGCAAGCATTCAAGACCAGGTACTTCAGCTTTAGAATGGCCGTGCATGTTGTGATCATGATGCACGAAAGGGTTAAAAGGGCAGTTTCTATCAGATTGAACCATCTACATCTTACAACAAGCAGTAGATGGACACTGAGTAATGGATTTTCAACACCTGTCAAACTGAGATCCCACTTGGACGTGTCAGGGTTTGTTACCTATTTGTCCCGGCAGCTGTCTCCCTCTGAAACGCAAACAAACAGTGGCGTTGAAGCAGTTCAGGTTGTGGTGGCTCTCGTGGCACTGAGGCACAGAGATGTTGATGGAGACGGGTAGAAAGATGGAGACGTCCACAGTAATGACAGGCCGGGACCTACAAACAAACGAACAAACACGGAGACACAATGTGGCTGCGACTGAACACTAAAATGACTAAATGCTACGCTGCATCTCAGAAATACCGCGGCGTCACCCAGGATTACCACATCACTCACCTCAGCAGCACCACACTGTCTGCCATGAACGCTCCAATAGTGAGATCTGCAGCAGGAGACATGATTGAAATGTAGATCCATAAATAAGACATGATGTTTATGCAACATTTGCTGTCAGCAGTCTTTACACCTGCAAAGCCTAAACAATGCACACATGTCTTGAAGCTGGCATGCAGGCTAAGTCTGACTGTCAGCTGTGGAATGCAGTAAACAAGATGCAGCCGTCACGAGCCTGAAGCTCTGCTTTCGCTTAAGAATAACAAGCGTTAACCACGAGAGTAATGAAATATTCAACAATCTCGTCTTTTTCCATTTGATGGTTTTTATTTTCATTTCATGGTTAGAAAAAGCTGGTATAACTTTACCTGCGTATCCATTGTCATCCATGTCCACATTGCCAGAGATGGACTGGCCAAACATCTGCAGACCAGGGTTTACACTACGCCCAGATAGTTTCTGGAACAAATGATGCCAGTCTTTAAATAACTGAATATTGGCATGCGAGCAAATGTAGACAAACAAAGCACAGCGAGTGATTTGTTTCTGATATGTTTCTCAGAGACGAATTATCAAATAGCTCGCATATCTGTGGTTATTAACTTTTGGGAAAAGACTGAAAGGACGGGATCTAGGCAGAAGCGGCTGATGAGAGGTAATTTGTAGAGTTCAGAGCGGGCCTGCTATTCCCTCTCCCCTAAGAGGAGCCAGATGAGGTGGTTTGTGAAGCAGATACTAACGCCTCCTGGGCACCTCCTTGTAGCAGAATGGCTTACCAGGTGTAAACGCCAGGGCAGCCCGGAACTAATGAGGATCAGGGAAACTGTATGTCCCAAATGCACCAGTAGTCATCCCTCAAATGCAGCCGCGTGGTTTCTCGTCAGCGTTAAGCATGCCTCATGAAGATACTAATACATGAAATTGATTTTAAAAAGAGGTGATGTAGCACAGAGTTGCATAGTGGTGGAAAAGTTATGGTAAATTTACCCAAAATTTTTATGAGACGTTAGGGTCGAAAATTTTTAGTAAAAAAGTTTTAAACACTAGCTCGCAGATGAACACTTATCAGGTCATGGCGACCCTTCACACACCATCCTCATCGTTGTTAACCCTCGGAGCAGCGTTTACTCACTTATGAAAGGTATACGACGAAACGGGACGTAAGACGCCAAAACAATGACATGACGTTAATTACTGCAGCTTACATTTAGAAAATCTGATTTAATAGCTATCTAAGTACTGTATGAACACATTTTATATGTGCTGGCAAATAGTTTAATGACATATATCTGTCACCAAACCTTACTTAACCGTCCTTGGACTCAAATGTGGCTTTAATAGTCCTGGTATTGGAAAGCTGCAGTTTTTCACATTTCCAGTTTCTACTCATTAATCCCCAGTGATTCCTTTTAATAACCATGAAAGTTTTTAAATTCCTGAAATTTTAAAACCCTAACGTTGGATCACATCATTAAAAAAATATCTGTTACCATGGAGTATTTTTGAGCAATTCCCGCGACGTCCCCGTGGTAGATATAGACAGCTCCCGCGTAGTCATCCTCTTTAGGTGCTCCAATGGCAACGTCTAAAAAGACAAACAAGGACAAAAACAATAAAAATGTTCCTGTGAGTAGTTGCCACATAAATGTATGAGTGTGTTTGCGAAGCGGAACGTGTTTTCATCAACCCTCTGTTTATGTTCAGCTGGCCAGCGCCTGGGAAACAAGCACTGAAAGTAAGATTCATAATTGACAATTAAGTGCTGTTAGAGGCCATAAAACTTGTAGGGCCTCTGAGAAAGTGGAAACACAACTATAAAGTGCTGCAAGAGCACCGAAACATGTTCTCAGCTTATTTCAACGGAAAGTCAATATATAAACTTCCTATTATAAACCAAAACGCTTCCATCCTGTGTAGTGCAGCATACAAAGTAAAAACGGTAAAATGACTTTCTGTATTACACAATAGTTGATTTATGACATAGAGACATAATTTAAGTCGAGTTGTCAGAATGACCATATTTGTGTGTTTACAGTAGCGCTCTCAAATTAAATGGTAGCTGTCCCGTCATAAATAATCTTCAGTCAGTCAGCAAGTGCATCTGGATCTTTCCGCAATCCAAGAGCGATGAGTTACGGGATGAGTTATGCTTCCCAGCTGCCATCTTTCTGCACTCACACACAGATGCTGTGCCAGGCAGCAAGCCCTGAGGCGTGTCTCTGACGGAGTTGAAACCAGGCAGGAGCTTCCAGCTGTGAGTGTGAGATCAACGCCAAGCGGGGCCCTCAAAGGGCCAAGAGAAGCCGGGAAAACAGACGGCGTAAACGTACGTCTCCGGGTATGGGCATGTACTTTGGCTTGAGTTTTGATTGCAATTCATGCAAGGGTGAAGGTAGGGGACCTCATCTATCATTTCAACTGAAACAAAACATACAGTATGTGAAAAGAACATATTTTATTGCTGAGAACTCTTTGATGAGACTGGGGGGTGTCAAAATCCTGCCCTCGAGGGTTGTTGTTATGCATGTTTTAGATGGTTTCCTGCTGGAACACACCTGATTGAAATGAATGTGTCATTAACAAACTTGTGCAGACCTTGATGTCGAGCTGATGAAGACCCATTCATCTCAATCAGGATTTGGAAAACCCTGCTCTAAGGTAATGTCATGAAATAATTCCTAAATGCTGTCAAAACATGGTCTCCTTTCTTTGGACTTTGGATTCATAGACCAGTCGAGGGCCATGAAAAAGACACACACACAAAACAACCACTTTGGATGTTAGATGAGATATGTATAAGATGTGTTTCCCCCCATGAATAATTATTTTTTCATTCAAAGTAGAATTATTATACCTTTTTCATCCTAACGTTGATATCCTTAGGTATTAATGAAATGTCTGTGATCACAGGGATACAGAAAAATCCCCCCCATGCCTTTATACCGGCGTTGCTAGTTTGAGGAGGTGGAGTCAGCCACCTGAGTTGACTCCGCCCATCTCCTGCTGGGTGTATATCTTTTAAAATGGGTTTTAAACAAGCAAAACACATCTGTGATAACTCTGAGGTGGGTGATTTTCTTTTTTATACCACATCAGGTGAATTTATATAAACTAATAAATGTATTTCTAATACAAGGCGCAGCCTTTGGATTAACAGTTGGCTCAGCCAATGACTAGTCATCATCACCGCCTGATCCATCATCGTCATGCTACGAAGCAAAGTAATCTGCTGTTTATACTAACCCCGCATCAGCTAAACGCAGCGGTTATTTCCGATTTTCCCAAAGAAAACATTTCTGAAACGGAATATTGCGTCGTAAACATCTGCCAGAAGCTCTGCAGCTCCTTCAGCTTGGACTGACTGAAAGAGCTGGTAGCCACAGCTAACGTTGATTGACATACGGTAGGCGTGTTTGTCAGAGGAAAACTGGGCTTCAAAACCGCTCATCAGAAAATGTATGGGTCACGTGACTGATGCATGGTCCATTCTTTGCTAGAGTCGATAATTTTAAAGCTTTGTACAACCTACTTCAGAGATACAGCCATTGCAGCATTGTGTAAAAGTAGGTAGAAATATATACGGACAAATTGGAAAATCCTTCTTTAATATGGGTCTGTGATGTCACAGAATCCTGTAAATCTGAACAGCCCATGCCATTCAGTGTTTGTGCAATCACTTTACACACTTTTATGTTTCCAAATGATATAAAATGTAAATTTTTGTCCCCAAAGATAAAAATACACAAAAATGAATGCCCCAAAAGACACAGGTTAGACTATGAAGAAAAACAAAATTCACTGTAGCACAACCGTGTGCTGTTAGTTCTTACCTTGATAACCATCATCATCAATATCGCCGATTGCTGCTATGCACTCTCCAAAGTGTGCATTGAAAGCGTTGTCACCAGTCAAGACGGCATCCTCCTCCATCACTCCCTGAAAAATCACAAGACGGAATCAGGCAGGCGAATAGTTTAAGTGATGGAGAGGTAGAAGAAAACCAAATCTCCTACGCAGTCCAGCCTAAGATGAAATTATTGCTGCATTTATTGGATAAAAATGTCATGGCAACGGCTGCAGATATTTGTCTTTCGTCCAGAAAGTTTGAGCCAGCAGACAGTCGCCTTGCTGGTAATAACTCTTGAATAAAAAAATGTAAAAACAGAAGCTCTGCTCTTAAATCATCATGCAGCAGAGTCACACAACTCCCCACTGTTTTAGTCTATTTTCTTGAGGATGAACATTGACATGGACAAATAAAACGTCAACAATGGCACTAAAATTAACATGTGTGATGATAAAACGGAGAGAAAAGACATACTGTTAAATAAATGTGCAAGTGACAGTATCGTGTTCCCACTGGCTCACTTATCCCACTCACATTGCCTTTGCTGAGGTACACAGACACCTGGCCTTCATCCCGAAGCTGGCTGTGCATGGGTGCCCCAACCAGCAGGTCCGACAGGCCGTCCTGGTTTAGATCAACTGCACACAATGAGGAGCCAAAGTAAGAGCCCATCTGGAACCAAGTCGAGCCACAGAGCAATGGGTCAGATTAAAGGCAGTTCCTTGGTTTATACAATTGATGCACAAATCACGATTTCATTGGATTTATTTCTACTTTTGAATCTCTTCCAGCATTAAACAAATATTTACAAAAAAAACCACTGTCTTTGAGCAACTGAGGGTTTCCCTAATGTACTTTCTATGAAGGGCATTAGCTGCCTCCCTGGTTTTGGTTTGAGGCAAGCGTGCCCCTTCTTTAAATCCCTGCTGCTGTCTAAAACACTAACACAGACATAAACAATGCGGTTCTAGACACAAAGCGATTAGAGCAGCGTGTCTGCAACTTATTTCAACAGAGAGTTACATCTTTCCTTAGGCTAACAGATATATATGTTATATGATATGTTTATACGCATGGTTTATGATGAAAGAGAACAAAACTTTACATGGCGATACCATCATTGACAACGCTGGATGATAATTCTCAAAAGAAGGATCAGAAATCAGAGCTCATACCATTTTCCCTGAGGCTTGAAAACTCTTCACCAAAGAGGCACCATCAATTTTGAAAATGTAAACCTGTGAAGCAGACAAAACAAAATCACTCTTACAAGCAGTACTGGAAGAGTTTAATTCTGCAGGTCTGCATCAGACCAAAGAGAAAATCCCTACTTTTCCAGCGCCGTTGTGCTGAGGCGCTCCCGCAGCTATGTCTATTACATTAGGAGAGGAGAAGTGTCCAGCCGTCACTGCGTAGCCTGCAGACACAGACAATAATCAGATACAGCTTCTTTGTACCGATTTACTGTCAACTAATCTCTGCGCATCATATTCTCAGTAGTATGGCAGCTCTTACCGAGGTAGCTGTATCTGTGGCAATCAATGCTGTCTTTGTTCAGGCTGTAGAAGGTGTCAGAGGTCAGATTGTACACTTTGATGGTTCCAGTCCAGTAGTATGACCCCGGTGCCCCCATCACCACCAGCTCCTGAGGATGACCCCCCCCACCACCACAACATTCATGTAGATAAATGTGAACGTCATTGTGACCCTGCTATCTGCAGTACAAGGACTTGCTGCTGGGATAGGGATAGAGATTGGGATAGGGATGGGGGGGCAAAAGAAAAACACTGCTGGGTGGAAGTCTGGTTAACCAGTGGCCGCAGACTGGTTTGTGCTATCTGCTCTTAAACACACAGCCAGATGGCATGATAGCTGACAGCCTCCTTTGATGTGAGGAGGAATTCAGAGCTGAACTGAAACCGAAAGCTGTAAAATGAGTCGTTCACAGTCATTTCAGGGGACAAGAGCACAAAAAGGTGCTGCCTCCCTGCTCATGATGCTTCACCACTGGAACTCTTCCTCTATACAAACAAGCTTGACACAGTCAGGACCTTACTCAGCACTACACCTTCCCTGTGCCGTGGCGTCAAACATCTGGGCACCACCAGGCGCTCGGAGCAGGGTTCAGGCAAGGATAACAGTTGGACATCTTTTCTTGAAATTCCTCACATTCTTCCGAGGGGGGCTGTTCAAATGCTTGAGCAGATCCACTGTGACATCCTCCATCCGATGAGGAATGGCTGATTTGATGATGTATCTTTGGCTTTAATAAACAGTAGGATCAACACCTTCATGATCTTTGCTTCAGTGAAACACTCAACTCCTCTCTTTGAACTTTTGTTCTACTGTTATTTTTTTCCACTAAGGTTTGTTTGAAAAAGGTTAAAAAAAAAAAAGAGTGATGTCACGCCGCAGTAGGAGCCGAGAACAGCTGTGAGCCAGGGGTTATTTGATGCGGCACTAAAGAGTATATGTAGTGCTAAAATTATTTTTCTTATGAATCACAAAATTGTTTTATAATTAAATAATTGAATTTAGAAGCAAATAGGACACATTTGAGTCAGTAATAAATAAACACATGACGACATGCTGTGCAAGAGAAGCTCTGAAAACAAAATGTTTGAACCCATTTTTTTTTAATTTGAATGTATTCCTACTAAGCACCCCGTATCTTTTTAGGTGAAATGCATTTACATGTTAAATCTACTTTCCCTTCGTCTCAACTTTGCTCACTGCAGAAGCCTCATCATCTAACGGATAAACAAATGCACTGCGCTAACAAAGATGATGTCACTGTGTGACAAGAAACAAAAACAGTAGTGCATTTAAGCTACAGAAAAAAGGGAAAACCTTGCTTTCTTAAATATTTTATCTTGTGGAGGCACACCAGAGGTCACATGAGCCGTCCGCAGCCTTTCCTACTACATCCGCTGATGGAAACATAAACTAACACTTATCAGCAGCTAATCAGCAGAGCGCCGGTGGCTTTGATATAAATACTCATGTATTTCTGACTGCAGAATTTGGATTTTCCACATCATTTGGCATCTTAAACAGCTGTGAAAAGATCCCCGTCAGTTCCTCATCCAGAACGTCTCTGCTAACTGTTCTCAGAATACCGGAGTCAAAGTCAACAAAGAGAAAGGAGGAAGAGAGAGCCTTCGAAACATTAGGCATGTGGTAGCGTTAACTGGAATCACACATGCAAGTGAGAAAGTGAGTCTTCTGAGAAGAAGAAACACATGTATGTGTGGAAGATAATACAGACTGATGGCGTCCTCTGTTATGTAAACTAAAAATGCAAAGAGGGTACGGTTACAGGGGGACCTACGGTGCTATGCCCGTGTCCAACTGTTTTTAATATGAAACTCCACTAGAAGTTTTTTGCATGATTCAAAAAATGTTTTTACAGTGGCCCTTTATGAGGCCCCTGAGTTCATCCTATTTCTGAAACAAGCGGATTTAGCTGCTGTCTCTTTAAGGCCCTCTTCCTTTTAAAGTCCAATTTCTTTGCAATGGCAGGCTTTGGGGATTTCTTTGTAGTCACTAGTTACCAACCATGCAGATTGCTGAAAGTGGAGTCTGAAAATGTATGCAGCATAAGTCAAATCAAAGTGGGAAAAAATATCATCCATTCATGTCTGAACCAGAATGGGATAGCGATTATGCAAGAACAACTCACACATCTGCAGGAAGTCAGCCTACCACACAACATTTCCACTGGAAAAAAGGATCGTTCCCAGTGTTGGCAGTGTTCGGATTACACAATGTATTTGTGTTGTTTTGCTTGCGTGTGTGAGAGTTAAACCGGACCTTTACAATGGATTCAACCCTTTATCTTCACCCACTTCCCATCACCTAACGGGAAGCAAACCTGTGACCAGTAATCAAGCCCATGTGAATAGGTTACGGGAGTATTTTGGAAAAGGGCAGACTTATTCAAAAATACTGAATGATCTCAAGTATCTGATTGGGATAGTGTTGTGATTTTTAACACACACAGTAGTTAAAAGTCACAACCGTATCAAAATCAGATCAACCAAGCTGAACCAGGAACTTTTCCTGTCTGTAGCAGGTTTCCCTCTGTCTTATAATCCTTCACTGCCTCCCTGCCGGAACAGTGAGCGGATGAATGCAGCTTGGAGGAAGGTGGAGGAGGTTGTTGGTGCTCAAAACTGTAAATCCCAGGTGGATTATTCATGGTTGGTCACAGTTATGGTACACGTAATCCTATCGATTTTGAGGTATTTTATTTATAAAGTATTTGTTTGATTTATCCCAGGTCAGATATTTCCATGAGATTAAACGTTTATTATTTTTCTGTACCTTACAGGTTGATTTTGAATTTCTGTATTGATCCATCACATCAAAATAGTAGCGCTGAAACCTGAATGTTGACGTATACACCTCCATGCTTGTTGTTGGATACACGTTAGTGGATATTAGAGGAGACGCTATACACTCACTGCAGGACTCAATTTTGTTAATGAAAATTTTCAAAAAGGCCTCTTTCCTCACATAGTGTGATTGTGTCATATAACAACATTACGTTTCCCAGCATTTCCCGGTGATCGGAGTGAAACACGGGTGAATACAGGCTGTCAATCAAGAGAGATAGTAGAGACGTGCCCATTCATGAACTTGTTAGATTCAATTTTATTTTACAGTATTACTGTATTAAGATAACTGGGAACAGACAAAACCAGTATCTTATTTGCAAGTAAAAATCCCTTTAAAAAAAAAACAAAAAAAAACTGGAATCAGCACGGACAATTACAATCAGCGCATCTCTACTATTTTTGACAATTGTTTTAATTTTTAATTTATGTTTTGTTTTTTAATTTTAGAACTGTTGTCCTTACAATTTTAGCAGACGTTGCTTGTTCTGCTTTTATGCATTTCTGTTGTTTTATTATATATATATATATTTTATATATGCTTATTTTATTGTTCATTTGTTCGATTTTAAAACCGGTCTCAGTATGTACAGCACTTCATAAACTGAGGATGTTTTAAACATGTTATATAAATAAACTTGACTTGACTTAACTCTTGTAGTTAGTAAGAAATCATTGTTGTCACCCTTTAGTTTATTAAGTTTAGTAAGTTTAGTAAGAACGCGTATTCCTACCCGGAAGACCATAGTTTGACTTTTATGTGTTGTGGCAAGTTGAAAATGGGACCTTTTAAGCCTTTTAAGTGGAGTTCTTATCAAACATTTACATCGTTATTTAAAACGTTGGATCACTCCAATTAATCATACAGTCTTCAGACTGACGAAGTTTCGGGGCCATCCTGAGAGGAGATTATGGATATCAATGGAAAACTAGCACGACGTCTAATGAACAGAAACAGAGGATTACATGTGTTATGAAGATGAACAAACACTGTTACTGACCTCTGAAAAAACTCCCGCTATCCCAGCTTGGCATGAGCCATGCTCTTCCCCATACTTCTGCTTATAGTCTGCAAGAAAAAACAAACCACAAATTATTTCACTGTGTGCTTGAGGCAGCGTTTACTGGAGTTTTTCCTGCATTCCATATGGAGCTAGTCAAAGTCCTGGTCCCATCCAAGAGGAGTCCAGAGGCAGAAGGCAGACTGAAAGAAGGGGTGCAGCATCATTTTCAACAAAAAGATTTAGCACTTGGGAAGGGCGGGAGGGGTGGGGGGTAGTGGTCTTAGGTTACAAAAATATTGGGCTTGGATCTATGCAAAATGCACTGAAAATGTTCCATGCAAAGCGTGTATGCAAAACAGCCTCTGATAGGTGGCCCGGCATCGGTAACGTGCCAAAATATGTGAGGAACATATTTGTGTAACAGCTTTGTCTGCAGAAGATTATTTTTTAAACGGAACTTTATTCTTAGTGCTGTTGCACATGTGCAAAGGAAAACAGCTTGCACGACAAATGGACGTGATTTACTCTTAACAAATTCTGGTTCATCAACCTTCAAAGCGAAATGTTTCCTTAAATTAACTCCATTTCTGGGAACTCATTGCTTTAATAAACATATCATTATTGCACCCCTGTGATATTTTTTTCTTCTTTTAAACAGTGCAAAGAAGCAAGGACACCAATTACAGGCTAGACGCAGACATCGGGCCTCGCGGTGATGGAGATAGTTGCTGAGACAACGTGCCAAGATGAAGTGTACTGTGATTAAAAAGACCAAACCTGGGGTCTGAACCCCCTCAAAACATCCTAAGAAATATCTCTGGGATGACAAAATAATACAAGGCGTGTGAATATCAACACGAACCTACAGCTTCACACCTCTTATAAATGATCCTGTCTAATCTTACACACGTAAATGATTTAATCTTGCCCGCTTAGCTGCTGCTTTTATGAAAAATTACACTTTAACTGCTTATAAGTCATGTCCACACGGAGGGCAAAAGACTTGGTCCCCAACTAAACCTCTAATGCCAAACCTTATGTTTGACATCAGTGTGACATTAGAGGTTATAATGGTTTAAAATGAACAGAAATACCAAAGCTGGTGCATCAACTGTACCTTCATAACAAGGGATGAGTGGTTTGGTCCTGCCTTGAAGTGTTGCAGGGATGATGGAGCAGTATCCATGTGGAAGGATGTGTTCTGAAACGTAGAACACGTTTTTCCAGCGGTGAGCGCAGGCCTGCAAGAGCAAAACAAAACACAGTGGGAATCACGTTTGCTCACGTGCTCATTCAGTGCACGCGAGCTCTTTAAACTGCAGGCAGGCCTTCTTTGACTGCTTCAGCTGCTTCCCTCCTCGCTCGTGCTGGAGTCAGCGCGTCGCTGCGGCTGTCAAATGATCGTCAGTGAGAGGGGGAATTAAAGACGGTCCATAACCCTGACCAAACCGTAACAGCTATGGTCTGTGGTGTGAATGTCTCAGCAGCAGCCTGAGATCGAGGTTTGTCAAGCAGCAATAAATGCTCAGTACGAAAAACTTCCCATCAACTTTCACGTCTTGAAAGGATACATATTGGGGACCTTTTTTTTCTTCAAATGTTTATACAATTTTACAAGTCTTACTAAGATGTTTGTGTAATGTTTGCTCAAAATATCGTAGGTATACAGTACAAAAGCACCATTTGTATCCATGTCTTTACAGCTTTTATTAAGCATTTAAGACAACTCAAAGTATGCTACGAAGCCATGACTTCAAACAGAACAGGAAGAAATCCAAAGGAAGTAGAAGACGAGAAAGAAAAGAACAAACTACTTCTTTATCATTCTGCTACGGGAACAGGGAGCATGTTTCATAAACTGACATTGAGTAATTTTAAAACAATATTTAGCCGCTGTTTTCCCAAACTGAAAAGTACCACAGATCGATAAGCAAACAGAACAGTGTAAGCCAGGTTTTGACGTTTGTGCAAAACAGGCCACATGAATGTGTGAGTGGTAGCAATTTAGTCCCCCGAGGGGGAGACTGGCGGTGGGGCTCCTCTCGCTCTGGGGACGGTTCTGCATGCCTCTGTGCAGACAAAGTCCACTTAATTTCCTCCAAAAGTCCCCACCCCCCATAGACACACATAGCCTTTCTTAATGGATGTAAGAGCTCAGCAGATTGCAGGCATAAACACAGCATCAGATGACTGTCTGGGAACAAGATGCTAAGTTGAGAAACATTTGCGTTTCAAAGGGCAGCTTGGCCAGCAGAAAAGCCATCAATCCTCCCTCTTCTAGTAGAGTCTTTAAAAGAAGAAAGAAAGGACCAATCTGCTGATATAAACATACAGCGCAAAAGCAGCTGACAACGTCCGTGGCAAACGGGGCATCAGCAGTTAGAGGATGAAGGCTGCGCCGCCGCCACGGGTCTGTTCGATTTGAAAGAGCTCAGCCGTTACAAACAAGGTCTTCACTGAAAGCAGAGATGAAATCACCACTGCACACATCTGCCAAACAGCCGCTTCCCTCTGCCGAGTCCATTCAAATGAGATTTAAAAAGAAAAAAAGAAAAACACGTCAGTACTTTGGAGAGGCACAGGAACATGTGGCTTTGGAAAGCCACCTCTATTTTTTTTTCCTTCTTTTTTCTTTTTTATCATCACGCTCTCATGACGGCCAAAAAGTGTGCAGCTAAAAGTTTGTTGTTACACAAGTCTGACGTTCACATTCCCAGGACGGACAAGTTCGACAAATCCTCATGTTTTAACAGACCGACTGACAAGTAAAGCTAAGCGAATTGGCTCGAAAATCACGCCTGAACATTCCACTAAGACATGAAAAATGGACCAAAAACAATAAAACAATAGACACAGATCAGAAGTTATCTGCAGTCTGGAGGAAGTGCTGGTCCCGTCGCCCGAGAGAGAGAGAGAGATAGAGAGAGAAGAGAGAGAGAGAGAGAGAGAGAGAGAGAGAGAGAGAGAGAGAGAGAGAGAGAGAGAGAGAGAGAGAGAGAGAGAGAGAGAGACAGAGAGAGAGAGAGAGAGAGAGAGAGAGAGAGAGAGACAGAGACAGAGAGAGAGAGAGAGAGAGAGATAGAGATATATGTATATGTATATATAGATATATATAGATATATATATATATATATATATATATATAGATATATATATATATAGATATATATATATATATATATATATATATATATATATATATATATATATATGTATATATATATATATATATATATATATATGTATATATATATATATATATATATATATATATCAATCATGTTCACACCTGTCACGACTGTTTTCAAGAGTCCAGAAATCAACAAACTGTCCTGCAAAGCCCACTAGATCAGTCACTGCCCACCACAGGAGACAGGGGTTAATATTTAATGAAAGGCTGCCCTTAGACGGGACCACCGCAGCGGGGCTGAAGCCTAAACAAACGCTGCCAGCTGCCCTCTGATCTCTGCGCAAACACTTAGCCCAGCACGTCTGCGATTAGCGCCGTTCTGATGTTTTCAAACCGTGCTCCTCTCTTTATTTTAATAAACAACTTACTTTTTCACATGCCCCTTTCCTCTTGGCTCTTTTAGCACCAGGCACAAGCTAAATGTTTCACAAAAATATGTAAGCATGCAGCAGTTTCCCAAATTTGCAATGTTAAAACCGTCGTTCAGAGTCATTATTTTGATTACTTTTCCTCTTTTCTTTTTACAAGCTTTGTGAGCCATAGCTTGTGAGAATGGAAGAAAATGAAAAGAGTGTCCTTCCTGCAAAAGCAAAGGAGTAATGTTGGGACCATCTGTGGTTTAACAGTGTGCTTCATGCTGATGCGTTTGGAATAGTGATATGGGTATAATCCAGTCTGTTTTTCAGGCATACATAGTACATATTAAACAGCTTGCTGAAGCTACTGCTGTGCCGTCTCTAAACTCACCAGTATTTTGCCGTTGGCTCTGTCCTGGCGGGCCAGGCTGACCCCCATCCACTCATCATCCCTGTCTCCTTGGCACGTCTTCCCACAAGACTCCTTTGGCTTATTTCCTGAAACACAATGAGGGATGTTTGCAGACGTTGTGTAATCAGGACAGAGGATGTCTTGGACCTTGCAGATTATCAGCAATTGTCAGCGTTTAGAGTTCAGAGTTTTATTTATTTTTTATTTCTGTGAAATGTGCAAGGGATTTTTAAAGCATTGACGAGGAAAAATAACAGTTTTATTCAGATAAAAATCTCCCTGGACCTTGTGGGATGAAGGCAGCGAGCATCTTCACGCCAACAAAACTATAAAAACACTTAGTGAAGCACAGAAATAACAGATTTTGAGATAAATATCAGTGTTATTACTCTAACTTCTATTTTACTGTTTTAAGACTAAATACACTTTCTTTTTCTTTATCAGGAAAAAAAAAAAAACGTCTCCAAAGCTAGTGACTGTTTTCATAACCAGGATGCTGCAGAGTCCCCTGTAAATGCTTCAGGCATCTCACATGTTTAGATTCATATCCATCATGCAACATGATCGGAAAGGAACCAGATTGGTTCCATATTTATTCTACAGCATGGTAATGACCTCAAACACCCACCCAGAGTCATAAAGAATTATCTTCAGCAAGCAGAAGCACATGGAGTCACGCAGCAGTTATCCTGGCCCCCGCAGAAGCCTGATCTTCAAATCAGACTCAACCGGGGGGGTTATATAGATTCAGGCTGTCAGGATGGGACTCGGTTATGCCAAGTACTTCATTAAAGTGTGTGCACACATGCGCTGAGGAGAGCTGGAGCACAGTTTCGAAGTTAGAGGGCGGTTTCATTTATGCACCCGGCTCTGAAGTTACCTCAAAGGTATCACAAATACACAAATGCACGTTTATAATAAGGTACAGTTTGCTGATATGATGTCATAGCTCGGCTTCACAGTTGTTCCCACAAAGACCAGAGCTCTGTGAGAAGCTGCGTCCTGTTATCTAGTACAGGAAGAAGTAAGTCCAACTTTAGAGGTACAACCCCCCCCCCAAGCTCTGCAATGTACAACTTTGCTCTGCTACAAGTGCAACAATAAGTGTGAAGAGCTTCAATGTACAAAATTATGATATGCGTTTTTATGAAGAAATGCATATTTTCAAGTAACTCTGTGTATTTGCATTAGCAGACGTGCAACTGTTCTGAAACTATTTGCTCTGTAATCGTGGCCCAGTCAAGGCGAACCTACAAATACAATACTGTGTACGGCATCCCTGGTGGCGTTGTTCTTTCCAATTTTTAATGACATCCACATTTGTTTTCCACTGTCTTTGAGACACAAACAAAAGTACAGGGACCTGGCTCTCTTAAGCCTAGATAGAATGAAAACCTAATTAATATGATGTCAAACATCTGTCCCCTTAAAATGAGTTAAATCTGTGCTCGGTTCTGAGGGAGCTCACACTAAACACTGACTTTTGCTTGGAGTCATTTCGCTCCTCACTTTCTGCAGTTTCGTGCGGTTTTGTTGTATGTACATATTATGTGTACCTACAAAGGAAAATGACTTTCTTTAATGTGATTTTTAATTTGGCTGTTGCACTACCTGCACCACAGTAACTGCTTCAACCCGCTTCACTACATTTCTTGTTAAACATTTGCGCAAAGGCTGCAGTTGAACTCTGGCCGGGCCAGCTTCACTGCTCAGGGTCGCCTGAGGGACTCAGCCGGGAGTTTTGGCCACATTTGAACCCTGCCAAGCAAATAATCTCACGCAAAAGATTTCTTCCAAAGGAGAGTAAAGTTGTTTTTAGAGTTTCATCCAGTATGACTTTAAGAGAAAATAAATATAAATCGAACAGTTTTATCATTATCTTTAATGATAAGTGGTTGGCACAGGGGCAACATGTTGGACTGGTCGTTTCATTGTTTGAATCCCTGCTGGGGTCTCTCTGCGTTGACTTTGTAAGCTTTTGTGCATTTTCCTGAGGTTCTCTGGCTCTCTCTCATAGTGATTGTGAGCATTGCCCTATATTGTGGCCCTGTGATGGAGTGGCAACCTGTCCAGGGTGTACCCAAACTTTCACCTGAAAACAACTGAAAAAGGCTTCAACAGACCCCCATAAACTTCAACAGGAGACACGAGTGTTCTTTATAAATAAAACAATGAACAAATAGTTGGCACAGTTGGTGTTTTCTAAGTCAAATCCTGCTGTTTTTATTCATCTCAGACATAGATCATTGAACTATAGATGTAGTATTTGTTGTTTGGCATTTGTAAAAAGTTTATAAAGCCATGACATAAATCAATTGAACAAATGACAGGTTGTTGGCTCCTACAGTATATGTGGTTTTCTTCAAACTTAAATGTATAAGTTGACCCCAAAACTCAAAATCTTAAAAAAAAAACTTTTTCATGTTTTACAGAGTATGTGTGTATTATGTCTATGGCTTACACTTGATAAAGACAAAATGTGTATGTTCATTTAAACTTTGATCAAATAACAACAATAGAAGCACAATACATAATTTAAGACAGTTTTATATTAATAACATCCACAAAGGCATCTGATTCAGTGTTTCCACAAACTGTAAAGGATTTGTCTTTGACAGAAGGTTGTGAACATTTTTTTAATGTATTTGTTTGTTTGTCAGTCAATTCTGAACCTTGCATGCATCCCGTCCTCAATGATCACAAGAACGGAGGACAAGAGGGGATCTGGGAGACCGAAGCTCCTCTCTTTTGCTTCATATGCTTGGAAAATATTAGCAGAAGCCTAAATCATTTTAATAAAACATATTTATGGACCTCTGGACACAGAAACCTGAGCATCTGTCTTTTTGCTTGTCTTGCCTTATTGTAGGGTCTGGGGTTTTTTTAAAAAAAGGAAAAAAACCTGAAGACATTGTAAAGCTAAATCATTGTGATAAATCAAATCAGATGCTGGGGGGTGGAGAGGATGTTTTTTGCGCAGGGTGGACAAGAAATAACCGCATGCACATGTGTGAAGTGTGGTACCTGGTAGTGAATTTTTACTGTAGCTTTGTGAATGTATGTTGCCCAGCGACAGAACCAAATAAATAAGTCTCTGTGCGAAGCTGTGCGGATGTTGCGGGCTGTGGTGACTGACCTCGACCCAGATCCATCTCTGTGCAGCGGCGCTCCGGGTTGCTGTGCACTCGACACTTAAACACAGCTCCGGGAGAGTGCACGGAGCTGCTGTAGGAAGAGTTTGCTCTGGGCGCTCCCACTATCACCCTGCAGACACGAGGGCGATACAGATTGGAAACACCGCTGGAGCAAGCAATCTCAACTCTAAAAACGCGGCTCAGAAAACCGAACGGAGCCTCCCGGCAACAGGGAATTTCCAGTGGAAAGGGAACAAAACAAGGCTTTAAACTGCCTGGGCGCACATTCAGGTTGAACTTTACAGGAGACAGTTCAACAAGTACAACTTGGTTGCATAATAGAGAGAAAGTAACATCCTTTGCAAGGAACTCTTGAACATGAGACTCACCAGCGTGTGTTGTCATGAAAATGCTCCAGAACAGAGTAGCCAAAGAAACTAGAATTAGGTCCGCGGAACACCAAAGGATGTTCCAAGTCTATGTTATAAGAAGAAGCCACTGAAATGGAAAGATAGACGTAATAAAAAGCGCGTTGTACTCCCGTTTTGTGTCTCAGCAGAGAACCCATCCCTTTGCGCATCACGCGTAATAACGCAACTGAAGTATCCAAAAAGTTTTTAAAAAAATAAATAAATAAAAAAATTTTGGAGGAAAAAAAACGAAGGAAATGTCAGCTCTTCAGTGGTCACGTTTTTTACAAACTATCTTCCAATGTTTCGTCCGGGTCTAGAGGAGCGTGTAGGGTGTAACTGCTTGCAGAAAGGCGGCTCACGGAGCAGTAAATACAGATGCGTCAGCTTCTCTCCATTCTGTCAGTCCGGGGACGCGGTCGCGCTCCGGCTCCCTGAGGTGGAGATAAATGCGCGCAGTTTCTGTCGTCAAAGCCAGTGGAAGATATCCTGGAAATGAGAAGTTTTTTTACCCAAAATAAGAGCAACGCTTTTTGCGGTGGCTGCTGCTGCAACCGCAGCTGGAACGTTGCGGTTTTAATGTGAAAGGCCGAACCGGAACGTGCGTTATTACCGCGGTCCACAGACACTCGTAACGCGGTCACGAAGAAACGAGAATGGTTTTTGAGGCTCAAAGGGCGCAAAGCATCACATTTCATCCACGAGGTTCGACTCACTGCTGCCACCTAGCTGCAGCGACCGCCACAGCATCGACTTGGTGTCTTCAACGAGTCTCTTACAGAAGAAGGTTGTTGACTTTTCTCATTCCGAAGTATGTTGAAATACAGGGGTGAGTTTTAAAAGTGTGAACAATTTAAAAAGTGTAGTGCTTAAAGGAACTCAACAGAAAAAGATTCAAGGGCTGACTGTAAAAATATGTTTTTATTCGTTCAGCTTTTATTTAGGACACCGGCTTTGGTTTTGGGACAATTGTGTATCGATAAATGAAATGGTATCCTAAACGAAATTTATTCATTTTATATATTTGTATATATAAGACACCTGTGGCACGAGGCAATGTGAAACTCAAGTTATGTTGAAAGTTAGGTGCTGAACTTGCAATTTGTTTTGTGATCATTTTAGAATATTATGGGAATACATGGGGAAAAATGGCTATAGGAAGATAAATTTGGGTTTTCCAGTGACTACCAACTCAAAGACTGAGATAAAATAACCTCGCCGCTTTCAGGCCATCAAGTCTGAAAATGTCTAGTTTGGTGAATTATTAAAATTTTCAGTTTAGTGTGACATCACAGACCCAGCTCAGAATTCAATTTCCCATGTTCCCCATCATAAATCTCCACAGATCTCCACCCATTTTTCCACATCATGCAGCATTTATTTTAGGGTTAGGGTAAAGAGCAGTAGAGGGTGTGGTTAAAAAACAACTTTTTATACTATATCACAGTCGTATTTTAACCAAAAACAAACAAACAAAAAGTCACAGCCTTTTTTTTTTTAAGACCTTAAATTGTGTCAATCAACTTTGGAAAAACAAAAGTCTCCTTTCACCTTACAACTTACAGCACATTTGGTTTTGACATTAATGAGGGCGTCTGCAGGCGACATAAATTAGGGCTCTTGTAGATCGCGGACAAAAGATAGTTTATCTTCCCCTGAGAAAACGCATCATAAGATTTTTATTTCTTACAGAACTTGGTTTTTTATGACATGCTTTTGTAAACCAAGAATGGGCTTCTTTTGTTAAGAGTAGGTTAGACCGATATAACTCTTTACAGGTACAATACACGAACATCCGCTTCAGATGTTGAAACCCCCAGGTTGCTGTGAAATCCAGATGTTCCAGAGGTTCAAGCTTATAGTCTGTAAGACTGACAATGCAAAATCAGAAATCAGATAGACACTCTACAATGATGAGGATGAAGGAGTGACAAAGGTTGTTTTGTAAATAAGATTTAATTTGTTAATCTGAAAATGTATAGCAGGTCATTAAGTGCCCTATAATACAGTTTATTTCTCACAATACAATTTACATTTTGGTGTTTTGGGGTATCCCTTGGTGTCAGTTTAACAATAGAAAGTGTAAAAATAAAAAAACAGAGCTGCATTCAGCCAACAGGGTCCAGAGGCCTGGACGTTAATGTGGTGCGAGTGCACAGTTAACAGGTTCTCTACAGTTTTACAGAGGAAGTCCTTCAGAGGACGACAACACGCAAACCTAGAAATCAACTGACCGTCAGCTTTAGTGTGTCACAGCATTTATTGCACAAGCCAACCTGTGTAATCGCATCCTAAAACATAAGTACATTAAAACCAATCATCATCATCTAAAACATAAATTAAGCTTAATTTTTAAGAAACAGTGGATAATGGAAGATTTGTGTTTTTCCCAAAAACTTTAATTCCCTCATACCTTCAGACATATTCACACACACGCACACACACTTATGCCCCAGGTTGTGCCCATAAACGTACCCTCAAATATACCCACACATACATTAAAAAGACATGAGATATGGAGAGAAGGGCTTGATAAATCCCATGGCAGTCTTCCCTTCAGCAGCAGCAGCAGCAGCAGCAGCAGCAGCACGTCTTCGTCAACAAGTTCCCAAATCAATCAAACACTTATCGTAGCCAATGCTGTGGAAGGACGTAAACAAAATCCATTGAATTAATAATGACTCACTGAAACATGAAAGACGATTAATCAGCGGGGAAGTGTACGCTTACAACTGCTTTGGAATCTTCTTTGTCCAAAACCTTCTGCGCTTGGTCTGGCGGAAACTTGAGCATGGAGGTAATCACTTTAGCCATCGTCTGCAGATGACAAAAAATGAATGGATAAAAAAGGCAATTTCACAAAAGAAGGCTGCAAATATTTCTACTTGTAGCATGTTTTATCTTTAGTAGTGGTACAATATTAATTTAAAAAAAAAAACAAAAAAACAAGATATGTTAACTACTACCTTTTAACAAAATCATGTGAACAAATAAAAGTTGCTCTGAGAAAAGTTAAGGACATAAAGAGGAAAAAAAAAGAAAAAAGAATGGAAATTATCTTTATAATCAACTCCAGACCCATCTGCCAGGGAGCACACATTTCCCCATAAACACAGGAGATAATCAGAAACAGGACTGCTGTGTAGGAAACCTAACCGCTCCACTAACACTAAACAAGGCCATCACAGCTTTAAATGGCAAATCTACGTCATGCAAGATGCATGTCCTCGCAGGCGGCCTGGAGGACAACCTCCGCACGGCCTGCCCTGTTCCCATAAAGACCGCTTGTTGAGGAGCAGGGAATCTCCCGCTGACTTTAGGGCACTGTCGACAGCACACTTAATTAGAAAGATCACTGTTAATTACTGTAAACACAACTGGACACAACAGGACTTTTATATGCTGTCCTAAATGGTTTCTTAGCTTGTGCAGCAGATTGAGGTCATTTCCTCCAGTTGGGTGGACTGAGTCTCCGGTCTTATCAGCTACCTTTTTTTTTTTACGCATTTATAAAAATGGAAACTCTCAGAGATGCAAAAACAAACAGTCATACAGTTTTGACATGAAGTGCAAAAAAGAAAGGCGTACTTTTGTTTCCCGTCCCATCATGTATTCAAACAGAACCTTTCTCAGGTACTCCATCTCAGTGGCTTCTGAGAGAACGTCGGAGACATTGATTCCGGGATCTGCAACAAGAACGGAAACAGGCAAACATTCAGCAGCGTGTTCATTTTAGCGCCAGACAGTACACAGAAGCGCCGTCTGAACAGGTATGGCTGCAAATTAAGCACCAGCTCCAAGCAGCGGAAAGAGTGGCTGGTCTCAGAATGAGCGCTTTAAAACTGCAAGAGGTGAGCAGTGAATGTTTTAAATGTCTGCCCAAAGCTATAACACCATTAACCCACTTTAAAAAAAGAGAAGACTATGAATGGGAAAGTGTGTGTTTATGGGCTGGCACAGGGCTGCTAACACTTAGGCTTCAGCTTCAACATACATGGCCAAAGGTTTTGGCAGTGGTGCAAATGTTTAGCTATACATATATGTAGGTGTTCTCTGCTTCGGTGTTGTCAGGTTTTACGGTTAAAACGTTAAGTATTTTATAAAGCTCTGAGGCTTTCATTAGCAAATAATGGTGACATTTTCAATGTCAATGCTTCTCCCAAACCTCTAGCGTGCTGGACATCAATGACTGGGTCAAATCCTGACTGATGGAGATCCGTTCTAGCAGTATCAGAAGCTTGACCTGATCACGGTTTGTAATTTAACACCTGTCCACCTGCTTTTTAAGGATTGAAAACACGTGTTTGATGGGATCATGGTCCGATTAGTTTTCTGCGCACAAATCTGGATCCAAAATCTTAATGCCAAGATCTCTAAACCACTTTGTTTTCATTGTTTCCTTGTGACATGGCATCACGGATCATCATCAAATTGCTGCTGGACTGTTGGAAGAAGTTTTTCTTGTAGGACAGGTTGATGGCGTTCTCTCTTCATGGCAGTGTTTTTGTGTAGGATTACAAGTGAACCCAAGAAAATCCAAACATCCATGTTGTCAGGATCTCTTATTGTATATAAATGTCACCTTTTTAATTAATCCAGAAGATCGATTAAGCAGCTAGAAGAGGACTTCATCAAGAAGCCTCTTTAAACCAGTCTTGTGCTGTCAAATCGTGGCATTTTCTGCACAATTTCAGTCTATCATGGATGTTTATTTTATTTTATTTATTGGAAATAAGTGGCTTCTTTGCTGCCTTCTTCTCACCGGACCACGGTCCAAACGTCTTGGTCTCACTGTGTGTGCAGATGCTTCACAGCCACCAGCTGCCAATGTTAAGCAAGCTCAGCTTTGGTGACACGCCTCCTCAGATGGATCCTGACAAGGAAAGGACCCTGGCGCATCCCGGACACTCTTGGATGACCTGCAACTGTTTTTCCTTCACTGCCGTGGAACATTTTTCTCTGAGGTTCGTGATAATGTGATAAATGCTTCTTTCTGGGGTGATATTTTTGGTAGCAGTCTCCTTGATTGTGAGAACATTTTGAAGTTTGTTTGGCAGTAAATACCTCCAACCCCAGACGACAATGCCTTCCTGACTGCCTTCATGTTTAACAGTCTGCCCTCATCATTCACTGCTGACTATTGGATCATTGCAGAAATGGTCTTCGCTTATTGTTTTGTACCAGATCCATTTTGCTTCTGTTATCAACTACACTTTTAGGCCAGTGAAGCTGTTTGCAACATATTTAAGTACAGCTGTTGATTTTGTGAAGCAATGGGATTTGCCACCACAAAGACTGAAGCAACATACATTGTTAAACAGAAAATTTGTGGTAATGTCAAAACTTTGGGCCACGACTAAAACATCCCCTTTAAGTCTTTTCCAGCCGACAACCAGCTGCTTCCAGCTTTTATGAAATGATCTTTCAGACATTTTTCAAAACGCATCCCTACATGTTGTGTGACGACAGTTGGGCGAAACAAAAAGTCACAGGAGTGCAAACAAGTCTTTGGTCTCAGGCATGGATTAATGGGTCACCAATAAATCCTGTAGCCTTTGTCCTCCTGACCTTTGTTTGAGCCGAGTCTACTATCCCACCAACCACACACCTACAGACATGAAACCAGCGATCAACAGCTTTCTGCCTGACGGTGGTATAAGTTGGTTTAACAACCCTAAATGAGTGGAAGTATTTGGCGCTGTAATCCTCTGGAAGTTCACAATGTAGGTTTTGGGATAAAGATGGCATGTATTCTGGCAAACCAGGAATCTAGTCTGTGTGGTGCAGAAACACTGAGTCGACAGTCTACAAAACCCATTACATTTAAAGTTGGCTTCTTCACTAAAACCTCCTGAGCGCAGATTTCCTTGATTACACAGCATGGAAGATCTAAAAGGACAGATCTAACTCGATCTAAATCCCAACACTGAAGCACCAAGTTTTGCCTATGATTTACTTGAGGATAATGCCATTACATTTAGTGTCTAGAGGTTAAACACAATTATATACACTTCTTACACCATAACTCTAACCTAAATTACAACTAGAACCCTCATCTTAAATCAGAAAGCCCTAAACTCAACCTCGGTTGACCAAATGTACTGAGAAGTTCAGCCAGACCAGATGACATCACCTCTTTAGACAATCATCTCTTTGGACAGTTACTACAACTTATAAACGGTTTCCCCATTTATATGCCACGTGTGACCCTAAAACAGTAAGACTGATACATTTTCCCATGGTTGTGCAGTGTTATGCATGTGATTTTTGGTATGCTTTTCAAAAAGGAAACTTAAACTGAACTATAAGTGATTCAAGGCATTAAGTTTACCTTTGAATGTGCTCCCAAGATGAGTTACAACTGTGTTGCGGTGGAGACATTTAAGCTTGTCCTCAAGCGAGTGAATCTAGCGTAAAGAAAAACACAGAAGTGCACACATTATTTTTGACCCCTGTGGATATATTTTATGCATTTAACCTCATTACAGTTGGGGACATTTGGAGATGTTTGCAAGAATGATGGTGTGTGTTTGTGTGTGTGTGTGTGTGTGTGTGTGTTACTTAAAAAGCTGCCCTGATTGTTTATAGGGTTAAAACAAATGTAAACAGATGTGATGTGCAATTAAGTGAATGCAGCAGGAGCGCAGTAGCTGCTTTTGCTGGAGGCCACACATTTCTGGGAATGCATTGCAACAGATTTACTGTTGATCCTGCTGCAGAAAACAAACAAGGTCTAATACTCACCCTCTCAATAAATTCCTGCTCCTTCAGCCGAGCCTCGCTAAGTAAAGTTGTCTTCTCAGCAAGCTGAGCCTGTTGTCAAGAAGGAGAGCAAATACATTTTGACTTCGAAACCGGATGTACACTGACTAATGGTGGTCTTTTGGCGGTGCAGCTTCAGCTTTGATTAAGGTAACCGCTTGCTTCGGCACCACTTCTTAACCTTTTGTGAAATCACAACTCTTATTTCAGCCCATCCCAACAATAATCAAAGGGGTTGAGGAAAGGGCTCCATGCCGATCCATAAATGGAAATGATGTCTCATGCTTCCTGAACCACTCTTTCGCAACCTGAGTGCAGTAAATCCCAGTCATCGGGGATGGAAAATAAATTATATTGATGGGAAACCTCCTCGTTCACTACATTCAGGCAAATTTCTTTTTTTCCTTGATGCACCCATCACTCTGCAACAGGGTACATCTGGACTCATCAGCCCACGGAACCTTTTTCCATTATTCCAAACTCCATTATTTATGTTCTTTAGCAAATTGAAGGATTTATTTCTGTAATTAACCTCACCAAGAGGTGGGTAACTATCTAGTCCCAAATACCTTTAGCTCTCTCCACATTGTGCACATGGGAGTGCTTTCACCTTCACTGTTACACATAACTGATTATTTTAGATTTCACCAAACTTTAAAGTGATCGGTGATCATTTCTTCCTCAAAGATGATGCATCACCACTATCCTTTGAAGTTTTAATAATCCTTGGACAATTCAGAATGCATTTACAGTAGGTTTGTTTGTTTGTCTCAAACAATTGTCTTTGTCTTAACTGCCTAAATAAGAAAAATAGAAATAGAAACAAGAAATAGAAACAACAAACTTACCAGTAGGTCCTCTGGTGTCATCTGGACAAAGAGAAGAGGAAAAAAAATGCAAATGAGAACGGAAGAAATGTATGTGGTTGCAAAATTAAAAATAGTTCATTCATGGGGGTATGAAAATATACTCAACTAATGTGACAAAATGCTTTACAGAATAATTACCAACAGTGTTACAAAGCTGTCTCCTACAAACCCACTCAAGCACATTACAACGTAAGATCAGATTTCTCTAATCTAGTTGATGTAGAGGATATCTGAAATTCTTCAAAATAAAAGCATGTATGACATTTTCTAAATATTTGAGTCTTTACTAGGCCTGTGAAGTTAGGGTGGTTTGTGGTCTTTATGGACAGACACTGATCCGCTGTCTATGATAAGAATGGTTAGAGAGGCCCATGTTAAGGAAAAGCGTCCATGTTTCATACACCACCCCCCGTTCCTGTCTCGTCAGTAAAGTTATTACCTCACCTGGGAAAAATGCAGCATTAATTCTTTGTGTTTATGCACATATAGGCATGCGTGTAAACCTAAATGAACCACTGCATGGGTCTTATAGCACCCGGAGACACCTCCCTGGAGTCTTAACTGGCCTCTTTCCAGTGTGCATGTTTGATGGGAGTATTGCTGTAGCATAAATCTAAAGCCTACACTCACTTCATATGATGATAATTGAAAACAGGTATATAGGCTGGCTGTTGCCTCATAGCCTCTGTCCTCTTAGAAGAGCATTCCTGAGTGATTCAAATGAGCCTCACAGCATCCGGCACACTCTGGAGAGCCGCCACATGAATGGAGTGAGTCACTGATCACAGCAAAGTATGTAAGTGAATTGTCTCTGAGCTCTTAGGTGGAATTATTCAATTATGAAGCTATCAAAAAAAAAAAGAAAAAAAGATGAGTGATGACCTCCAGATCTGTTAACCTGGATGTGAACTTTCAAACTGGGCATCTAAATTGCTCTGTACAGATTGTTAGTGTGGACACCAAAATGCTTCTGGATTGGAATAATGCTTCCATCAGACTGTAGCTCCTTAAAAAAAAAAAAGAATGACTTCATCTGGCCATTGCTATTTCATGCAGCCAGAAAGAAGAGACTTATGACTTCAACAGAACTGCCACAGAACCATTATTCATCAATCTAAACCCCAAAGCTGCACATAATAGACCATATAAGGGCTACAGGCACGCTTTTTGTTCCTACATCTGTGTTAAATTTTAAAATGTCCCAAATAAGTTGCGACATCTTTTGCAGATGCGTGATGACCTGGTGAACAGGTTACAGTGGGGTCGGGCATGTTTGTACCTCGGAAGTGCCTTGGCAGCGCGCTTGCAGCTCTTCTAGTTGTTTCTGGATTTGCCACACTCTGTCTCCCATTTCCTCCTCTCGATTCTGGAAACAGAAACAGATCAATTAATTCACAACAACTGAGTCATTTCTTAAGTTATCTCAGCATCACTATTTAAATACGCAAGTCCATTTTAGATCACTGTCTCTCATCTGTAACCCAATTATGTTTAGAGAAAAGAAGATTACTTCATTTACTTATCTAATTTGCAAGAGTGAGACCAGCTGTAAAAGTCATCTTAAAGTAGAGGTTTAAGTGGTCAAAGGAGGTTCAGCTCAAATCCAAAGTTTAAGAGTTAAAGTGTGCGATGAGACTCAATTTTCAAAATCATTAATGGTTGGTATAATTTGAATAAGGAGGGAGGGGCACTTGACTTTATTCTTCTGTAGACTAAGGGTAGGTAGACTCGGTTCTTTTTAAGCAACCCATAAAATCTCGCCTTTAGGAGAAACCAGGTCATTTTCTTTGTTTGGTAGTACCTGTATAACCTGTTCATATTTTTGAACTGTTCTGTGCAAATCGTCCTCCTTCTGGGAAATAACCTTCCTCAGCTGACTGGCTTCATCACGATGACTACTGAGCAGCTCATCTTCAACGGTCTGAGCCTTGGCTGTGTCGGGAAAAGAAAAAGAAGAGCTTGGATTGAGAGCCTAAACACGGATCAACATCAGACACACTCTTTCTAGATACCACAGTTTTAGTAAAAACCAGTGCTGAGCTTAATAAGAAAAATAATCCATTCTAATGTTGTGCAGGAGAAATCATATTTACGCAATGGTCTTAATCTAAAAAACAAAACAAAAGGTAAATCTTGTCAGTTTAAAGTAACATTTTTCTTTTAGTTTTGCCTCACCTATGGTCTCCTTCACAGTTGTATCAAGCTCCTTCTCTTTCAAAACCATTTGCGTGTTGAACTCTCTCATTAACTGCTTTATAGCTGAGTTGTGCTTCAATTCTAGATGTTCCAGCTCCACTCTGTTGGTACAGATGGTAAGAGACATGAATTAAATCACTATTAACACCACTAAGACATGTATAAATAGTTTTGCTGCCACTTTACCTCATTTAATGCATTGCGGTTTATTATTTTCAAAGAATTCATTTGGCATCATTAACTTACTTTAGCTTTTGGTCATTCTCCTCCAACAGCTCTTTCCTCATGTACTCCAGGTCTTGTTCATGTTCCTTTCTCAGTATCCTCATGTCTTTCTGCAGCCTGGCAAAATCCTTTTGGATTTTCTCCTTCTCATTCTTCATTTGACTCAGTTTAGTCTCAAGCGACTGCAACGAACCCTCATCATCCACCTCCTCCATTGGTGAGTGGTTTTGCATCGCACTCATAGTTTGCTCCATGCTGCTATATTCCACTTTCACCTCTTCCTCAAGCCCTGAGGAAGTCTGGAGCTTCTCTGTAGTCGCCAGAAGCTGATAGAGCTGGGCATCTTTCTCTTGTAGTTCCTCCTTCAGACGTTCCAGTTCTGCGAGAAGGCTTCCATTCTGCTCCTCTGCCTCTTTTAGCTTTGCCTGGATTTCATGCCGCGCTGATTCGGTCTCTTTGAGTTCCACTTGTTGCACAGCATCTCTCTGAACCGTGATAAGCTTGTCTTCATACGCGGTTTTCAATTCCTCTAAAGACCTTTCTTTCTCCCGCCTCTCGCTACTCAGAATCTGTTCAATTTGCTTTTCTTGCTCCTCCTGAAGCTTAACGAGAGTTTCTTCGAGTGTTTTGGTTTTCTCTTCTAATGTTTCGATTTGTTTTTTGCTCTGCGTTTCATTGCCCACATTTTCCTCCAGGTTACTCTGAAGAGCCTTAATCGTCTGCTCTTTTTCATCAAGCTGTGCGCTTAGCTGTTTTTTAATCTGACTAATTTTCTGCTCAGCTTTCTTCTTCAGCTCAGACATTTTTCGTACACTCTCCGCAGATAATCTCTCCTCAGCTGCTTTCAGACTCTCCTCCTTGTTCTTGATAATCTCATCTTTCATCCTTTCAAATTCTTCCCTTTGACGTGTAAGCTCGTGTTTACACTTTTGGTTGTCCTCTTCGAGGGAGTGCAGCTTTTCTGCCATCTCTTGCTCCAAATTGCCATTCTGAGTGCACTGCATCTGGATCTGCTGCAGCTGCTCCATCAACTCTCTTTTTTCATTCTCCCTGATGTTATGATGCTGTTTGAGGTCAGAAGTGAGTTGTTCACACTCTTTAGTCTTTAAGGCCAACTGCTGCTGAAGCTCACTAAGTCGACTGATGCGACTCTCAAGCTCCAAAGTAAGGTCACTGACTTTCTGCTCTTTTTCACTCAACACCTGGTCCATCTCAGACTTGCTGATGGACTGATTGTCAATACTTGCTGCCAGCCTTTGCAGAGACTCATTCTTTTCAGATATTTCTCGCTCCAATTCTTTAAGTCTTGCCTGCAGAGATTTTATAGTGGTGTCATCCTGGGTGAACCTAACCTCTGCCTTGTTCTCATACTCAGACAGACTGTTCCTGAGAGCATTTTCCCGTTCCAAGGCAGACTTTCTTTCCTGCTCTAATCTCTCGATGCTCTCCTTCATCTGAGCCACAGCTTGTTGTCGCTCCTCTTCATACTGCTGCTTTAGCTGATTTATGGCTTCCTCCTTCTCTTTTATGCTACTTGCAAGCTGATTTTTCAAGTCAGTGACAATGCTTTCCAAGTCTGTGATATGCAGACCATTTGTTTCCAAAATTTGGGACATGACTCTGTTTGCTTCGCTGAGCTCCTCGTTTTTCTGAACTTGTTCACTGACTGACTGGGAATGACTCTCCTTCTCATGTGTTAAGGCTTCAATATGCTTCATGTGCACATTTACCTGAGCAGTCACCTGTTCTAATGAAATGCATAGATTCTTGTTCTCCTCCGTGTGCTGGCGAAGATTCTCCTCTAAAGTGCAAATCCTACCTACTTTAGTGAGGACAATGCATTTTAGATGCCTCACTTTTTCCTGACTAGACAACAGTCTATCGTTCAGCTCCTTCACTCGACTTTCCACCCGTTCTTGGAGTTCCTTAGAGGCACATTCTATTTTAGACTGGACCTCCTTACAGCAATGGTCCATTTTGCTGATGACCATAATTAATTGCTGCTGAAACTCTCCCTCCTTGGCTTGTAGCTGGATGGAAGTTTCATCAAATTTACTCTGCAAGGCCTCACTTTCCCTACACCTGGACGTTTTCAGTGCTTCAAGCTCGTTCTCAGTTACGTTCAACTTTTCTGACAAAGTCCTTAATTTCTCTTTGCCGTCTTCCCCTGCTGTATTCAGCTGGTCTTGAAGGGAATTCCTCTCATTTAGAGCCTGGTTTAGGTTCCTCTCTGTTGCCTCCATTTGTTCTTTCAGCAGCGCTTCAGCCTGAGACAAACTGTCAAGCTTCATTGCTGCTTCGTTAAGTTCTTCTTGCAGCTTCTGCACAGTGGTTTCTCTGATTGCCAGCTCCTCCTTCAAATCTTTTATATCAGATAATAACTGTTCATTCTCCCCTCTGCTTCTGCCAAACCGTTGTGATATTTCCTCCAGTTCCTGACCCTTCTCCTGTAGTAGGCCTGAATGTTTCTCCACGAGTTCTTCCTCCTGTTGCACTAGCTTCTCTTGCCAATGACGCTCCAGCTCCTCAACCTCGTGTTTATGGTTGGTGTGAAGTTTCTCCAGTTCTTCCTTGTGGTTGGCCTGGAGCTCTGACACTGCACTGCTGAGGCCTTGGGAGCTTTTCTGAGCCATCTCCACAATTTTCTCTTGGACTTGTTGCTCCTTCTCTTGAAGCTCCATTTCTTTTTTTGCAAGCACCTTCTTCATGTGTTCTTCATTCTGCTGGAGCTTTTTCTTAAAGTTTTCCTGCATTTCTTTGGCCTTCTGCTTGAACTTTTCCATCTTTGTTTCCTGCGTTTTCAGCTTAGCTTCCATCTCAGTTATAGTGGTTTTTAACTTCTCATGGGCAGCTTTTTCATCAACCTGCTGTTTCTCAAGGCGCGCTTGTTTCTCCAGATGCGTGTTCAGTTCTGCAATATATGACTTCTCCTTCTCTAGAAGCTCTTTTTTGGTATCTTGTAACTGATGCTCAGTTTCCTGCTGTGACTTCTCTCTTTGATGACAATCATTCTTTGCTTCTTCCAGCTGATGGTTTAAGTCCATCAAATCCTTCTTGCATTGATCAAATTCATGACAGCTTTTGCTTAACTGTGCATTAGATTCTTTCAAGTTCTCATTTTCTAGCCGGGCTTGAGCTAAACTCTGCTGCAGCTGTTCAAACTCATGACTCCTGGCCTGCAGATCTTGTGAAGTGGATTGCGATTGCTCTCGTAGTGTTTTTTCTTTGAGGATAAGTTGTTCAATGTTCTTTTCCTTTTCGCTCAGAACAATTTTCAGTGCATTAAGCTCCTCCTTCAGAGTTTTTTCCATACTTCCGAGTGACTGTTCATGCTCATGTCTGATGTTCTCGAGTTCAGCATTATGCTTTGACATCTGATTTTGGAACCTTTCCGTGTGCTCCTGTTGAGCTAACCTGGAAGCATCTTCAGCTACAGTCAGTTTCTCCTCCAGCAGCTGTTTACTCTTCAACACCTCTGAAAGTTCGGCAGAAAGCTCCTCTAACTCGGCCTGCTTTGCATCAAGTTTCTCTAAAGTCTTCAGGTTCATATCTTCAATATGTGCTTGGAACTGCAGCTCTTTATCTTTCAGAAGGGTCTCCATTTCAGCTCCGTGTTTTTCCTTGAACTCCTCAAGAGCAACATTATGCTGCTGGGTTAGTGTGTCCTTGTGCTTTTCCAGCTGCTCCTGATGCTTTTCTTTTAATGTTGTGATTTTCTCTTTGTGTTTATTTTTCAGCTTTTCCAGCTGACTGGAAAGTTCAGACATACTGGATTCATCTTGTGAGATCGTGTTCATCGAGCTCTCCAGCTCCAATATCCTCTGCAATCACATTACATTGAGGTAGATAGATTAATTTACAAAATGAAAAAAAAAAAATTGTTAATTAAGATTCTTTTTTAAATTGACTTCACATAGGTATCAAATATTCAAAATCAAACTTTTTCAAGTAAGTCATGTTGACATTGTGCTTCTAAAAATGTTTTAAATCCCAAATCCTAACTAAAGAAAAACACAATTTAAATAATAAAGAAAATCTTTGTTCACTAATTGATGTGTAAATATGTTTTAAACATCAAAACATTCAGCAGTTGCCAGTTCAGCATGAATTTGCAGCTGCATTTTTAGTCCATTTTACAAGAAAAACAGAAAAGAAAGCATCTCACAGTTCTTGCAGCCTCCAGCTCCATCAGTATCTCTTTAACCCGGTTCTCAGCCTCTGTCTTTACAGCCGTCCTCTGTAACTCTGCATCCTCCAGAGCCAGAGAGGCCTGTTGTTCTTGCTCCTTCGATAACTGTGAAAACTCCTCTTTGCATTGCTCCTGAAACATCAAAAAAACATGTATAAATAAACAAAATGAATGTTGTGATCTTGTCATTTCAGTTTTTTCATGTCACAAATGTAAACAGCTGGCACGCTTACCACTGCTTTGCTAATTCTTTCATTTATTTCCTCTTCTTTGGCAGCCAAAGCGTCACTGTGGGCCTTCTCCAACTGAGTTACTGTTTCCTCTGATGATTTCTGATAACAATAAAAAGTCACATTACATAAACACATAAATACATACTAGATTACAAGGTGCATAAAAGGTATTTCGTAAAATATATTTGCTGTTACCGTTTCCCAATGACTATATTATTAGAATATTAGAGTTGACAGATTTCCATTATAAAACGCTCAAAACTTAATAAAAAAAAAACAACAAAAAACAGCCAACTCATTTGACAAAGCCAGTCACGTTCATCCAGTGACTTCATCAGGGTAACAATACAGTCCTGACTGACGAGTAGCAGTAACTTTCTGACCTTCATTATGGAGACGACTTCCTGTTTGACCCGTGTCAGTTCCTGCTGAAGACTCTTCCTCTCTTCTTCACTGGCCCTTTCAACTTCTTTCACTTGCTCCTCCAGCTGAACCTGCAGCTGTTTTCTTGCCTCTTCTGTCCTCTGAGCTACACCCAGAGCCCGTTCAAGCTCTTCAAAAGCTTTGGGAAATAAAAAGAACACTTCATTACAAAAAGATTATGTATGATTTTTCCCCACGTACAATTTCCGACTGGAATAGTAGTCACCTGATTTCTCAGCCTTTTCTTTCTGTTCCTGTAGCTCTTCTTTCTGGACAGTAGCTTGCTGGAGCCTGGAGCGCAGCTGTGCTATCTCCTCTTCTTTCATTTCCAGTGTCTCGTGCATCTGCCTTTTGGTCTCAGCAATGACCATTCCCTAAAAGAACAGGACCAAGAAAAGGAAACAAGCATTATAACTGTTAAACTGGGACTAAAATTGATGCCGTTTCTTATCTCTGCCTTTTACACTAACTCAAGCCTAATGCCTTCCAATGACAGCTTTAGACTAAGTGCTTTTCAGCATTCATCAATTCATCACTGTGACCTCTTGAGCTGCTGCCCATCCTGCCAGGGTGAAAGATTAACAGAAACAATATGGGACTGCGATGTATATGGCCTCTTTATTTAAAGGCAAAAGAAAATGACCAGCTTAATCTGTAGAGCCTTAAATCAAGTTGTGTTGGGTCCTAAATCACCCACCTTGTCCTGCTCCAGCTGTTCAATAAGGTTCTTGGCATCGCGCAGCTGAGTGATTAACTTAGTCTTTTCTGTTGTGTGCAGTTCCTTTGAACACAACAAATTAGACAGAAATACAAATGTAAATGTCACAATTGTGAGTGAACTAAATCACACATTCAAGAACCTTTGGATTTTCTGACTCATAGCGTGATTATCATGACTCATGTTCTGGTCAGATAACTTCAAAATGAGACATTTTAAGCACCACCCGGGTTGCACCACCCAAAATCCAAATAACCAGAGTTTATACAAGCACAGCTAAACCAACAAATATACCTACATTAGAGGCCAGTATTACAGAGGTGGCATGTACATGCTATGTTTCTGTATGAACACAGTTTAACAAACAGTTACTGCACAGGAAACACGGTGCCAACAATATATTATTTTTGGAGTTTGATTTGTGTAGCTAAAAGCATGAGAATCTCCTACTTTTGAAAAAAATCAATAAAACAAGCTATATTAATCTGTAACTTTACAAGAATGAAAAAAAGAAAAAGCCTTAATCAAAAGTGGACGTCTGGTTTGTGAGCCTTTGATCCAAGTAGTGGTGGGGATGGGGGTGTTGTGGGATGCCATCATGCAGCTTCAGAGGAATTTTATGTCTGTTGACTTCTGCTGTTCCTGAACTAGGACAGTTCAAATTCCCAAACAAAGTACAATTTGCATATATAATACTAATACTAGTAATAATAATAAATTAACTGTGATGTATGAAAGTAAATTAACATATGGTTTTTAGATTAACTGTTTCTTATCACACTGCCTTTGAAGCAGCAATCCTTATCATATCCTGAAAAACGTCTGGAAAACTACAGACAAGCTACGAAAGCCGAACATACCACTGAAGCAAAATGTTTGGAATTCAATGAAAACAATGGTTCATGTCATGTCAAACTGACACGACATGAACTCCTGCTCTGGAGCTTGGCCAGACAAACTGGATGTTTGGATGCTGAGAACCATCTGAATAATCCGCTGTGTCACAGAGATAATGGAGTCACATTATCAGTGGACCATAAAGACTTTGGCAGACAGACATTTTGCAGCACACCATTATGTACCCCAAACAAACTGCTCAGTCATTTGCAGCATCTTAATCCTGACCCATTTTAATCATATTTCTTGCATAACCAGTCAACAGCAATATCACACTTCAGTGAGTGCAGGTCATTCACTTTAGAATATCTGGACTTTTGTTTTGGAAATACCTTTTTGATAAAGTGATACCATGTATAAGCACATAATGTTTCAGAATTTATAAAATTAAAAATAAATCTGATATCATGACTGCAGTGTCTCTCTTGGCATCACTGCTGTAAATGCAGTTTTGTCACCTTCATCTTCTCCAGCTCCTGAAGTCTCTCTTGCAGCTGCTCCTGCAGTGCTTCGTTTTCACTGCTCAGTTGTGCACTCCGCTCCTTGTGTGTACGCATCACTTCTTTGCATTTCTGCAGCAGGTTTTCTTGCCTCTTCACCCTCTTCTGCAGAGCTTCCATAAGTTTGGTAGGATCACTGTTGCCCTCTCCTGTTCAGGGAGATAAACTACACCATTTAAAATAAACACTTCTTTCCTTAAAGTGGGAGGCAATACATTTAACAATATCTTCTATTTACCATGTGTACAGATAGTATATGCAGTATATTAGGGATGCGTGATATCTTTTGGAATGATACATTTTGCTGTTATTGCTGCTAAGCTGTATTAAAAAAAAAAAAAAAAAAGTGGCACCTAGCAGCACATTGGGTATAAACAATAATCTCTAGTCTATCTCGCTCTTCAGCATCTGAAAACTTAAAACAAAATATAGAAACAGCAAAAATGCAAAATGCACACATACAGTATGAAAAAGCAATAACATTCATAGTGCTCTGTAATAATTCTGTAAATGCATTGTTGAGGATGTACATTATTTAAGTCTTAGTTATGCATTCTTTTGTTCCAATTGTGTGATTTATTTACTGAATTTATATTTAACATGTTTGGATAACGAGTAGTGTTTGTGTGAGTGTTATTATTATTATTATTATTACTGAAACAGTAGAAAGAGTACAGTAGAAACTTTATAACTTGCTTGCGATCTATAACTCTGGCCAGAGTGAACTGTAGCTTCTCTTCAGTGTCGCTGAACCTTCTGAAGCACCTCCAGCTGTGTGGTTTTAGTGACATACAGTCATCAACTGAAGTGGATCAAAACATTTAATCAAAGCTTTTCCACATTCAAGAATGGATATTGTTCAAAGCTCTTTCATAACATGCACATGTTTTTAATCCACTTCAAATGTTGACTAGTGTATATTATCATTTTGTACCACATCAGGTGAATAATAAAATATTTTGATTTATATAAATTCACCTCTATTGAATTTAATATTAAAACGTACAGCTTTGCATCACAAGTATTCTTATTTAAATACTAATTCTGATTCAAAAAACACAGTTTTGGCCTCAATTCCTAGATTTCACATTTAATAAAGGTTTAACACCAATTCAAATGAATTAAGATAAAGCAATAAATGTATTTATATTATGGGGCAAAGCCTTTAGTTTTGTAGTCATCCCCACTTCCTCATCAGTCATCGTCTCGCTGTGAAGCTTGTTGAAGTAATCATCAGTTTCTCTCCGGACACCCGGCGTTGCCTAAACACAGCGGTCATCTCTGATTTCACCACTTTCCTGGGTGCACAAACTGCAGTGTACATTAAGATTATATTAAATATGAAAATATGAACACTGTGGTTTTTGGGATTGGCCATGTAAAAGCGGTCAATTATTGGCTATGGCTTAAATTTTCAATATTCTTAGTATTTATGTGTATATATAAAGCATGAGAATGTGTGTTTCAACCAGTATAAAAAGTCTGTTTACCCTCAGTGATCTCAGGTTCTTTTCCTTGTTCCTTGGATGGACTCTGCATGGCAGATGAAGAATCTTCAGCCACTTCAGTCGGACTGACCTCACCTTCAGGTGGCAGCGAACCCTCAGAGACTCCCTTGGCTCGTTTTTTCAGCAGAGCAACCTACCCAAGACAAAAAAAAAAAGATTCATGCCAGGATGTGAAGGTTCTCTATTCCTATCAGGTTTGTTCAAAAATCCAGAATAATTCTCAGCATTCTGAACTATTATATGTACTTACAAAGTGGAAATTACAGCACATTTTTTCAGTGTCTAATTTTCATGGTGTCATATTTTTTTTCCTGACTATGTTCTATGACTTATCTCATCTTGGATACAGCCCTTTTATTCTGCACAGGAGCAACCTGCCTTCTTTGTTAAAAATGTATTATACCTTAGATTTCTGTATATCCAATTACTTTTACTACAACTCCCCTTAAAAAAAAAACCAACAACCATGTATTACCAGCAGTCTCACCTGTGTTTGGAGGACAGTGATCATCTGGTCTTTCTCCTCCAGCGCAGCATCAAACTCATCTTGTAAGTGTTTCTTGGCCTGCTGGTCCATTTGAAGCTCCTAAAGATCATTCAGAAGCATTCACTCCTAAGCACTATTTCAATAAATACATAGATACTGACCTAGAGAGAAAAATTATTAAAAAAAAAAATAAAGTCACACCTCCCGAAGCTCTCCTATTCTGCGGAGAGCTTTATCTTGACTCTGACTGAGGATGACCTGAAAGTGGCAAAAATCAAATCATCTGATTAGTTCCCAAAATATCCTAATAATAAAATAAATATTAATTATAAAATTGAAATCCCAGCCAATATTGCAGCTGAAATTACCTGTGTTTTCTCCTTTTCTCGCTGTACTGTTCGGTATGCAGTAACCAACTACATGACAAGGAAATCAAAGTAAGAGCAGTGGTACGAATGATTTGCTTTATGCCAGTCATAAATCACAGTAAGCATTTTTTTAAGAGCTGCTCTACATGAGCCTTTCACCTCTGAGTACTTCCCTCTGTACTTCCCCAGACTTCTCTCCACTTGAGACAATCTGTGCAACAACTGCTCTTTAGAAAAGGACTCCACACTTCCTGGTGGCTCCTCGGCTTCACTTTCAATATCCGAGGGCGGATCATAGGTGGGGACCACTGAAGACTCATTTTCTCCCAGAGGTGTCAGGGAGTCCCGTGATGGGCTCCTGACAAGGTTTTCTTTAGATGAAGAGCGGAACAGACTTTCTGCCCGACTGGCACCACCACGAATCAGAGACTCCACTGAAGGAACTTTCAGCTGTAGTTTCTGGGCAAACGACTGTGACTCCTCTCTCTATTGTTAAGAAGGAAAATAAAAAAGGAGAATTATGAACACACATAAGCGTGTACAGAAATTTTACAAACAAAGTTTGCTCGTCAAAGAGAAAGCATTAACCATACTTGAGGAGACGCACTTCCGTCCCCATTGATGCTACCTCCAGGTGACTTTGCAGGTCCTTTGGAGACGCTCTGCAGGACAAAAACACATAATGAGAGAAGGAAAAGCTGTGCTAGTGAACTTGTCCTGGGCCAGTTAGTCATCCACACCCAGCGTGGCTCTCCCTGATTACTCTGGAGGGAGCAATATTAGTATTGCTGGGAGCAATGCAGGGGCTATGGGTACCCTCATGCAACTTGGAAAAACAGAAGGGTTAAATACATAAAAGAAGGCATCTCTACTTTCCAGTAAACAAAAAAGGGGTTAAATGTTACTCTACAAAACAGCCATGAGGTGAGGACAAACAGACAGTTCAAGTAAAGTAGAGGAGCCGGTATTTGTTTTAAAGATGCTTAACAGTGCTGTGTGCAGCTGAATTACAAGATCACAAACACATAAAGTCTATGAACATTTAGCAGCCCAGTTGGTTTAGTTGTTAGGAGAAAGATCAGAGTAAGCAAACCTTCTCCTTCCTCATCCAGCTGCAAGTCACTCCTTCCTCTGGATTACTGAGTTGAGCAAATGATGTACTTATGTCTTAATTCCTAGTATACAGTTTTTTTTGTTTGGTTGTTTTGTTTAATAAATGAGAGTTAGCATCCCCGCTTTTGTGCTTGTAATAATTAGGAGCTATGCAAATGCACATTTTCTTACTAATAATTCGAGTTGGAGAACGTTTGAGGTCATGATTTTTTTCACAGATTTCAATTTGTTGATATAATTTAAAGTACAATGGAAGTTTTTTTCCTGTATCAATAGTTTTACATGTCCATCTTGTCTAAGGAAGCAAAAGCATCCTGGCATTACTTGACTATGACCAAATAGGCAGAGGGGAAAAAAAAAAAAGCTTGTGTGTGAATTTAGGTCTCAATCTTTTAGGAGTATTCAGACTGGAGGAAAAACACAAAATGTTTTTTGGTTAGTCACAAATAAAAGGCTTTAAGAAATATATATTTTGAACAGTTGTTTTTAAAAAAAATGCATTTGTTCTAACCATCTAACCATTAATTCTAAAACATCTATAACACTTTATCCAAAGTATTATAATATTTAAGGGCTGCTTTTGGCTGGCTTTAGTCCATGTTAAAACTGGAAAAATGTTTATTGGGAACAATAATGGAGCAACACACCAAGAATAAACCCAGATTTGAGTACCTCTGTTCCTGCAGTAAAAGCTCAAATACAACAGAAATAAAACATTTAAACCCTGTGAATCTGTGTGACGAGCATCTATCTACACTATATTGCCAAAAGTATTCACTAACGCATCCAAATAATCGGAATCAGGTGTTCCAATCACTTCAATGGCCACAGGTGTATAAGAATCAAGCACCTCAGCATGCAGACTGTTTTTACAACTATTTGTGAAAGAACGGGTCGCTCTCAGGAGCTCAGGAAATTCCAGCGTGGAACTGTGATAGGATGTCACCTGTGCAACAAATCCAGTTGTGAAATTTCCTCGCTCCTAAGTATTCCACAGTCAACTGTCAGCTGTATTATAAGAACATGAAAGTGTTTTGGAACGACAGCAACTCACGTAGGCCATGTAAACGGACGAAGTGGGGTCAACGGATACTGAGGCACATAGTGTGAAGAGGTTGAAATTTCTCCAGAGTCTATCGCTCCAGACCTCCAAACTTCATGTGGACTTTAGATTAGCTCCGTGCGCAGAGAGCTTCATGGAATGGGTTTCCATGACTAAGCAGCTGCATTGAAACCATACATCACCAAGTGCAATGCAAAGCGTTGGATGCAGTGGTGTAGAGCACGCCGCCACTGGACTCTAGAGCAGTGGAGACATGTCCTCTGGAGGGATGAATCACACTTCTCCATCTGCCAATCTGATGGATGAGTCTGGGTTTGGCGGTTGCCAGGACTTTGTGGGAACAGTTTGGAGCTGGCTCCTTCCTCTTCCAACATGACTGCTTTGTGCACTGCTGCCCAAAGTCGATAAAGACATGGATGACAGAGTCTGGTGTGGATGAACTTGACTGGCCTGCACAGAGTCCTGACCTCCATGTGATAGAACATCTTTGGGATGAATTAGAAAGGAGACTAAGAGCCAGCCTTCTCGTCCAACATCAGTGTGTGACTTCTCAAATGCGCTTCTGGAAGAATGGTCACACACAAAAAAAAAAAAAAAAAAAAAAAAAAAAAAAAAAAAAAAAAAAAAAATCGCATAAACACACTCCTAAACCTTGTTGATAGCCTTCCCAGAAGGCTTATATTGTCATATTGAACCCTATGGATTAGAAATGGGATGTCACTTAAGTTCATTTGCGAGTCAAGGCAGGTGAGCAAAATACTTTTGGCCATATAGTATATTTATCTACCTATCTATCTTTAAAATAAAATTTTTAAATTGAGAAAAAAAAAGATTTAAATAAATTATTTACATAATGGGATTCAGGAATCAACATTATGCGAGGACATAATGTTTCAGGAACATGGCAGACACTGAGATGAAATTAGGATGTTTGTCCTTAATGCTGAGAAACGACTGTGATGATTTGTGCATCTGTGACTTCAGCCCTTCAAAAATACCCAAGACTACATATAATAAGGCCATTGCTCTCTTCAAAATATAATTATAAACTGTGCTCTACAAAGCACATATAACACCAGGCTTTTTATAAATGGCTTTTCAACTGTGCTGTACTGTACCCCTACGCACACTGTACACCTATAAAATAATATATAATTGTAATGTTGCCCCCCCCCCCCCCCAAAAAAGGCAAGGTTAAGGTCATTTACTTGCCTTGCTACATGTTGTAAAGGCTTCAAATTCAGGCAACAATGACCTTGATAAGACACAAACTATTAACACGCATGTCTGTTCTGCTCCACATTGCAAAAACTTTGGGAGGATTAAAAAAAAAAAAAAAAACAACAAAAAAACAAAACTAACATATGCCACCCTTTCACATTTAAAAACCAGTTTTAAAGTAATACACTGATGTTGCAGGGTCACTATTTACACAACTACAACAAGACTCCTTTTGTGAATCAAAGGACAACAGTACTTTTGATTGGTTGCTGCATCATGGAACAATGCAGTTTGCATGAGACAAGACTAAAGACTTGCAATAACATTTAACATGTTTGCTTTTGCAGCACCTTCAAAACACGGAAAGACTGCTTTCCACTTGCCCTGACCACCACCTTACACAACAACCAAGCTCACACAGGGGTGCCTAACTCAAGCAAGATACTTCATAATTTTCTTCCAGCTGTGGACATTTTGTTCATTTTAAGGTGAACATTGCATGCAATGTTCAAAGATCAGCAGTTTGTTAAGACATATAACACCAAACGTTTAGATGCTGCCAACACTTAATTATATGCGTTTAATCTTTTGAAGATAGCTTTGTTTGTATAATTAGGTAAAGATGAGAAATGTGTCTTTTTGTTGTATCCATTAAAAAAAAAAAAAAGAAAAAGAGGAAAAAAAAAAAAAAAACAAAAATTGACCAGAGCACCTACAAGGATGTTCTGGTATGTTTGTTTACTTGGAAGAGTTAAACTCAATCTAACATTCCAACTTACTGCAAAGCTAACCATAAAGAAAATGTAAACTCTCCAAATAAACAGACTTTTAGGAGGGGGAAGGTAAAAGGCCATCAGGCAACATAACAAGGTGTTTAGGTTCTACAGGGCAAGCAACTAACACTACATAAAGAGAAGAGGACGATATTTAATTCTTAGACAGGTCATGGTAAACAAAAGGTAGGGCAATAAACCAACATAGGGCAGAAAGCATAAGAGCTTCTATCCAACAATACAAACCACATCTCTCATAGGATGCAGGGTTAGCCCACATACGAGATGCCTTCTTGCTGCTAAATCCAAAACAAACAGGATGAAGAGAGCAGGGAACAAGCTGTCCCTACTTAGGCCACAGTCCTCTACCGATTTCCCAAAGGCGCAGAAGACGGGAGGAAGGAACGGGACAGGAGGAAGAGGAGAAAGAAGAATATGAGGAAGAAGAGGCAGGAAGTGAGGACAAACTCACCACACTGGCTACCTGGGCCGTTTTGGGTTGTTTTGAATGGTCCAGAGCAAAGATAGTATACTCAGAGAGAAAAGCGGGCTCTGCTATCATCCCGGCCAGCATCTAACCCCGTCAGTGCAGTAATGGGACGAAAGGTGGGGAAAGGAGAGGGACACAGAGAGCAATGAGAAAAACAACACCATGAGAATGAAACAGTGCTCAAGGGAGTGCCTGGCCAGCCAGTTGAGAGGAGGCTGGCCGAGGAAGGCTGAGATGAATGGAAAAGAGAAAGTACAAGGTGAGACAGAGGGGGAGAGACTACATGAATTGGCAGAAAAATAAGAAAAGCTGAAAAGTGAGACATTTATGTAATGAACAACAGTTTGACATCTCTTCATGAAGTCTTCACAATTTCCTCAAAAATATGCCAAATCTGCTTCAAATAATCAAATCAAGACAGAGATGTCAAAGTGTTACATACTGTATTTGTAAGATGAGAAAAGATGTTGCAATGTCATCAGAGGCTTCATAGCTGAAGGCACAAGCCTGTGGAACAACAATGCATCTGTGGTTTTTTAAGGATATGATGGAAAGTAAAATTCAGAAACCTGACCAACAGGAGCACCTTCAATGTGTCTTCAACCTTCCTTATTGAGTCAAAGGAATCCAGCATAAAACAGCTCTATTCACTCGAGAGAAAAAACTATTCACAAAAAAAGGATAAGAAAAAAACAACAACAGAGGATTGCAAATTAATTATTCATACACGTACCAGAATATTGTCTATTCTCATGTCTCCTGCCAAAGCCTCTAAATGAGGATCTCTCTTAGCCATCTTTTCCAGAATAATTATGTTTTAGTGTGGCAATTTAAAAACAACTGATCATATACCTTTTAAAAACCCATTTAAATATTATAATTGGAGTTTTTAAACTGCTATTTAAAAATGTTGCAAAACTTCTTGACAAATGGTCACTTTATCACAGCTGGCCAAATGCTAATAAAGAGGGAAATTGCCCATAACTTGTGGGTCTGGGTAATGATCAGGGTTTCCCACACAATATTAATACTTGGGGGGGTAGAATAATTGCTGCCCAAATAAACTCTGCCTGGACAACAGAAGGTCTTACAGCAAAGATAAATAGTAAAATTAAGGTTATGGGTAAGGAAGGGTTTGCATGAGCAGATTTTCAAGATAGGCATAGGATTTGAATTACTGTGCTGTCTTAAGAAAACCATTTACCATTAAGGCTAATTAAAAGGCTTTGTTCAGGCAGGGAGAATAAAGCTTGGACTCTGGCACAGTGGAAAAAGTCCTGTTGTCTAATGAATCCAGATTTACTCTGCCACAGAGTGACGGGTGAATTAGGAAGAGCAGCAGATGAGGTGAGGCAACAATAATCCCTTGTGTCCATCGTGCAGGCATGTGGGGCACTGATCTGGGGTTGCTTCAGTTAGTCAAGTCTAGGTCCGAGAAAAAAAAATTAAGGTCAGCTGATTATCTGACTATGCTGAATGACCAGGTTTCTCCAGGTCCATCTTCCCTGATGAGGAAGGCATATTCCAAGAATACAAAGTCAGGATTTATTAGGCTAAAATTGCTCACGGGGCATACGTCAACATTTTCACGCATGGACTGACTATGACAGAGTCCAGACCTTAACCCCATCGAGGATCTTTGTGATGTACTGGAGAGCAATTCATGCACCAGTCTGACCCTCTTATTGTCTTGACAGAAAAGTAATATGATACTGAATGGAAAGATCTGTCGTTACATTGCATAAGCTTATCAAAATAGTGTCAAAGTGATTACATGCAAAGCTAAAACTGCATAAGTAAATTGTGAGTGATATTTTTTTTTTATTGTATTTTTACTCTCTAGAAAAAAATCTAATGAAATCTAATAATGCAGAGCCGTGTGCAACAATTTGATTCAGGCCCACGACCTTGACCGTGTCTTTCTGTCTCTGTGTCACTGTCACACACAAGCCCCAGTTAATTTACAAACCCGTCAGAAATGCTCAAGGTTATTTTTGTCTAAAAGGTTGTTAGTTATTTTTTTTCCTCACAAAAAAGAAAAAACGACAGACGTAGAGTAAATTAGAGCAACATTTAAACAAAAAAAATGTATTTCTCTATTATATAACTATGATTATGCTCAAAATTTAGCAGCATTTCATTTAACCAAATAAATAAATGCAAGTGAGTGAGTAAATTAAAAAGAAATAGAAAAAAAAAAATCAGGTCATTGTGTTGCTTCTATTATAAAGTACAAAAGAAATGGAAATATTAATACAGGTAAAATGTATGTCATGTAGTATCACTGCACCACCACAAGTATAATCTGATTATGTGGGAAACACTGATGATAAATGCCATTAAGTCAACAGACATTTTAAAATATAATTCCTAATAATAATGAGAACAAAGTACTCTGCAACATTAAAGATGAACATGTTACTCTGACTCATATGTTCATTAATTTTTTAAGTCCTTGTAGACATCTTGTTTTTACAAAATGCAGTTTAATATGCTTTGGATTTATTTGATTTACTTTACTAGCTTTAAATAAAAGGTTTACACCCTGATTTGTCAACCCATTTTGGTTGCTTGTTCATTTTCGCTTGAAAAGGCAATCAAAAAGCCCCGGTGTGTTATTAGGGGAGAATTAAGCAAAACACAGAACAGATATCCGAGGACTGACAAAAACATTACTTCAGATAGAAAATCTGAAAATAAGCGTGGGAGAGGAGATGCAGGCTTAGTTTCAACACATATACATACACAGTATCCACTCTGTTTGCAAACATATGCGTCACCAGCTGGCACTATGCTCACCTCTCTGTCACTAGGAGAGGGTGTGCCATCATGATGGGAAGGCGGGGTTTGACTGTTGCGCCGGTCTCCACTGCCCATCTGTTAAAATAGATGACCGATTAATAACGAGTAGATTTGTTATGACTTTGCACAAAACTGATTTTCTATTTAAAGATTTATTGATATTTACAAACTCAGTGCATTGAGAAGTTAGGAAGTGTGCCTCTGCCTGTCCCTGTTGTATTTGTACTAAATTAAAATTTCTCTTTCTGAGTGCAAAATTGAAGAGGACCGACTGTAATGAACCACTGCAGGCTGATTTACTAAACTTTGTTTTTACAATTAACTGCTGACTGTGCCATTAAGTATTGGGAAAAAAAAGAGGCACATCTTAAATTTTGCATGTTTTAGTTGCACAGGTTATGCCTGAGTGTGTGAGACAAGATAGTCTCCATTCAGTTTAATATACCTACATCTACTACAACAATTGCTGTTTACTAATAAATTCAAAGGTGAACAGCAGAATGCAGTGACACCTGGCCATTAGGTAAGTCCAAAGACTTTTCCTATTATTATTCCTAAGTTTGAGAAAACAAAAAGTGTGAAAAAAATGTGAATGCAGTAAAGCTAGGAACTAAGTCTTCTGACACTTGGGGAGGATTTTATGTACCTAAACAGATCCAATAAGACCCTTTTTTTTTTTTTTTAATCTGAGGCATATGTGATCAGGTTCTTGTTTATATGGCCTACTTTGTAATAAAAGGAGCTGTGCTTATGTTGCTGTTAAATTACAGGCTCCTGCTTACTGACAGGTCGGCTTGTTTAACTCATCACTAATCTGCAGGGCTCCTGATGAACCGTCTTGGTTCTTGCTGGTATTACATGGTTACACCTGTGACTAGATCAATGCAAAGTTTAAACCCCACAAGCAGAACTGCACCCCCACATCTGCAATGTTTGTTTGTTTGTTTGTTTGTTTATTTGTTTATTTATTTATTTATTTATTTATTTATTTATTTATTTATTTAATAACGGACATAACTGCTTTCCAAATTAGTTTACACACCACACAACCAAATTAACAAGTTCAGAAGTTAAACCCTTTAAGCAGAGTAAATGGTAAACACAGCCTTGTTATAAACTCCTATCACTACACGTCAAACGTCACAACAAAGAAGAAACATCTAATAAAAATAATTCTTTAGTGGAGGTGTAAAACCGAAACATGATTGCAAAATGTTTTAAGAAATGATGAGCAAATAATGAGCAAAAACGGGGAATTTTTTCAATGGTTACATGTCAATTATGCATTTGAGAGCAAATAAAACACGGGGGGCGTAAAGACACGTTTTTGAAATAGCAGATAAACAAAATAAAATGTTGTAGAAACACCAAATACAAAGTGCAGTCACTGTTGTACAATAATGTTGTTGAGTTAAAGGACGCGGCAAAGAAATCTGACAACAGTCACACCCAACCTGTCCAACTGACTCCTGATACTTATAGCTCCTGTTTTGTCTATAAAGAAGTTTGTAGTTGGAAAGTCGTTTCTGTTTTAGTTCACTTTTTCCCCACTATGAATAACGAGAATTACCATATAAAAGGTTTCTGTAAAGATTCACCAAAACAGCTGACAGCTAAGTTAACCGAAGTCTCGGCATATTGCTAACATTTACAAGATCGCTAAGAGGCCAACTAACAAACCGAGCAACTGACGGTTTACACATTATTACGCTATAATAATAACATATTACCAAATAAGCCTCTCAGAGCAAGAACTAGTCCTAGAAGTGGACGGGTTTCCAGGCTACGGGCCGTCCGCCTGCCGTGTAAACAAACGTTAACGTCCTCGAGACCGCAGCTAACTGACCTGGGCCTGCTGCGGTGACTGCGCATTCCTCTGCGGCGACTGCTCCTCGTTTATCCTCTGCTTAAGTTTTTTAAACATCTTGACCCGCCGACAAGCCTACCGACGGGACGGCAGACGTCTACGACCCGTCGCAGATGTTATTCGGCGTAGTTCAGGGAAGCATCCGGCCAACGTCCCGTCAGATTTACTTCGCGTCTGGATTCCAGCAGGTGACAGAGCTCTCTGCGCATGTGTGGCCAACGTGGAGGAAAAAAAAACCCTGAAACGTCAGAGTTAAAGGGGCAGTCTGGCTCCAATCAGCGTTGTACAGGGGTGGGTTCAGTTACCCACAGCGCCCCACGTGGAGGAGGACGTGCGTTTCAGGGATTTATAGGGTCTGCTGATATCAGATCAAAGTCTCCACTGTTTTTTCTCCACTTTCGTGTCTCTTGATTGTCAAATGAAGCCTGTTAGTGCCACACAAAAAAATAACAAAAAAAAAAAAAAATACAATTCTTTCTAAAATATGTTTATGTATATATATTTTTATGCTACTTTTCAACAAAAATATTAGTATTTTGTTTGTGATTGCTTAGTTTTTGATTAAGTTTTAGCAGACAGCAGGGTACAGTTACTCCATCCATGACTTGTGACTTGTGATTTGTGACTTGCGACGCTTCGTTGCTGAGCCCACAAACACGTCCCTGAACCATTGATATGACTTGGTGTAATTTGTATCAAAGAAGTGTTTCTCCTGATTTCAGAATTTGATTTGAATATGTGGTTGCTGTAAATTTCACGTCATGCAAAAACAAAACAAAACCAAAACTTCCATGTTTTGACATGAAATCCTTGTGATTATCTCAAACCAAGTCCAAATCCAACACATCTAACCCAAACATGTAAACATTGTTTAAATGAAATCTTTGTCATTTATTCTACAGTGAAAAATTTAGAAACCCAATTTTTTTTTACCACATATAATTGTAAAATACTGACCATGCCTAATGAAAACATGCTTCCCAATCTATGTCCTATCAGTGCTAAATGCAATGTAATCATGCAACAATTTTTCCCAAGAAAAATGTAAAATATACACTGCAGATGTATACAGCAGCAGTGCTTGGACAGAAGAGGGCACCATTTAAGCTCCCTGCACTGTCATTTTGCTTCAGGCCAGTTAAAAGCAGACCTAACAAGACTTGCTTTATCTTTAATCTTTTATGAAGTTGGCTGGAGCTCTTTATCTCTGTTAGCAGAGGGTTAATTACCTACTCTTTACTCTTTTGGCACAGCAGCATCCCTAAAAGTGAATGTCCCAGGGGAAAGCAGCAGTGCCGTACAGTGCTGCCAGCTTAGCAGCTTCCTGTGTGGTAATTAATGCCTTTTTGCTTGTACACCTGAACCGCTGCCAGACTTTTTTCAGTGCATAGCTGTTGAACCGCTCACAGAGCCTGTACCATAAAAAGGAGATGTCTTCTGCTGTTACAGAGCATTACTGTTTGCCACTGTGGTATTGAAGAGAAAGGAGAAGTTATTCGCAAAGGGCACTACAAATGCTTTTCAAATGGTTTCTACTTTCAATATGATTAACCAGCTTGGTGCTGAAATGTTGTCATTCACAAATGTCTATAAATATATTGCAATAAAAAGTTAAGACTCCCAAATGCACCGAAGTGGTCTTTGATCTCAATATAATCAACCACTGAACATTAAAATATGATTTGTAACTGCCATATGTTAGAATGTCTTCAAAGTAGCAATATTTTTTTTATATCATGCAACTCATTAGCAATAGATTAAAGTATTGTAATTATTCAAGTGGTCCGTGGTGGAGTCCCTTCATTCTGAGGTACCATGTTCCTCTCACATTGATAAATATCTAAACATAGAAAGTGTATCTTTATCTTTGCTGTCCTGAGTCATAATGTCCTTGGGTAATGTAATGAAAACTGCAACAGACAGAGAAGCTGATAGAACAGATCACATTGTCTGTGTGAGTCATGGTTTGAATATGTGATATTTCCCCCCCTTTGGGAACTGGCCATGAGCAGATAACTGAAGAGCCCAATTCTAAGTCAGACTATGCTGTCTGGTGTAGAAAAAAAATATAAATCATACAATTTTAGATCCTGAAGCCATGAATATTAAAATGAAGATGCAGTTTGCATTTTTCACTGTTGTGTCTCACATGTTTGTGCATCAGCAGGGTTTTAATCTCCAGAAATGTTACTGAAGTGAGTACGAACGATGGGAGGTTAACAGCAGAGTCATGCCGCTCTTTTACACCATGCCATATTTAATGCCTCTCCCTTGGGCGTACAGCTCAGAGGACATGATGGCAAAACATGGGAATCGGTTGCTGCAGCTCTGCTTCTAGTGTTGTTTTGGACACTCAAATGTAAGTATGCAACAAATATATCAAAACTCCTGTTACTATTCAATTTATATGAATATTTAGATAGTTACTATCAGTGTATCACTGAGTAAATACAAGCTTCTTATTTGTTTCTTTGTTTGTTTTAAACTATTTTATTTACACTTGTTTTTTTGTCTGGTAGTTGTCAGCCAAGTGATCAGGTCACTCGATGAGTCACACAATAAAAGTCAGGGATAATTATGAGGTTAGAAAAAATTATCAGTAGGTATATCAATCAAGAATTTCCATAACAACTTGTGTACTTGCTATTCTTGCTTGAATTTGGATTGGACTTTACCATTTGTGCATAAATTGCTTAATACCTTTAATCTCAGACATTTAGTAAATACGCACCACTCAGCAAAAAGGGCAGTAATGGTCCACAGTCAATTATATAGAACTTTCTAACCTCATCTAGGTTCTATAAAGCCCATTACAGTGTTTTTCATTCACCCATTTACATAAACTCTCATGCAGCTCTTCTCATTTCATATATGCACCCTATATACAGTATGGTGTACTTTAATCTAAACTATCACATGTGGAGGTTCAGTGTCTTGCTTAATGGCATTTTGACACATAGAGAGGCTGGGACTTGAACCCCTGATTGTCAGTTAGGTGTGAAAATGTGTGCAGGATAGTACCATGCATTCAAAAATTCAATGCTGACAGCTCAGCGAACTTTAAAACAGATCGATAAGAAGAGCAAAACAGTAAAGTAAGCTTGAGATAACATCAAGATAACGTTTTTACGCATTTGGGTATCAAACTGTCTTTCATGCAGGATCTCTTGAAACTGCTTTTTGTCTCTCAAGAGGGAACTAGACAGATTAAATATTTGATCACTGTCTTGGTGATTCTTGTCAAAGTTCCCTCTTTTATATATATATATATATATATATATATATATATATATATATATATATATATATATATATATATATATAACACACACACACACACACAATGACTCAGGTTCTGGCTATGACTTTATTTCCAGTTGGAGGGAAAATGAACACAATCTCTGCAGCTGTTTTACAGTGTCCTGTTCATATCTCCTTTTGTAATGTCATATGAAGTAAACAATAACAGCAAACTGTTTTCTTCAAAAGAATTAAGTCAGACAAGTCAAATACACACCACGGTTTGGTTACTCTTTCTTACTTTTACACTACCAAAGGTCAACTTGTTCAAGGTGTCCTTAAAACGGTCTTGTTCAGAGTATGTGAGCGGAACAGAAAATCAAACCCTACATGATCATTTGATGAAGATTATGTGCAGGTTTCACAGATCAGTAAATCTAAGGTCTTTCTCTTTGCCCAGATTCCGAATGTTGTGTGTCTCTGTGTATGAGGTGGCAAGAAAGCATACATGAATCCTCTGAACTGAAATGTACTGGTTTCATCCATTAATTTGCTATGACATATCATTTTTTTTAATTTTTTTTGGACAGCAGTGCTTTCTTCTATGGTGTTCTGCCATACCCTGGCTGTGCAGTGACTAATATATTAAAGACTCATGGACAGAGATTTTTGTCAGCTCCAGCGATGCCTTCAAGCTGTTCCTGGTGGATTTTTCTGTACCTCATTGAAGATTCTGCATTGTACCTCTGGGGTCATCTCGGCTGAGTTCTCACATCTAGGAAGAAAGGCTACAGCACTAAACTTTCTGTGGAGGCGAACTGTTACACTGTGGACAGATGGATGCCGAAACACTTTGAGATTACTTTGCATCACTTTCTAGCCTTATGGGGATCAACTCCTCTTGACCGTGTGTTTTCAGAAATTGCATTTTTGTGAAGCATGGTTTACATCATTCATATCATTGTGAGTTACCAGCTTAATTACAATGTGTTTCTGCATCATTTTGACCTTAGATGAAGATAAGATCACATTTTGCAACAAACGGCTGCAGAATAAATACATAAATAAATAAAACCGGTAAATTCCAAAGGGGTCATAGATGTTCTCTTGCCATTACATATGAAAGACGCAAGGTGTATATACAATATTGTAACTTCAGACTGAAAGTACCTCAGAAATGTATTTTTATTTTACATTTAATATGAGCTTACTACACCTTGGAGTAATAGACTGAAAAATGCCACTCATATTCCGAAGTTGTTGTAACAGCTGTTTTGGACTGGCAATTAAAGGCTGGTACATTGACCAGATCCTGCTCTCTTTCCATCTCCCATGGTGTCATCATCTGGTTGCTTTGTGCTCATGCTTCCTGTCACAGCAAGGGCATGCCAGCTTTTTCATAAGCAGTTTCTGGGCACGTGTTTGGCATTGGCATTAGGGCGAGCATGGCGCAGCTCAGAACACAGCCATCTATTTTCATTTCCATGCCCAGTTGAAAAGAGTGATGTATGATTATTTTTACAAGTATGTTACATACCGGGAAAAATAAAGGACACGGAATTAGCACAAAGAAGTCAAAAAGTGTCTATGATGTTCCTTTTTTTTTAATTTTCACAGTCTACATTATCATGCAGTGTACACAAGGATACACATGTATATGGTTATACATGCACATAAATACTGTTAGGGAAAGCCCCTTTTTTACTTGGAATCTGGGACTGTAATTATCTTAGATAATATTTACTGGATTTAGCAGTATGTTGTAATATAGTGTAGCATGTACTCACTATTCACTAGATGGCGCTACACCAACACACCCACCTCAGCAGGAACAGGACGCTTTGCATCATGCAAATGGCTGAAAGACACTATAGCTCTGCAGGTATTATCCAACAGCCCGTGAGAGTCTCATTTTTGTTGTGTCTCTACACTGTCACATGAAAAATTACAAATGTGATGAAAAATTGTAATAAAGAAAGTTGATTCTGGGCTTAGTGGTTAGCACTGTTGCCTCACAGCAAGAAGGTTCCTGGTTCGATTCCTGGTCCGGTGGGTCTTTCTGTGCGGAGTTTGCATGTTCTTCCCGTGCTTGCGTGGAATCCCTCTGGGTACTCCAGATACCTGCAGACTAGGTTGATTGATAATTCGAAATTGCCCGTAGGTGTGAATGTGAGTGTGCTTGTTTGTCTGTCTTTGTATGTGGCCCTGCTATGGACTGGCGACCTGTCCAGGGTGGACCCCTGCCTTTCGCCTACTATGCTGAGAAGGAGTAAGCGGGTATAGATAATGGATGGTTGGATGGAAAGTTCATTCTCAGATTTATGTCTTGGCATGTGGCTTCCACTTTTACAACCTCCCAGAGGTTGTAAAAGTGAGAAAACAACACAAACAGGCATTTACAGAGTATCTGACATGCACAAACCAGCTATGCAAAGATTTTTTCAGACGTGTTGTGTTTTTGTATTGCAAATCTCCAGTTACTTAGTTTATATTTTACTCGTTTATTTTGCAATTGCACCTTTTAAAACACTCAGCGCGATTCATGAGCTACAGAAGGTTAATTGTGATAACTGGGAAGAAGACCTGCCTCACCAAATATTTTGTTATACTGGTAGAGCACAGGTGTGACCTTAATGGTGGCTCCGTTCCAGCTGAGCAAATAAGCCATGGCTGTAATACAGGCTGTACAATTGTCACAGCATGCTACTTTTAGCACTTAAAACATAAATTAAATAAAAATAAACAGAACCAGCTACATGGTGTCATGTTCAATCTGCAGTGGATAGGTAAAATTAGAGAACACCTGTGGGTGAAGGGCAGAAAAACATTCTGTACAAGAGAGTTAATTGGTTAGAGCAGGTGTACGGTGGGTGTGGAGCTGGGAAGACATGACACACTGGGAGCTCGTGCTGGAGAAGGAAACAAAGATGCAGTCTGTCCGTATGTCCATCCATCCATCCATCCATCCATCCATCCATCCATCCATCCATCCATCCATCCATCCATCCATCCATCCATCCATCCATCCATCCATCCATCCATCCATCCATCCATCCATAATATATTTCTATAATTGTTTACATTATGCTTACATTGTAGGTTATATGTTGTATTTAAACAATGGGATAAAATGAAAAATTAATTATTTACCATGGTTATTGAATTAAAAAAAAAAAAAGTGTAAAAAAATACATGAAACAATCTGGCGACGATGGTAATGGTGGGATTCACAGCAGATGTGTAGGGGCTGTCTGAAGAGAGAAGTGCTAACCTTTATTTACACCGCACGCAAGCACACCCACGCCAGCTGTTCACATACACACAAAAGGAGGAGGCATAAGGTGGGGTCTAACAAGACATATAAAGCTCTAAATGGCTATGGCCCCATCTTATCTTAAAGACCTCATTGCTCCATATCAGCCTACCAGAGCACTTCTATCTTGGGCTGCTGGTTTACTCACAATTCCCAGATTGTCCAAGTCCAGAATAGCAGGTAGAGATATTAGTTTTCAATCCCCGTTCCCATGGAAGCAGTTACGTGTGGAAACAAAACGTTGCCCCTGTCATGGCTGTTAAGTCTAAACTTAAGCCCTTCTTTTTTGAAAGAACCTTTGGTTTTTTTTTTACCATCCAAGTTTTACTTCACTTGGTCATTTATACTACACTTTTATGCATGTACATGCATAAAAGTGTTATGCATGTATAAAACTGAAGTGAATTGAACTAACAAGATGTAAGCAAAAAACACACTTTTTGACCCCACCTATAGACATTAAAATATGGGGGGGGACTAACAAAATGAAGTCCTGTTCCCCCTCATGTCAGAAGCTGCGGTATGGCCCATTTCTTGGCTCAGCACTCAGGATTCCTCAACCCTTTTCCCACCTCTGACCAGCAGGAGGACAGGAGCAGCTGTAACTTCAGGAAACTCATCCATCCATCATTTATACCCGCTTACTCCTTCTCAGGGTCACAGGGGTCTGTCGGAGCCTATCCTGACGCATTGCAGGCAAAAACCAGGTGTACACCCTGGACAGGTTTCAGGAAATTTAAGAAAAGAAAAAACATGATGTAAAACTAAACATGCAATGCAAACAAACTCTGAACTTAAAACAAATTTAAATGTCCTGTAACTGAAATACTACAATAAAGAAAACAAGCGAGACTCCAGAACAGTCCCAGAACAACTGCAACTCTAGTGAAATTAAATGCAGCTATGTGACTGGGTGGATATTACCCCTTGCACATTAGTGTAGCCATGGTAATGGCCATCACAGTCAACTATTCAAATTCTATTGCCGAAGGGAAATTAATTGTTACAGCAGTCATGATTTCAGTCTCTTCAGATTCATTGTACAGGATTATACCTGTGGGCAGGAAGGATCTCCTGTAGCGGTCTGTGTTGCAGTGGATCTCAAGAAGCTTCTGACTGAAGACTCTCCGTTGCTGAATCAGCGTGTTGTGAAGAGGCTGCTCAGGTTGTCAATGATCTCCTTCATTTTATGATCTGGCCTCCTTCACACAATCAGTTCCAGAGGCCCCAGAACAGTCCCAGAACAGAGCCAGCCTTCTTTATAAGTTTGTTCAGTTTCTTTAAGTCACTGCTTTGATGCTGCCCCCCAACAGATGATTGCAGATGTGACTGAAGTCTCCAGAACAGACTTGCAGAAAATATTCAACATCTTGCTGCCAAAGCTGAAGAAACTTAGCTTCCTCAAGACGTAAAGTCTGCTCTGTGCTATAAACAGCATCAGTGTTGTATCTCCTGTCTTTTGTCCAGGTGAACACTGAGGTATTTATACTCTTCCAACGCCCTCAATTCCTTCTCCCTTGATGGGAAAACTATTCAACTTAATCCTGGCTGTCCTAAAATCAACAATCGTATTGTCCTTCAAGATGAGATGATTGCTCTCACCACATGCCACAAAATGATCTACCAGCTCTCACTTTCAGTTAACTACACTACCTTCAATCTGAATATGCTATAATCTGTCCATAAGGCTCTTTAGATAATGTGATCGTGGGACAATCATGGACCTCTAAATGTTTTTTTGTAGTTAGGGTTTTATTTTTAATTTGTTTTGACTCCGTAACTTTCACCTCACTTTTCATCTCATGAGTAATATCGAATACACAGGCTGGAGTCTCCTGTGGTCGTCAGAGTTTTCCCGAGAAGCAAGATCCATTACAAGGCATTCCCTCACCACTGGGGATTCACACAGAGCAGCTCATTTTCCCCGAGGATATTATTGTTATATTTTCCCATTTTCCTTTGTTTCATCACTACCGGTACATCATAACGTTCTCCATAACTGTTGTTCAGAGTGGAAAAAGATTAATGCACTTTAAAAGTATTGACTCCCACCATGACACAAAAGAAATTCGAAAAAGGAACGTGAACATTAGATTTAAGGAAAAAAAGAGAAATTGTGTTTATATGTGTGTATCTGTGTGGTTTGGGTAATTGCTCATATTCCTGTGCGATTCTTCCTGGGGACTGGTTTCTATTTGTGTTTATCTGATGAGAGTGAGGTTTCACATTACAAAGAGCTCCTCTGTTAAAACATTCAGCATATTGTGGAGAGTAGGGTACACCTGGATGTTTATCTAACATTTCCAAAAGGCTGCAGTGGTCCCAGCATGGTTATCCCACTGACATTGCCACCCTGCTCTGCAGTTATAGCCCCTGGCATCTGCAGATGGCAGGAAACCTCTGATGCACAAGACTGCATCTTGAGTCTCATCGCATAAACAAAGCTCATTAGTGCTTACTTCTACTTATTTGACATGCATTTGAAAAAGCAAAATTACTGTGTCATATTGTACAGCATCACAGCCCTCAACAGTGCATGTAATCTAATTTAGTCCCAAAAGACCTGACATTTAAATCAAAAGCATAATTGAATCTACACATTTCTGATAATGTCACCATTGGGAGGGCTGTTAAACTGATTAACAGGAGTTGTTGTGGATGTTTTCACGTGCTGTAATTGCAACATTATTTTGTTCATTACGTTTTATTGGTGGCAACTGAGTCTGACATTCTTCAACAGTGTAAATTAGTTTTATTTAAATTAAACGGCATTGTCTTTATTCACCTAAGACTGCCTCTGCCTTCTGTTTGACATCAAAAGCATTCAAACACACACACACATTTGTCTCAGAAGTTAGTGCTGATCGAAAGATGACTTTTAATTGGAGGAGTCACAGTTGTTAGAGCAATAGGAGTGTGGTTAATTTCATTGAATACCACATTAAAACAGCATGGAATCGTTAAGCTGCTTTGAAAATATACACAAAGTCCTTTGTATGTTTAATAAAGCAGTTCTTAGACAAAGGTTGGCTGAACTGTGTATCTGCTGTTACCTAGGTAATGAGACAGCTCTGGAAGCTGAATCTTCAAAATATAAATATTTAATTCAAAATACATATTTTAAACATTAGATAAAACAATCATCCTGGGAATATTTTATTATCTATGCAGACCTGTGAAACTGCTTCATATCAGACAGGAAAAGGCTGGGTTGTATAATACATGAGCTGAAAGCTGTCATTTATATCCGTGAATCCCATCAAGTGATTTCTAATTAGCCTCCACGCTGATATGAGTGTGTCCAATTAGATGCACTTTCATGTTTTTGCTATACAACAAGGCATCTGCCACCACAGATAGAGGCTTATCTGTTGCTGACATTGTCAGAAGACATCATTTCACATCAATAAAAAATGTCTCAACCACGAGAGAAAACTCCCAGTCCCCGTCTCATGACTGTCAGTCTCATGACTGTCGGTCTCATGATTCTCAGCCAGGGCTCTTCCCTGAGTTATCCGTCCAACGGTTAGCCATTAGTGATAAAAATGCTTCTTTGTGGCAAAGGAAGAGAGCAGCCCTGCTGCTGCTGGCTGTGATATGCTTCTGTTGGAGCTCCTGGAGGTGGGGTTGAGATGATGAAGTCATTTGAAAAGAAAGAAACAGTAATGTGATCATGTCCAACAGAGGCAAATGATGCATCACTCAGCAGGGCTGTGTTCTTAAACCGGCATCATGGAGCAAAAATAATAATTAAAAATATTATCCTGTGGTTACATTACTACATTTTTGTGTCATGTTCTTGAGGCTGTTACACCATCATAACCTTTACATAGGACAGGAAAAAAAAAACACAGGGTTTGGCTCAATGCGTGCAGCCTTATGAGATGCTGGATGAATGCCACGATTATCAGTCAGGATTGAAAAGGTTCTTCTCTGTCCGTGTTTGAAAGTGTTGCCAAAATTCCTCTAAAACTCCAGCCCACGTCTGACATCGATATGATCATGATTTACATTTTGGAATCTTAATGAAAAAAACTCCCCACCACTCACAGCTCAGTTATCTATGTTTAAACCGATGCTTTTGCATCCACTTAAAGAACAGTAAACAATAAACATAATTCCTTCTCCATTTAAATTACAGCTCCTGTAATGTGCAAAGATTTTCACTCTTAAACACAGCCAATTAAATAGTTTCCAATGACCTATGGTGGCATATTTATCCGCAGTAGTCTGAGGGTCAGAACTTTAATGGTAGTGGTAACTGGAGTAGTTATGGTGATACCTCCCAAGGGGCAAGCCTGTAGGTCTGACAGTAGGTAGCATTACACTGTTTTCTGCAGTCTGTTGACCACATTTTGTGATAAGCCTGACTTTCTGAGATAATTGGGCTGGTTTATTATTTTTGACTGAAGAGGGGAAGACAGGTTCTGCAGCAGGACTGACAATGAGCTGCCAGCTGTCTTCCTGAGAGGTCAAATTAGTCAATCAATTTCATTTTTTAAAAAGGAATTGTTTCTGTCTTTTTCAGAGCTGGTACATGTGTTTTTGTGTAAAAGTGAGCTGTGCACAACTGTGGCAGCCACGATGTCACCTTTTACAGATAGAATGAAGTGTATTTTCTTATAACTTTTATGGACTCATAGTATCATAGTGGAGTTCAAAAAAAGGATTTAATTAATGATAATGCAAGATAAAAAAATAAATAAATAAAACGGCCTGTACAACTCTGAGCTCTGTCATATGCAGAAATACTTGAATGACCCTGTGACAGCTGGATGTGCTAAAAAGGACCAGGAGGAGGAGCATACAGGCTTAGTGAATGTTAAGAGGAAAAAGTCAAACCACCTACTTCTAAACTTTGCCTAGGACCAAAGAGATGGTGGTGGATTTCCGGCACAATAAACCAAGTCTGAAGCCTGTGAATATTGAAAGGGGTCAAATTGGAGGTGGTATGGAGCTATAAATATCTGGGGGTGCAGCTGGATGACGTGTTGGAGTGGTCACCAAACTCTAAGGCTTCATACAGAAAACTACAGCTCTGTCTGAATGTCCTGAGAAGACTGGGGAGCTTTAGACACATAACAGCCAAAACTAGAAGAAAAAGAAATGTAAATGAATGGCACACTCTGAAGAGATGTAAAGTTACTGCAAAGAAACATCACGGAGCAATAAAGAAATGCAAAGCAGCAGAAAAGAGGCACAAAATAACTTTAATGTCAGACTGAAGGACATAAAGATACATGTCAAACTGTGATGTTATCCAATCAAAGAAGAAAATATAAACCCGAAAAAAAAAAATCATGTAGAATTAAAGCATGATGCAAAATATCTGCAAGACAGGAACCTAAATCCATGTGTGCATGATTTCTTGTTTGTCTTACTTTGAATGTTGCTGGAGTGTTGCTCTTCCCTGGAGGGGGGGGTGGCGGGTTTACTCATCTTTGCCCAGGAACCTATTGACCTCCTGTTACCAGAAGACAATGAATATGCTTTGTGTTTTTGTTATTTCTGCTGACTATTTTTACGCACTCAAGCAACATTTATATAACCTCAGCAATGTAGAGAACTGCCTTTTCTGCATGTTCGGTATCTTAGTTCGTGCCATTATATTATATCTTAACAATATTACGCTGACCTTGATTTATTGTCACAGTGATACGTATCAGTGGGAGAAGCATTTATTTTGATATGTGTGGGCATGAGATATTCCCACATCACTGGGCTGTGACCTGCAGGAGCAGGAAAATCAGCCCACTGTCTGGAAGAGATGAGGTTTCACATCATTTCTATAAGCGGCTTTGTGACGCTGCCCTGACTTTTAGCAGTCTGCTGCCTAAGATGCATGCAAGAAAGCACTGTGCCTTTTCAAATCAGTTTTCATGCGTTTCCCCGCTCTTTGTTTCCCCTTTGCAACAGAATGTGGTGTACAACTCTCTCCAACACTTCTGTTGAACGTCCAGTTTGTGATGAGAGCACTTCTGAGCAAAACAAACGCTCCCTCTGTTTGTCAGTTTGTGAGATACTAAAGAATTATCCAGGGGGTGCTTGCTTAGTTGTAACAAAGTACAGCCAGTGAAAGATATTTGTTTCTTCCGGGGGTGATTTCAAATGCAAGTATGTGTACGAGTATCTGTTTTGTAATGTATAATGCTGTTATGGTATTACCCACACGCATTTTAAATCAATAGAAAGAGAAAGTATCTGAACAGTGGGAACTTATGGAGTGAGAGAAAACCTATACGCAGCTGTAACCGTGATAAATGAGTCGTAAGGGGAGGCAGACTTCCTTCACTATTGTTCAGATTCTCTGTGGGCATGTAGTGTTTCAGATGATCACGTTCAAAGAAAATGTTCCTACACATCATTAGCAAGCGTCTATATTAATCTGTTAGTGAGTGATCTTTAACAAACCCAACCATTGGGTAATTCTTCAACAAGTCGTAGGAGTGTTTTTTGGATGTTAAGATCTCACATTTGTGGGTAAATAAACATACTGTAAAACCATGAGAGAGTGACTTTTCTGAGGTACTGGATTTATTCCAGAGCTAAGGGTTCACTGCAAAACCTATAACACCTGACATTTGCTGCTTCACGGGATTGTAAGACGTACAGCTGTCAAATCCACTTTTTTGCCATTAATTAACGGAGCAGCATCTACTTGCCAACTGTCATTCAGACTTCTGCGTTTTGTGGTCTTGAAGGAATAAGGACAGCTAGTGAATGGAAACAAAACAGCAAAATAAAACCAAAAGCTCATTCTGCTCAGTCAGGTATGACATGCAGTATATGACAAAAGTGTTACACCAGATTGCTGTTGACAATAACATGTGTTTTGGGGAGATAAGGATCCAAAGCAGGCTCATCCCCCGTGAGCCACTTGATGTGTGTTACCTTCTATTTAAAAGTCTTGGTGGGAAAAAAAAAAAAAAAAAAAAAAGGAACTGGCAATATGGTAACTGAAATATCCTGAGATGCCTTAAAGTTTTGTCCTCCTTTCTCTGGTGCCATTCAGCTTGTCTGAAAGTTATGACATGTTTCTCCGTAACCCCATCCTTCTGGCTGCCCTTGAGATCTGCGAGTTGATGGGAAGTGAGTAGATCTAAGCAGATTTGAAAGGTATAATAATGCAGGAGAACTGCCAGAAAACTCCAACAGTCTAACTCAGGAGGCCCGCCTCCAGGTTTCGACAGGACTACTACCCAGAGTGCCTCATCAACACATATATACAATAGAATCCTCTTAAAAGAATGACTAAAGTATGACTAAAATGAATTTGTTGCATAAAAGCCTTACAGGGTCATTAGCTTTCAGGTTTCTCTCGTTCCCTCGAGTGCTGCATAACTGCACATGAAAAAGTCTGCAGTTACGAAGTCAAAAGTCCACACCAAAGTGAATTATTATCCACAAAGGTCAATGATGCCCCCCACACCTCAACCCCCCAATGATATCTGGCCTAGTAAGTTTCAACAAAGGATGTTCAACTGAGCCGCACTTTGCCAAGTTTGACCAATCAGCTGTTTAATCACAGCGGGAGCGTTTGTACCAAAGGTCTCAGGGGGAACTGCACCAATGAGATATTCAACCAGGGATTGTTTCTTCTCTGGTGTAAAACTGTGAAGACAGTCTTGCTGCTTTGAAGAAAGGTAATAAAGGTAAATCAGAGGCAGCTCTGAGTATAAAAAAACACAGTCGATTCCAAGAGTCACACTTTTCAGATTCATTTAGAGAGGTGGTAGGCTCGGCGTCAGACAGACAGCCTGACACGGTACAAAATGATAACCCTGCTTCCAGCAACAGTCTTCCCCAAGCATTTTGATATACTCTATATATGACAATCTAAAGTATAATGCCACCTTCCTTCCACAGCCTCCAGTCTCCTTATAAGCATTACTGAACATATTAAAGTTGTCCATTATCACCTTTTTGACAGTTTAACATGTAAACTCTTGGTATTTTAAAATTTCCAAAGGAAAAGACATGTAATGTTGAGCAGCCTTGAAACGTCTTTAATAAAATCTTGCAGTATTTATAGAAATCTTTTAATATCCATGACTTTTATTAATGCTGCAACAGGTAGGCATGTAATGAAGGGGGAGCAATTACTTTTGAACCCAGCAAGTTTAGTCTTTACTGTAAAACCACTATGTCATGTGTTGTGCACCAACATACCTGTGGAGTGAGGCTGTGACAAAAGGGCGCAAAAAATGCTGCAAAAGGTTTTGTTAAGTGAACAGTTTTTCTCTTTCATTTCTTTTTTTTTTCCACATTGAAGGATTGACAGCCAAAATTAAACTAATCAGACAGTGACTCTGTGGATTATCTGACGAAAGGCTCTTTAGTAAGCTTGTTGCATTTCTCTTTGACACACTGAAATTCGTCTCTACATATCAGAACCAAAACAGATTTAGGCTTTCAAAAGGCGTGAGAAAAAAAAAAACTCAGAGGGGGGATAATAACATATTGTTGAACAGGATTTACTTTGATTCACTGAGAAACCAAGTACAGCCGAGTGGATACATTTCTTTATCAAAATGAAACTCTTCCGCGACTGAAGCTACTTTAAACCAACTTCTCCCTGTGTAATTCAGCTTCCAGGATTTTCTGGAGAAACATTGTCGCAGAGTTGTAAATCTAAATTGACTCCTGACAGCAAACCCACTCGGAGGAAAGAGAGCGGGAGTTGGTTTTTATTTGAAGCAACTAAATGCAAACATACAATACACCAAATCACACACGCATAAATGAACCGTGGAGCAAACTACTAAACGCACACTTTTATCCAACTTTGTGTTGGAGCAGAGAAGCACTAGTTCAGTGTACAGCTTACATTTTCATCAATGTGCATGAGAAATCTTCAAAGTCATTGCGACAAATGACGTTTGCGAAGGATTTCTTTTATACCTTCATGCTCACCATTGTCGCAATTTGAATTTGATGAAACACCGTAAATGACAAATTACATGGCACAGAACCAAGAGCGAAACAGGAGAAACAAACAAACAAGGCAATCATTTAGAAATACGTAACAAGGGTACTCAGTGTCAGGTATATGTGTGTGTCTAACTCAAATAGACACCCATATATGTTGGTGTACAAGAAACATTAAAAAACTGACGATTAATTTTGTGGGATGTTGTCAAAATGACAAAATTAATGACGTTGCTATATGTTCTCAATCACCGTAAGCAAATTTTATTAAGTGAGTTGAGAGGACAGCCCTTACTGGCCTGTATTCCTGGTTTATTTCTTGCTATGAATTAATGGGCGTGTGCCCTCCCATGTCTCCTCATCTTTATTCCCCTCCGAAGTCCTTGTTGCTCCACTTTGGAGGATTATCTCTTGTCTGCCTTTGCCCACTGTAATTCCTGTAACAGGCCAGTTAGGGTATGTGCCGAGCTGAAGAAAGCACTCGCTGTTTCACACACGCTCAACATCTCAGTAAAGTGGTGACAGCCCAGCAGCTTTATCGATATTGATGTTCAAACATTTCTTTGGGACTGACATTGCTGAGCTTTTGTTTTTTATTATCATTATTTTTAAATAAATTGAAGCTAACAAATATCTGCACATAAAGAGGGAAAAGCAAAGACATTATTTGTAACATATGGTGCTATAACTGAGCAGACAATGTCATGACAGACCTTTTGAATAGGAAGCAGAACAAACTGACAACTCAATCATGTTCTCAAAATGTCCAGTCTCAGTCTCAGCACTGCCTCCCCACAGGGCTTTGTCCTGTCCACTTTAGTAAACTCTGTGCATCTCCACCTTAATCCTCAAATACTTTCATCAAGTTAAAGATGATACCACCGCAACTGGGCTCATGACCAGCAGTGACGAGTCAGGTTGAGGCGCTTCAGTTGTCAACCTGGTGCTCAGTCTGAGGTACTGATCATAGATTTCAGGAGCTATAGCGTGAACCCAGCTCCTTTTACATCAATGGCGACCACATGGACGTGGTGTCCTCTTTCAAGTTCCTTGGCTCATGCATCTCCTCAGATCTGTCCTTCAGTAAACACCATGGAAGGTGCCGCAGTGGCTACATTTTCTGAAAGTTCAAAGGAAAATCAACCCGGAGCAGAAGCTGCTGCTGGCCTTCGACCAGAGTTCATTGAAGATTAATCTGACATACTACATGTCCATGTGGTTTGCAAGTTGCTCTTTCTAGACATGTCTTAAGTTTGAAATTTCATTTTTTCATTATTGATGAAAGTAACACTTGAATATCTATGTTTAGACTCACCCTGAGCCCAACCCCAGATGGACCTGCTAATGGAAACCAGTGCATATCACAGATTGGGTGGCCTTGAGAGATCCAAAAGAGAACGAAACATCAAAACAGGCGAGGACCAAGCCAAGATCACGACCCTGAACTCTATCAAAGACCCTGTTTTATAATTAACTGGTAAAAGTCTGTTCCCTGACCTTTGTTTTGCATTCTGGATGTCGCTCTAGTAGAAAACCTAAAACAAGTGTATATTTCCAGTCTCAAAAATGTGAAAACTAGGAAAAATAATAACAACAAAAAAAACATTAGCAAAAAACAGAAACACTCACAAAAAAAAGATCATTAAAATCCAATGTGCTGCCTGCACTTAAACAAAAGAAAATTATTACCTTTAGTGGGATCACCGTGACCAAACCCATTCATAAGTAGATGGATCTTCCAAAAGCAATGGCAAAAAAACCCCAAAAGACATCATATAAGATCTTACTTACAGGAAATATCTGCATAATCTGCATTTACGTGTATTTCCTTCATGGACACAACACACGAGTTACACTAGTAAAAGGGCCTGATATTGTGAAAACAGTTGTACATCTTAAATTTAGTTTTGACTAATGCACACATCCATTTTATGTCAAGACTGTTGAGAAAAAGGTTTTTAAAATTAAATCATCATTCAGTTATATAGAAACCAAGGTTTACAGAGTTTATATTCAGTGGGTCTGTTGTTATGGTGAATGGCTCTGAATGGCAAGGTATCACAATTAATGTCACAAAAAAGCATTTTGGATCATATATAAGTATTTTTATGGTGCACTTTTATCTGTGTGAAATACTTTTGTGATCATAATAATTTGTTTTGGTTTTCTGGTGTTTTTCCAACATATCCAAGCCCAAGGGGACATGTCATGTTGATCACATATCAATTTACAAATCATTACACCTATGATGGGTTTTTTTGTTGTTGTCATTTTCTTTTCTTTTTTTACCTCTAAAGGACGAGGAAAATAATTACATAAATATTAAACTGCTGAGATATCCCTGAACAGTAAATAAAAGTTGCGTGCAACATTAATGCGCCATAAACCATTATTTGCCTCTTGTAGATCAATGGCGATGGTTAAATGGCGGGGAAATGATCTGAAACATGCTGCTGCTGCTTTGTTCATTAGTTATATTTTATAAAGTGCATATGCTGCCTTTGAACACATAAAGCATTGCATTACATGAATATTGCCTGAAAAAACACAGATCCACAATTAGTGTTGGTTACCACCCACAGTCAGGTGGAATGGAGACTCTAAATGGCCTGAAGATATCAAAAAGCTTCTCCACTGTAAGTCTAAAAAAGCCAGTAATGACTTTTTTGCATTCCTGCCAGTGCATGCTGGGATAGTCTGCAGCCCCCCCATGACCCTGAAAAGAAATTAGTGGGTGGTGGAAGGAAATAACTGGACACAAAAGACACACTGTATGTTTACACTTAAATTCCACTGACTCTCTTGCTGGTAATCATTCCAGTCGCTGATCTTACGTGGATTGTATTTTGCATTGGTTTGTTTCTCAAATTCTTGAAGAGTATAAGCTATAATGAAATAAAGGTATAGATATCACAGCTGTTTGAATTGACGTCTTCCTCTATTTGATCTCTCTCCTGAGCACATATTTTGAGGTAAAGAATAGAAGACAAGGACAGGCTATGTCATTGAGATAATTGTGTTGCGTGTGCCCTTGTTCTGCAGCCTGGCTTGATATTTGTAAGCCAATTAACAAGATTAGAAAGCATAATCAAAAAACCACCCCATGCAGCCCCGCTACTCCCTTCCCACAAGAAATACAAGAACCTATCTACCTCTAACATGTTGATTGTGTTTCTTGTTACATATCTTTGATGTTCATCATTTACAAAGTGTTTTTTTTTTCTTTTTTATTGACTGTAAGTATCACTTTAGTTCAATTTCCACAGTTTTTGGGACATAGATTTTCTGCAGCGCTGAGTTTGTTAGAATCTCTATTGTTTGGTCGACATGTTGACTGAAAGGAGACTGTTCCCTTTTTTATTGGACAGCAGTTGCAGCGTTTAAGTTTAAAGTTTAAAATTACCATCCATATTATTAGACAATAATTGACCATTTTCATAAGCCATAGAAAAGCCCATTTTGTTCAACCTCCATGTAATATGTACACAAGATGAGACCACACAATGTTCAGAACCAAATGGCTCTACAAGGAAAAGTAAATATTTATTGTGCGCTCCCTCAGAACCAAACACAGATTTAACTCTTTTTAGGATACTGTCCCATACAGATGTTTGCATTGCTATTAATTAGGATTTCATTATTTTTATGTTAAAGAGAGCCAGGTTCCTGCATTTTGTTAACTGTATCTTATAGTTGACTTGAAAATGAATATGGATGTCATTAAAACTCGGATAAAACAAGAAGCCTTCTTTGCATAGTTATTTAGATATGTTGCATGTAAAATTTAACCTCTAAAGCACTGCCTTATTTTATTTTTCTTAATTTTAGGTACAATCATACACAAAGTGCACTATCATACTTTCACTGGTTCATCTTAAAAGGCCATAATTCTTTTAATAATAGGAAGCTTTATTGGACTTATTCTCCTAATGGATAATTTTTCATTCTGATCAAGTGGACGGTGGCATGGTGAGATCATGTCCATTAGTCTTCAACCATTCTCTTTATGCTGATGGGCAATAACATGTGCAAATGCACAGGTACAAGACACAAATGGTGTTATGTTTATGTAGCTACATGTTATATTTTATAGTTATGGAACGAAACAGGATCTAACTGCTTCTGTAATTAAGTAGCCTTCAGTTTTAGACAGTGTCCTAATATCTGCTTCTCATGTAAATTTCAGATTTTGCTGCAACTACAGCTCAATGTGTTTGGTTTACCACGTCCTAAATCTGAGGATTTGCTGGTGTCCTTGTTTTCTGCTAATGTGCACTGAACACTTTAGAGTTTTCTGGCATTTAACCTTAGATAAATGCTATGCATAATTAAGACAAGATTTTTACATTATATTATTTTATCAGGCTTGATTGACTACATGCCCTTGACTTGGTGTTAAGGCTTTTGTGCTTTTTTTTAAAATCTCCTCACCATCAAATTGGTTACACATACCTGTGTGTGAGCGTGTGCGTGCGCGCGCGCGCGTGTGCGTGCGTGTTTCTGCTGCATTTGCGTCTAAGGTGCAAGAGGTGAGTTTCATCCTCAGTGCATGGCACAAAGTATCCACGTCTACACTAAAGAGGAAATGTGTATCCTGACATGGGAAGACTAGCTCAACTAAGGACGCTCGGGTACACTCTTCCCGCTGCCAACTGCAGAAAAACCCCGACTTCTAGCGAAGAGTGATCTCACCGTATGCGCGGTTGTGGGTTCGGTGCACACACAGACAAAAGCTCCGCTCTCTCCAAAAGAAGACAACCCGAGGACAAATGACATTATATGAGAGTGGGAACGGGGACGCAGAAAACTATAACTTGCTAAATTCCGAGAGTGATTTGGATCTGCTGGAGTTAAACATTTTGGTGCAGGGTACCCGGAGGATACTCCTGCTTGCCTTTGCACAAAGAAGCGCGTCCGGTTGGAATTAGGCTGCAGTCCACTTCGCATCAACTGCATAGGCACAACTGCAAAAGATAATGTGAACTCTTTGGTGGGATCTACGGACTTATATCCACAAGTGGTGCGTTTTTTTCGTGTTTCTGCTTCAGATTAGATCACTTCTCCAACTACAATGAGACAATGTCGTGCGCCAGCAGGAGGAAATGTTGGCTGTTGAAGTGCGATAAAAGAGCGGGACAGTGACTTGCTGAGGGTCTCTGCAGACCTCTGAACGCTGTCTTCCATGTGGAGCTCGTCGCTGTCCGAGGCGCGCGTGGTGCTGAAATTTGGATGATGCCTGGCCAGCGACTGCAGGGCTGCCGCTCCCTGCACCTCAACGAGGACAACGGCCGCTTCGCGCTGCTCGCAATCCTCATCGTGCTGTACCTGCTGTGCGGCGCTGCGGTCTTCTCTGCCATAGAGAGGCCCTCGGAGCTGCGGGCTCACGGCCGCTGGAACGGGACGCTCCTCAACTTCAGTGAGACCTTCAACATCAGCCTGCAGGACCTCAACTCCTTCCTGCGGGAGTACGAGGCTGCCATCGCCGCAGGGATCCGGGCTGATGCATTGAGACCGAGATGGGATTTTACTGGTGCTTTTTATTTTGTTGGAACAGTGGTGTCGACTATAGGTGGGTGATCTTTGTGGCATTCACTGAAATCATTGACCTTTGTTGCTTTCAAAATACGTTTGGAAAACATGTATTGTTCAACAAAAACTATCAAAATAGATATCAAGAAGGCATGAATGGAGTAAAAGTGCTTAATAGTTTTAACCTCCCGGAGTCTCATACTCATCCAATATAGAGCCTTAAGCGCTGATAAACGGTTAAATAATCATATCATTACTTTCAGTCTGGCCCTCAAAGGGACTGTGGCTGCCTCCCCGTGGAGCAATTTCTCTCCACTGGCTCACACACAGAATAACAGGCACATTTTGGCTTTGAGGGACTTTGGAAAATGGGGGCGACATCTGACTCATTTGCCATTTGGAATGGCACACTCATCTCTGCTTATAGGACAGCACCCTTGGGTGCAGCGTGAGTGTGTGTGTATGTGTGTGTGTGTGTGTGCTTTTTCTTTTCTTTTTTTTTGTGCCACATTTCCTATTAAACCAACAGGAATGTCAATGAGAAGCCCCTTCTGCTCACCCTCATTTAACATTTACTCGTGCAATAGGTCAGAAAAGAGCAAGTGTCCCTCCCAGGGTAACCTGAGGGCCCATGGTGTTGTGTTCTGCATGTCTGATGGTTCTGACATGACACCCACCCCCTCAACATAAGCTCAGAGAGAGCGGAGTCACTATTTTCTGTGAGAACAGACAAATGAGCAAATAAAAACACTCCATAAGTCCTGGCACACACTTCTAATAGAAAAGTCTATTGAGTGAGGTCATGAGGACAACTGGTGGTTATGTAAGAGTGCATAGGGAGAAGTGGATTCACATCAACAGCAAACCTCTTCCAACTTTGTTTACTGTAGCCGTGTCAGGAGAGCTTTATTGCTCCACACAAATACACGTTTACAGGGCTGTCAGGGATCCCGTGTACATCCGGCCCCATGGGAGTGAACCACAGCAGCTGTGTTTGCTTACATGTCTGGGGCAGGTTGTCATCCTCTGCACTCTGTACTCCAGTTGTCATGCAGCATCTTGCCCAACAGGCAGATCACCCGAACTGAATGAGTTACTTGAATAAAATAGGGGAGAAAAACTGTGATGTTGATGTTCCCTGTCTCTTCAGTATTTGTCTGTTTCACGAGCTTTCATGGATTTCTGTCTAGGGTTTCATCTGGCTTTGATCTCCTCCTCCCAACCCTCTGGCTTGTGTGCTACTTTTTCTGCATGCTTGTGAGCTGCTGATATAAAAGGGATTTGGGGGGGCCTCCCCACAACACTCTTTATCAGAGCGGCATCCTCCTGTGCACTCTAGATGCTCCTCCCAAGCACTTCCCGTGTCTGACTCTGGTGTGGTAGAGGCTTCAAATCAGCAGTGAGTCTTTGCTTCCCTTGATGTACCTCAACAGCATCCCTTTGAAGAATGAAAGCAAAGCCATGATCACGTGAGGCAGTTGTTTAGCAGTGGGTTTGGACCGGATCACCGGCCATGATGTGCTGTTTTAGAATTTTAGAAAACACTGCAGGTAATGTAATTATATTGAATACATTGCAGTGTTTTTCTCAAACCTTGTTGAGCTCTTAACTGAAATGTAAACAAGTAGCTCCTCTGATACTTTTGACCGTATCGCACAGTTTTTTCACAGATGAAGCTGGATTGTCAGGACAATGTATCTAAACATTTTGAGTTTTTTTTACGAGCCTTTTCGGGACCTCTCATCTAGGCAGAACAGCTGACACAGAATGTCCAGTCTCACCCTTGGAAATGTCACTTGACAGGACCAATGTCACCATCCTGCTCGGGAGGTTTTAATCAACACAAAATCATTTTGAGCTGTAGCGCAGTCATAACGGAAGTCTTTCAGCTGGCAGCTAAACGGGAAAAAGGTTTTCTAAAGGAATCCAGTGTTAATCTTTCTGTTGGTGGGGCCAGTTATTCCCCACTGTGCCCTTGATGTCTAATGACTTGGTTATTCCTGTGATGTTTATTTTTTCTCTAACTCACTAATGGCTTAATATGTGTAGTCTTGAGTGAAGAATTCAAACAGGCAAAACATTGTATATTCCCATAAAAATGGAAACAAAATTTAACTTGTTTTACGTCCTTAACGTAAAAAGTCTAGTGTCATTTCCAGTTCACATGATATAAAATGCTTTTGGTTCTGTTTTGCAATTCTATGCAAATGAACGGGCTAATTAAAGATGGTACCAAAGGTAAATAATATACATATATATATGTCAAATGAAAAAATGTACATAGAGAACTGAATAATTAGGTCAATGAAAACAAAAAAAGAAATTCCCTGACCTAAAAGACATTTATTCCTTCAGCAACCACAAAAACCTTGGACAACTATAAGAAAATGCACTTGTGACTCCAACCTTACATGCCAGAATCCTGTCACATCCAGTCAGAAGAGTCAAATCATCTTTAAAGAGAAAGACAACAAAGACATATCCTTAAGTTATAGGGCATAATCTTGAGAGAATCGAGCTGCTGCACACAGTAACTTTGTATCATGACTTTGAGAAAAAGCACTTTTATCTTGACACCATCCCAAAATAAAGGCAAGATCTAATGAGGAGGTTATGCACAGGCTGGCGAATCTGCAGTGGTCCATATAATGCAAACACAAGCAATTTAACATATAAGTCTGAGGGTGTCGTAGTTAACATGCCAGGTCTGTGGAATGAACCGTTAAAGTGTCTGTGGTAACTAACACTTGGATGAAAGTAAAATTAGTCTATTTTTTTCTTTTTTTTTGTCTTAATTAGTTCAAGTTATTTGATCATCCAGTTCTTGAATGTGCTGCTTTGCCCTACATTTTCAGCCACAGCTCTACTATTTTTGTTCTCATTAAGGAGGGCAGAAAAGTCTGCTCAGTAAACACACTTTCCATCAATACATAAGCTATTTATAATCTTCATGGTTGATTGATAGCTGACAACTGCCAATTAGAACAACTCTCCAAAGCCATTTGACAGCTCATGTGTCTTGTTGTGTGTCTCGGGAATGACATTTCAGAGAAACGTTTTGTCAGTTTTGAAGCAGAGAAACCCTTGATGACTTTTAACTTGTTAAGACAGAGTTGATAAAGCCTGTTAGGGGAGTTGGCGGTGTCGGGCGGTTTCGTGCAGTCTTGTTTGGTTTGTTTATTTCTTGGGACAGACTTTGTCCTGTCTCTTCTTGCCCCTGGCAGCTTTTGCAGCTTCTTGCTCCATCACGGTGTTAGAAACCCACTCTTAGAGGTCATAAAGGCAAACAAGGTGAGTAGGACAGTTTAACAAACAGTACGCAACAGACCCTCATGACATTTTTGTTTTAAATAAGTTCTGATGGGGCCTCATTGGAGTCTAAAGCGTTCAAAATGAAGAGAAATGTCAAAGGCAGTAGGGTTAAGAGAAGCTGTAAATCCTAGTAAAGCCAGAAAGTGCACTGCAGTGTTGCAACCAGATGACAAGGTGGAGTTAAGATATTGATTATCTTCCATCGCAAATCACTGATATCAAATGTGATATCTAACAATTAAATGATAAAGTACATTTTATGTTGACACCACAAGTGAAAAGCTGAAGTAACTCTGCCTGATGTAACAGTTTACTGTCTTGCATTAGATTGCATGTTCAGTGGAGGACTTGTTTTTTGTTTGTTTTTTGGGTTTTTTTTTTACATACGGTTGAGCTCAGTGAAAGTCGCCTTCACAAGTTCTCTGCAAGAGAGACTTGAATCCATTGGGACACTATACAAAGATAAAAAAAAGTTTTTTTGTTTTTTGTATGTATTCTTGGCAGTGCTAACCACCACAACACCCTACAGCCCCAAAAGACCTGCCATGTACATACTTTGGTTGGATAAATTATATTACTAGATGTAGGCAGGGAACATTTAATGTCTTTTACTCTGTAACTTGTGAGCCACTGAGGTTAAAAAATGTCTATATTTCTCCTAAAGCCTCAATTATAAGATAACAAGGTCAAGCCGTTCAGCTTTTCTATCTAGTTTATTGTGTTTTGCATTTGGCTGTTTTGTGCTTTTTAATGTTTTTAGTTCACTATTCTGTAAGACCTGATATGTTCCTGCTGTTTTGGAACATTTGTTCTTCTCTCCATCTGCTCCGATTGCTACAGTGACTGTCTGTTTGCTACCCCTGTCTTTTTTTTCCTCCCTAAATCCTGGGTTTTGTACTTTTGGTTGTCTCTGGTTGACTAAGCTGTGGATAGTTGCGAGCCACTTTGATCATGCTGTTGCTGCTGTACAGTATAGCGTTGGGAGGAGTGCCATTAGTATTTATGTTGGAGAACATTTTAGAACCAAAAAAGAACTGGGCAAGGGCTGGTCATGGTTAACACAATACATTTACAACAGGTCTATTATTTCAGCCCAAGGAGCAACATCCAGATTTACTCTTTATGGCAACAGTGGAAGTGATGTTCTTTGAATGACCAGTAGGGTCTGCCTCCAAATGTGCATCAATCTGCATTTGTTAAAATGTCCAATCTTACAACAGAAATGAAAATTTAAGGTCTAGTTTGAAAAAACAAACAAACAAACAAACAAACAAACAAACAAACAAACAAAAAAGGCTTTGGTCTTCATATATTACGTTCACATCCAATTTCTTTTTTTTTCCTTTTTTTTGTGTGGGGGGTGGGGTTATGGTCCACATCAGGTAAAAGTATATAATTATATAAAGCCCCAAATCTTTGTATCATTAGAGTTTTCTTTTTAGTGTAAGCTGCATTGCAGTGCATGGTGTTAACAGTTAGTTGTCACTACTTTAGCCAATTAGCACTTAGCATTTTTAGTGAACAGTCTTCTGAACAGTGAATAAATACTTAACAGAGCATCATCAATCTTGAAAATAGCCTGTTCAGGAATCAGTGAAGAAGTCTGCCTTACGGCTCCTGGTCAGAGAGGACAGGAGCTATTTAAGCCTGATTTATGTTTCTGCACAGATGTGACGTGCATGATGTGTGCATGAGGTGTGTACCCTCTGTGCGTCACAGAGGGTACACACCTCATGCACCGCCGCTAGGCTTTTCCTGACGTTTATATTTTTGTGTTGTTGTTAGTGTCGCTCTGTAATTACACCACCAAATGCTAGGTGGCAGTGTATGTTGTTTTCTGCATTACTGTAGCTGGCAGTGCTGAGTTTCCTTTTGTTCACTCCCTGTATGTAGCTCAAGCATAACAACTGAGCAATAAAGCATATTTTACGTGAGTAGGAGCTAAAAAAATGTTGAGCTGACAAAGACGAAACGTGGTTGGAAATTCAAAAAAGAAGAAGAACGAATCAACTAATCATGTTTCTTAGGGTCCACGTCAATGTGTCACATAGTCGGGAATTTTTGGAGGTGATGGTCAGGCGATGCAGAGCTCTGCAGAGTGGAGTTTGTGTCGACAGAGAGGCTCTGCCTTGTGATGCTGTTGATTCAATGGAGAAGCATAAATTAGACTTTAAATCAAGCTGGCCTGTGGCCAGGTCAGTGCCTGGGATGAGCTGGTCAATGCTTGTACTGCCTGCTCCAAATGAGCCACCTTGGTCTTCATCATCCTAACCTTAACCATTGAAGACAAATCTGAGTCCCAGAAGTCAGCCAGCGATGCTTGTCTGCCTATCCTACCTCGTCGGGCTGAGGCTAGGCTCATGGTGGTTGGCCACAGTAGCTCTGGTGGAGCTCACCCATCAGAAGTCTTCATTTTAGCCCTTGCAGTCCGTCTTTCAGATGCTTCTACAAAACAACACCTAAAACAAGGACAGATTCAGTCAGAGTGAAAGAAAGATAACACTAACTGGCATCATAGTTTAACTTGAGCAGAACAAAGCTTAGCTTAGGTACAATATCTACTTTGTCATGACTGTGATTGAGTGAGCATGCTCCAGCCAACTGCCAGGCTTTCCTTTTTTCGTTTTCTGTTCATCTATTTGCCAGGTTTGAATAAACCTGGATTGGGCAGTCACTTCCTGCGAATATGGCATCATTCATAGTGACGAAAAAAGGCTTTAAATCGACTCCTTTGAAAACCTATGAGTGATGTCACTGTCGGTTTGTCCAGTTCTTTTTACACAGTTTATGGCAAAAATGTAAGGACAGCATCATGGTTTTATTAATACACAATGCATTTCTACTATGGATATTGTTGGACCACAGATTCTGACTTCCTCGAACTTCAGTCACAGAAAGGATCTCAGACAGACTAGAAGAATCACACCAAATCGTTCTATTTTAGCATTTTGTCTTTTTTTTTGGTGATAGAGAACGGGACTGGTATTACAAATAGCAGACTGAGTATAATATAAAAGGAAATGCTCTTGTCTAACCCAGAGAAAAATGCCTCCTTAATCTACTGTTATCTATCAACTTCACATATGACCTAATGTTTCCCAATTTGCTGTTTTGATTCTGCAGCACACAACCTTTTTCTTGCGACTCAGTGTCACCACACTCATCAATATACAGACACCTCCAGTCCACTCACACACACAAAAAAGCAGCTGAGGCAGCGTTAAGGACTAATTTTTGAATACAGTGCAGCACATAACAACCACAGGTCTGGAGCAAGAACAGCGATGCAAAAACAGCTGAAAACAGAGTCTATGATAGACTTCATGTCTATAGGTTTCCTGATAAAGGCTGACATTGCATAACGTCTGCTGTGATGGCAAATTAGCTGCTGATTAATGTGTCAGCTTTCCAACTTTGTGCATCAGTGGCATGTTTACATCTTGTAGCTCATTGTTTAACTGAACCTCATAGATTTTACCAGATTTTTGCTTAGATTTGTCATTCAGGGAGCTGTTCATGAAACTGTGACATCGCAGATCCAGAAATGTTATGTGACAAATAAGTTCATGTACTTCATTAATCCAATTATATGGAAAAGAGTTATTTATGCCAAAAGTGGGTGGGTAATATCTGAGGCAGCACATAGAACATCTTGGTGCAAACGCTGAAGGACCTAGGCTTCCTTAAGAGGTAAAGTCTGCTCTGTCCTTTCTCATAAACAGCATCAGTGTTGTATTTCCGGTCCAGTTTTTTCTCCAAGTGAACACCGAGGTAAATATCACTCCTCCACCGCCTCAACTTACTGTCCCATGATGAAAAAAACTATCTGACTTAATCCTCGCTCTCCTAAAATCCACAATCGTCTCCTTTGTCTTGTTCACATTCAAGATGAGATTGCTCCCAGACCATGCCAAATAATGGTCCACCAATTCTCTGTACTCAGTCTCTTGTCCATCACTGATATACCCTGCAATTGCAGAGTCATCTGAATATTTCTGAAGATGACATGACTCCTACTTGTACTGGAAGTCTAGGTGTACAGCCGTAAGAGGAATGGAGAAGGTACAGTCCCCTGTGGTGCTCCTGTGCTGATGATCACCCAGTCAGACACGTAACCATTTAGTCTCACAAACTGTGGTCTGTTTGTCAGGTCGTCATTAATCCAGTTGATTGTGGAGGCATCAACCTGCAGGATGTCATCCACAGCAGTGGAACCATCTCATGGCTCAGGCTGAGATTGAAGATGTGTTACAGAACTTCACACGGTTCGCACAGGCTGTCAAGACGGGGGCTGACGCCAACCAGACCTGCAGCCTTGTTCCGGTTCTGTCTCTAAAATGGCCTCTTCACCTGACTGCTAGAGACCGACAGGCGAGAGGGGAAGGGGTATCTCAGCATCTCCTGACAACAATGGAGCAGCAGCAAGATCCAAGCCTGAGGTGGAACCAACTCTACCCGCTGATCCACGTTTGCACTTATGTAACAGAGATGAGTTCTGTACAGCTTTACATGACTTTTCAGTGAGGCCTTTGTTTGTATAAGGGGGAACTGCAAACCTAATATCCTCCCTATTTTGTATTTTGCTCTGTTATTCAAGTGCCACTGAAGTTACAAGACAATGTCACCTCAGCTTGGCAGAGTGTATGTTTGGCATTTAAGAAGTGTGAAAAGTCACACAAAAAGCCACTGGCTGTGCGCCCCTGAAGGCAAGCTGTGTTTTTCTCTGATATTGTGTTCTTATTTAGACAAACCTTCTGTACTGACGAGCTTGGACAAAACCATTTGAGTTGGGTTTTTCTGTTGGTGTTACCAAGAACAGGGTACGTTGCATTTGCAATCTGCGAACACTAAGTCACCCCTGCTCAGCAGTGGTCCAGCGTTGTTCTTGCTGTCTCTCGCTTGTTGTTCTGTATTTCTCACTTCAGCGCTGTTGCTAGAATATCACAGGCATTGCTGATTTTTTTTTTTTATCAAATAACTTTCTTTTGATATAACTCTCACTGTACACAAATTTATTTTGATTATTTCTTTGAAGGAGTTTGCATGTTCTCCCCGTGCTTGCGTGGGTTCCCTCCGGGTACTCCGGCTTCCTCCCACGGTCCAAAAACATGCAGGGTAGGTTAATTGATTGTTCTAAATTGCCCGTAGGTGTGAATGTGCGTGTGCATGATTGTTTGTCTTGTATGTGGCCCTGCGACAGACTGGCGACCTGTCCAGGGTGTACCCCTGCCTTCCGCCTACTATGCGTCGGGATAGGCTCCGACAGACCACAGACCCCCGTGACCCGGTGACGGATTAAGCGGGAATAGATAATGGATGGATGGATATATTTCTTTGAATAGCTTTGATAATCTATAGTGTCTTTCTCAATGTGTTAAAAAGTATGAGATTTACTCAGTACAGTGTGAGGATCCCTTTACAGGACTTTGATTAAATAGTCAGTAAGACTCATTTCTCTTCCTCATCTTTGACTGCAGATTGTTTTTTTGTCTTCTTTTTCATCTCCTGTCTTTAGATCGCCTAGGCACCTCTGTGAAATCACAGAAATGTCACTGTTAAAAATGGAAAACGGAAGGCTTTCAGTCTCATGAAAGGCACCAGGGGTGTTTTTAAGATAGTGTACAGTCCAGGCATTCAGCAAACAAATTGTCTCACAAGTCATTAAGTCAAGCTGATTAATGCTACTGCAGCATTCAATGTCTATAGGGATGAGTCTAAATAATGGGAGAACTCGCTTCTGTACAATATATACAATATCCACCTTAAAGCAGCCCTTTTTAATGTTTTATATGAAGAAAAAAACTAACATATAATGAGAAGCTCATGGAAGAATATTACATGATTTTGACCCGGAATAATTTAGAAGCTAATGTACTTTCCAGCAGAAAACTGAGGAGCAGAGGTCTATCTAAAGTGTAATCTGAAGATGCTGATTACATTTAATTAAGTAGGAAAGTATATACACAAGTTAAAATACTGCCAATGGATTTGCACTATTTAAAGCAGGTGTATTATGAAATAAAAACAGGCCTCAGAGAATATATCAATTTTCCCAAAGTGGCTATCAAATCAAAAACTCTGCCTTAATATAACCCCGTAATTTAGTTTTGGCAGCCTGAGTCTGAAAATATGTAATTTATCATCATCTGTTCAGATTTGCATGGTACTGTGACATCGCACTTTACATCACACAGCAATCACTGTTACTCCGGTGTGGACAGCACAAAACTGCAATGCTGATATCAAACGATGCACACCTTGCAGAGGTGAGGGGTGGAGTTAAGTTCAGTGGGTGACTGCAGCCCCTTGAACAAACTACTGTGAGCTGTGAAGACCAAGCATCAACCATCGAACTTCCAGGTTGAGGCTGGTGCTGTTCAAAGATTCATTGCCGTTACTTGACTGACCACTGGAGGCTGGCGGCAAAAGCGAGTTAATCTCCACTGGTAGCCACAGCTACCTTTGATTGACATATGGTGCGCGTTTTCCCGCCAGCTTTTCTGGGCAACATTACTGTCTGTGGTAAAGACACGTCAAAAAACAAAGAAAGTGGGGCTGCGCTAGTGTATCTCTTTGGTATTTGGACCAAAACGTGTCACAGACACTTAATCAAGGCCTCATAACATTTTGTCAATTTTCTTTACAGAAGTAAAGCGAATACCTGTAGGCTGAGATAACGTAAAGTAAAACGTAAATTTGACCCATTTTTAAGGCAGATAGAGAAACATATGTTTACCATATTCTTAATGATAAAGACAAAGTATAGTTAAGGATGAATGAACCAAAATACTGTGCAAATAGAGATTTTAACCTTATGAGTTTTTTTCTCCTAAGGTCTAAGAGAGGTAATACGAGTTATCATAACTCATCATTTGAAGAGTGTGATTGTGTTCATGACAAATTTAATGGGAATTCATCATATCATTGCTGAATTGTGGAGCTATGAAATCCCAGAAAGCTTTTAGCTTTAGGTGAAAAAAGAAATGAGCAACAATGGAAAAAATATTCAGTAAATGAATTCATGTAAAATTCACCATGTCATTCATGAGTAAATGGTAAAAAAAAAAAAAAAAAAAAAAAAAAATAGCAGTGACGAAATAATGACTGTCAAAGCAAGAATGGCCTTAATTAAAAGCCTTAAAATATTTTTAAAGAGTAGAAAATAAAAAATCTATTATTGCAGATAATGAAGATATCAGTTTTATTATTTTATTTTATTGCCCAATTCCTCAAGTTACTTAGTTTCTCTTTCCTGGTTGCGTTCTATTGAGTGTGTGTGTGTGTGTGTGTGTGTGTGTGTGTGTGTGTGTGTGTGTGTGTGTGTGTGTGTGTGTGTGTGTGCGTGTGTGTGTGTGGGTGGGAGAGAGAGGGAAACCTGCTGAGAAGCGCAGACTCCAATAAATCCCCATCATGCCGCTGTACAGGATACCGTGCACACCTCTGCACTCTTTCACAGCAGGTCATAAATCTGGCCTGACTTGCTAAGGCATGTACTCGCCTACGTACAGTAAGTCACAAACCCATTTCATCGCAGCCAAGTGATACCAACTTCAGTTTAGAAGACACAGCAAATTTCCCCAAGCGCTCTCCTCCTCAAACTGCTTAGCAATTCACTGATTCTGATCTTTGCACCGACATGGTAAAGGTAGAGAAATAACTCTTACCTGCTTCATTCCAGGCTTGCTTTTGACAGAAACCTTTCATATTTTATTTTGCAGTTGAGAGTTTAAACTTTCCCCATAAGCAGAAAAGTTCTCCCTGGTAAATTTTCTTGCAGCAGAAAGCTGCAAAATCCCAAATTTGTAGTGAGCTTAATTTTTGGAAAACTGAAGGAGACCTGCATAAGTGATAACATTTCTAAACAAGCAGAACATTTTTTTTTTTAATCATCATAAATGTTAATCAGCTAGCAGAATGTTAGTCAACATTTTAATTTGCCATGGGTCCATCTGTTTCTTTGCATGGTGGAGGAGCCGCTTGTGTGACAGCTGGGACTGGAAGACAGCGCTTACTCATGCGATAGTGTATTCTGCAAAAGGCTAAATGCTGACGGCACACTAGTATATTATAAAAGGTATCTGAGGTTGATCAAAATTCCCTCAAACGTGGACATTTCCCTTTGAGCTTTGGAAAAAAGAGCAAAGCTCACAACAGTGTAACTCATGAGAGAGCTCAAGAGGCGTGAATTCAGCATGTCCTTCAATATGAGAAATGGTTAATTGTCATCAAGGATTACCATATATAAACAAACCAACCCTGGGATCTCGGATCAAATATGTGGAGTCATATCTATTTCATATTTGGTTTGATCATGCAGTCTGTTTGAATTTCAGCCTTTTTTGTGTGCAGCAACATATTCAAGTGTCCTGATTTCAACTGCATCGTCCTAAAACACACAAACACACACACACAGCTCTTCAGCCTTTTGAGTATTGGACACACTGATCTGCTAATACGCTTCTTATTTAACATTTCAAGAACCTTTATCCTTGATAAACACCAGGATTACACAAAGCGGAGCATATTTTATCCTCGTGCCATCTTCCACAAACCCTGCTTTGTCCAGGACGGCACATAAGAGACACATTTAGTTTCGCCAAAGTAACACGTGAACTAATTAGGAGCAATAGAGCATTCATTCATTAATCCTCTAAGACAGCTTCCTCTGGCTTCTCCATGTGTGAACCAAGACGTTTACTGCAGCTGTCAGTGATGTAGCATATTGTTTTTGCAAAGCCTTAAAAATGTCATAGGCCTGTACTTTTCACTCCACATACCAAATCTAAAGCAGTGGCACCCATTTTGATCATTTTGAATTAAAGATTAAAATTCTGAAGCAGACATAAAGGGTATATGGTTGAAGAGTGTGAGCACCAAATGTGTTTTATCTATTGGCTGGACTCAGGCTTGTCAAGCGGATTCGATGGAGATAGTGTTTCCAAGCTGCACCTGGACAGGTGTGTTTACCTGAGCGAATAAAACAAGAGGCTTTATGAAGCTAAGCTTTTACTTAAACATTGACAACATACAGTACTATATTAAGCACAAGGACACAGCATTTAGATCAGTCGGGCTGAACCTCTCTATCTGATGGCAGAATGACCCGATGGGACAAAATCTCTGTTACTGTTTGCAGATAAACACTCGATGATCCTTAATTTCAGTTTTGTCTGAGTCTTGAGTTTACCATCTACGACTTGTCCTTTGAGTACTTTTACAACCCTTCAAAGATAAAATAAAACAGATTTAAACAAAAAAAAAAAGAAGACAAAAGAATCGATGTTGGCATGGATACAAAAACAATGCAGCATTTATTCTTTTTTTCTTTCTGATGAAAAAATCAATATAGACTACGGTGGAGCCATCACTCCTCCCAGCTCTTAACCGCAAAGATACAATTTCAGAAACATTTGATTTAGTAGTTTTAAAATGAGGAAAGGGATCTATTTTAAGATGTGATCAGGTTTGCTTCTACTTCTTAGAGCGGATAAGTTTAGTATACACACTATTACACCTTTAATTTAAATCTGTATTGACATGTCTTGATGAATGTCACACACTCGGTTCTTTACGATCGTGTCAGTTCGATGTTTCCTACGTCTGTATGCACGTTATCAACGCACTGACATGAAGAACAAATACCATCTTTGTGTGTTCTGTGTGAGCGAGCTTGGGGAGAATTGCAAAGCCGTGTCGATTTGCTTTAGGGTCTTATAGAAACATTGATCCATGTCCTGCTTTGGGGGTATTTTTTAATGTAATATCATAGTCTTTGTTCAATTGATGCATACAGTGCGTGTTGATAAAGTCACATCTCAAACAGAGCTGACCTACTATAATCTGTCATGCGCTATTTGTAAAACTGGCAGCAGCATGTGAATATTTCTGTTATTACCCAGTCTGACAGTAATCTTGGCGGCTCCTCGGCAGATGGCGGGAGTGACGACGTCTCAGATCTGGCCATGTTGCTGCTTCCCCGGCCCTCTGGCCTCTCTGCTGTACCACACTCGTGACTAATGGTTTCCTGTTCATCACATAAGCCAGTCATCAGAGGGACAGCCGCGCGTGGCGTTCTCTGCTGCTGCTCTTATCAGGCCAATTTAACACCTTTCCCACTGTTAGGACACAGTTGGCCTGACTGGGCGCTTGTTTCCAAGCGCATTAATTGGGGACATGGAGCAATAGGTTGCAGAGATGTGAATTTTGGTTTGATAAACGGTAACATAACAAACGGGTTCATTTTCCAGCCATCAAGGAGCTATGTGGACGGATGTTATCCCTGATGACATGTTACGTCTATAAGACTTCTTTAACAGATAAGCCAACGTACAAAAGCGTGTTGGCTTTACCCAAATAAACTTGCATCTTCAAGTATTTGTTTAGCGGTTTTATTGGACATTTTTCAAGTTTTGCACCCTCTTAGATGAAGGACGATAGAGTTTATTTGTCAACAAATATTAATTCTAGATGTTGACTATTATAATTTTAGACTAAAATGTTCATGACAAAAACCTTGGGAGAACATTTTCCAGCTAATTCAATCATTTTGGCTATTTGTGGATGTTTTACTTTATAAAACGATTTCAAGTAATCTTTGATTAAATGTGACAGGTTTCAAGGTGAGCTCTTTGAAAAGCTCCTTTTTTCATTTGTCTGAAATTTGTTTTGGGATTGATCAACATTGCATTTTTTTTTTTTTTTTTTATTACTAAAACTAATTTTTACTTGTGCCCCATTATTAGCTATCCTTTATGTTCTTGTCAAACTCAACGCCTCTGTTTAACAAAATGTTTCAATATTTTAAAAAAAGGAAAATTTTAGTTACACTGTTAAAAAAAAAAAAAAATTAAACAAGCATAAATGAATGGCTTCAAGTAGCAATAACGCAAGGTCTGAACCAATTCCAGGACAGACTCAGATCTGATCCCTCAGGACGTACTTGAAGGTGGTCTGGGACACAAACCGCCTGCATCCAGATTCTCTTTGTAGTCTGAACACAAACGCGTCCTGGGACTGATTCAGGTACTGCCTAAAATGGTAATTTTTTTATTCACAAATAACTCAAATAATGCATATTGCCATTTGATTTCTTACTTGTGTTATTTTCCTCAATACATATATAACCTGTTTTTTTTTATTTTCTTGCCTGCTAGATCCATCCATCCAACTTCTATACTCAGCCTCATCCTGACCTGTAGCATGGGGGTGGGGGAAATGGTGTCCACAGGCTGGAGCTGGAGTTTTTATGAAAACAAACCAACTCCACACGAAAAGGCCGCAGTCAAGCTTCAAGCTGGGAACCTTCTGCTGTGAGATAACTGTGCTGACCACCAGACCGCGCTGCTCCGTTGGCTGGTTGATGTGATTTGTGTATTTATAACACCGTGCATTCAACAACCTTTTTTGCCACTATAATGTATTAATTCATTATCAACATACTGATACTTCTTATGTTGACATAGTCTATGTTTACTTGTAATTATAAGCACTTGTAGAAGGTGATTGTTCTTCTTTTTCTGGGTTCTTGAAACATTTCACCCCTTAACTGAAAGGCTTCTCCACCACTATCTGACAGGTAGGGAGTTTCAGACTTAGAAGCGGTTGTCGGGTCATTGATTCTCATTTTTAAGGTCACTTGTGTTGAATTGAACGCCATCCATCTTCAACTGCCTATTCGGGGTCAGGTAGCGAAACATAGTAGCCTAGGCAGGGAAGCCCAGACTTCCCTCTCCCTGGGCTCTTTGTCCCGCTCATTAGAGGGTATCCCAAATTCAAATTCAAAAATACTTTATAAATCCCAGAAGGGAAATTAATTAAGTTCCCAGGCTAGCCAAGAGACATAATCCCCCCAGCGTGTCCTGGGTCTTCCCTGGGGTCTCCTCCCAGTGGGACGTGCCTGCATAACCTGACCAGAGAGGAGTCTAGGAGGCATCCTAAACAGAAGCCCGAGCCACTTCATCAGACTCTCTTGATGTGTAGAAGCAGCAGCTGTACTCCAGGTGACTGGGCTTCTCACCCTACTTTTAAAGGAGAGCCCAGAAAAAAACACAGCGTAAACTCATTTCAGCCCCCTGTATCCACAATCTCATTCTTTCGGTCACTACCCACAGCTCGTGACCATAGGTGCGGATGGGAACGCAGACTGACTGGTACATCAAGAGCGTCCCCTTTAGTTCCTTCTTCACCACAACAAAGCGATCCAGTGTCCACATCACTGTGGATGTGGGTTAGGACGGTGCACCGGTCCACCTGTCAGTTTCCTGCTACATTCTTCCCTCACTTGTGAACTAGACCCCGAGATATTTCAACTCTTCCACTGTGATCCCCGACCCGGAGAGGGCTCCCCAACCTTTTTTACTTTTTTACCTGAAGTCTTGGATTTGGAGGTGCCTATTCTTATCCCAGCTGCTTCACATTCGGCCGCAAACCACTCCAGTGAGAGTTGCAGATCATGGCCTGATGAAGCCAACAGAATCACATAATTTGTAAAAACCAGAGACCCAGTTATGAGGTTGCAAACCACGCTTCCTCCACTCCTCAGCTGCACCTAGAAATTCTGTCCATAAAAGTAATGAACAGAATCGATGCCAAAGAGCAGCCTTGGTGTAGTTCAACCATCACTGGAAATGAAATTGAACTACTGCCAGCAATGCGGACCAAGCTCTGACACCAGATGTACAGGGACCAGACAGCCCATATAAAGGATTGCGGCACCCCATACTCCTGGAGTCCCCGAGGGACACGGTCATGCCTTCTCCAGGTCTAAAAAGCCCATGTAGACTGGATGCAAGTACTCCTGTCCCTCTTCTGTTAGTCTGTCTCTCCGTGACAATCATGTAAAAAAAAAGGAAAATAAACAACCTTTTCCTTTCTGTTCTTCACTCTCTTCCTGCTCTATATCTTTGACCTCTCCTTTTCAAATCATCTGCATTTGAGGTCTTTTTCTCATCATTAGTTGGTCTTTGGACATCTCAGGCTGCTGCTTCCCCACGTGAACAGCTTTCCGTTGTCATGGATACTAATCAAACAACAACAAAAAAAAAGCTCAGTAATAAATCTCAAGCAGCTATAACGAAAGCCACAAATTGACAGAACAAATGCAACAGGCTGCCAAGTGAGTAGCACCATTCAATAATGTGAATCCCCGGCTCACCCCCCATCCCACCCTCCACTCCCTTGGCTGTTAGGGTCTCCGTCAAACATACGTTGTTTGTCTGGTCAACATGTCAGACATTATGGTCACATGAATCAACGCGTGAATAGGTTTGAAACTGCCTGTGAAGCAGGGCTGAGGCTGCCTAATAACTGTTGGGAAGGTGCGATCTGAGGCCACCTTCTCTGTTTAATGTTGGATTTTTCTGTTTAAACATCAGCGGTAACTTTTATTCCTCCTTCAATTCTATCTTCTCTGTCCAGTATATGTACATTATTGTCCTCAAAAGTCTTTTCCTTATCCTTGAGATGCAGGTGAACCACTGATTATAAAGCCTCTAGCTGAGTCTAAAACGAGCCACAGATAGGAGCAGAAACAATCTGCAGAGTTAGACGATAATCATCACTGCAGTCATAACTGTACACATAATCATTTGATCCAGTCTCATCTTCAATTGATTACAATTGTTTGATAGATTTACCTTTTCAAGAGACTATAATGTGCTTTTGTCTGAGTGCCACAGATAAACGGGAACATCTGGAAAACATTGGTTGACTAACAAACTGTTAATCTTTCAGAGGAATACTGGCAGTAACCAATATGCAAAACGTCTCCAACTTTGCCTTTCAACCATGAAGCATGTCCACTTGTGAAAATAGCTCAGAATCTGTCACACCTCCTCGATTACGTCCAAATGCTTATCGTGAAAACATTTCCACTCCCTCATGGTTTCAGTGTACACATTTCCATCGAATTGCATGCTTAATTATATTATACCAAGCAACAGTTCACTCCCTGAGGTGACAAGTGACTGAAAATTGGACTTTATTGATTATTTAATGGCTGGAATTAACTCCTTTCTGTTACCAACTTTCCACATAATGAAGGCCTGTCGAGGGTTGTTGAGTTTGTGCATTTGTCTTTTCTCTCAGCAACAATATAAAAGTTTTGACTGATTACTATTTAGAGAGAACTGCTTGACTAAGTCAGTCAAATAAAATGCAGAGCATTCAATATCCCTATTAGCATTGCCCTTAGTAATTTGTGTGATTTGTTTAAGTTCTAACTTCACTGGGTGACTTAATGAAGCAGTATAATTTGCCACAGCAGTGTAATGAGATCTGATCTCTTTAAATCGTGTCAGCTGATACCTGCTGAGCACATGTGATTTACACATATGGAGGATACTCTCCAATCCAATAATTATCGATTATCTATTAATCACCCTCTTTAGTTCTTTGTACCGTCTGATAAACCATTAGAACGCCTATTTTTTTCTTCTCTTAAAACTGTCAGATAGTAATTGATGAACACAAATGATGTCATTTCCTTAACCATCCTCCTTGTCAAGTCTCTAGAGTGTAATTATTTGTCTGGCCACCAGAGCATAACATCATTTTCCATACTGAGCTGAGCACACTTTATTTAATGTTAATAGATAAATATTCTGCCGGGATCTTGACTGAATTGGATTAGTACACATATGAAGTCCTTCCTTTATGAGGTCCTCCTGAATTAAATGACTTGTCCCGCCTCATTCGCCGAGGCCCGTAGCTGGATCACTGCTCTTCCGGTTTCAGTTGTAAGCTTTACTTAACTTAAGTATAAATGAAGAATGTGTTAGTGAACAAATAGCATCATGTTTGCTTGCAGGGGGTTTGCTTTCTATTAATGTTCAGTGTCCTGTAATGCATCTTGACACAGCAGTCTGGAGCAATGGCTCTGAAATGCTACACTGAATCAATGCTCGGTGCCTTTCCCTCTCTTAGGTAATTTACTTGGTAATGAGAGATGGTGCGGAAGGCTGTCTCTGTGAGCACTGAGAAGATGTAATCTGTTTTGCCAATGATTCAGTCGGGTTAAAGAGTCTTGAGCTGCTAATTAATTAACTTTGAAACACAAAAATAGGATTTCACTGAAGAGCTTTATTTGGTTAATCACTGCCCTTCACTTTTCAGTGACCCAGTGTTGCGTCATTATCTATAACAATATTTTTTTTACTATCATAAAAGCAGACATTTTGATGTCTAAAGTGACCTCTCCACTTGTTTTGTGCCTTTGTCTCTTAAATTTACAAAATGCTTTTTGTGCTTTTCTTTTACCCATTTGTACACATGCATACACATAAATATGCAGTGCTTTTTTTCTCTACAGTTACATGTCTATGTAATTTATGTGTGGGGGTTCGGTGTTTTGCCCAAGGACACTTATAAAATAAAGAGGGACGTGGCTTCAAATCACTGACATTATGAGTGCACTCCAACTGCTAATCCACTGAAATGTTAGGTTAAGGGGCTGGGTGGCGCATTGTGTGAGTGGAATGTGTGTATTCACATTTTTCTCACCTCTTTAGGACCCTTTTATGTGTAATTATCAATCTTTATGGGACCATTTGTGTTTTGGGGGTTCAAAGCTTAGTCCTAATGAGGCAGGATGTTATTTTCTGGGTTAGTGGTTGGGGCTGGGGCTAGGACTGATATTGATTTTAGGTTAAGGTTAGGGTTTAGGTTAGGCTTTGCAAATTAAATCAAAGTCTGCGCAATGTCCTTAGAAGGATAGCTGTGCAAGTTTGTGTGTGTGTGTGTTGGGGCTGGGGGTCACGTAAGTACTTGTACTTATGTGAAGACCTGTGGGGGTTGTGTTCCCTCTTGTCTATAGAGCAATCTGTATCAATCAGTCTTGATCTAAATGAGCCGACATGTCAACAGAAGACCCGCTTGAGTGTTTTTCGCTGCTACAGATGAGGTCAAAAAAGCCATTTTAGCTATCATAAAGGAAGTATTGTCAAGATATTGATGTCATTTATATCTTGACAAGAATGGCTTGTGAAGAAGGGAGAAACGCTCCTCCCTAATGCTCCAGGAAGACTTAGATGGATGATGAAACATCTATTAACCTTGGCCTGAAAGTGAACTTGTTGATCATCCTGCACGTTTTTATTTGTTGACAAATATGTCAACTGCTACTCTGTGGACAAGAAACATGACAGCGTGTGTGCATGTTTCTTGCATATCCTCACACTGGCCCTGGAACAGGGTCTTTAAATGATGTATGCATTCACAGTTTGATAAATTGAAAAAAGTTATATATTTTAAAGTATTCACTAAGTGTCATGTACTGATGAAATGATTTATGCAATAAACTCATGACCTCTTTCAATGAGCACCAGGATACTTTTTTTTTTTATACTTTACTTTTTTTACTTTTACAGTTCATCATGCTTGGCCTGAAAAAAAAAAAGAAATATAGTGCATTTCAGTGAACTGATAAGTTTTTCCTAAATATTTTCCTAGTGTCTGGCAGAGGTGGCAGTTGAATTGCTGACGGCGACGGTAGAAACCAGCTGTTTATCTGCCTTCTCCATACCCACCGTGTGAGAATATCAGAGCTGCACCTGTCTGACATGCAAGACTGAGAAGTGCTCTTTTAGCATGCAGCAAAGGCCAGAGAGACCTCCTCTTCCCCTCCTTTCTAATAACCTCTTCCCCAATGTGAATACTCAAGTTAAACTGAAAAAGCAAATTGGAATTATATACTGAAAAAAAAAAAAAAATATATATATATATATATATATATATATATATATATATATATATATATATATATATAGATGTCTGTGAGAAAATGGCTCGAACGGAGAAGCTGGGGCCAGGTGATGAACTACAGGCTACCTGTTCTCCAGCTATAGCTCTGACTAGAGGCCTTCAGCCAGGGAGACGAGTGGCTGCTGCTACGTCTCTGGCTGAGCAATTTTCATCCCCAGCAAGAAAACTCAAGAGTCCTTTGCAGCAATCTGTCACTAATTGCAATTATACAGTACTCTATATAATACAGTTAACAATGCAAAAAGCCATATAATCTTAACATTAGAAATCCGTATGCTCTGTTGGGCCATTTTAGTGGAAATTGGCTTGCTTTTGGGGCCATCCCCTAGTGATCATTCACGAATAATTATCGTTTAACCGGAAATTATTATTTCCTCTTGATAAGGCCTTGCTTACAGTTTTATTGACTAATATAACGGGGTATTAACTCAAGATTTGTACAGTGATTTGCAAACAGTTCCTCTGACTTTTTAATATGCAGCTTAATTTAAAATGCAAAATTCTACTAAAGTGCAGGCGTCACTTCATCGACTATATGACTTCACATACACTCGTGTTCCAGCATAAACGTTAAGCTCTTTATTCTGTTTTCGACAATTTCCAGCACACTTTCGTGGGCACTACATTTAATCCCCTTCTTCCCATTACTTCCAAGTACTAAGAAAAGCTATTTAAAAAGCAACATTTAAGCCTTATTTAAAAACCCAGTTTAAATTTGATGTTGTTTTGCTTTCGCACGCCATTTTCCTGTCTCAAGCCGCAGACCTAATTTCAGGAAACTGTAGAAAACCGAAGCTACTTTAATGGGGAGAGTCTGCTTTTGGCCTCGGTTTCAGTACTAACTGTGTAATCTCTCTGTTCTCTCTGCAGGATTTGGGATGACAACACCTGTGACAGTTGCTGGCAAGGTGTTTCTGATTTTTTATGGGCTTCTGGGCTGCGCTGCCACAATCCTGTTCTTTAACCTCTTCCTGGAGCGCATAATCACACTTCTGGCTGTGGTGATGAAGGCTGTGAGGGAGAGGCGGATCAGGAACAGTGGGTTGCTCCCCCCAGGCATTCGACATGACTTCTCAGCCTACTCTCTCCCAGGATGGAAGCCCTCTGTGTACCATGTGATGCTGATTCTCGGCCTGTCGGCCATCACCATCTCCTGCTGTGCATCAGCCATGTACACCCCCGTAGAGGGTTGGGCTTACTTGGACTCGCTCTACTTCTGCTTTGTCACCTTCAGCACCATCGGCTTTGGGGACTTTGTGAGCAGCCAGAGCGCTGCATACGAGTACCAAAGCCTCTACAGGGCGGCTAATTTCTTCTTCATGCTAATGGGCGTGTGCTGCATCTACTCGCTCTTCAATGTCATTTCTATTGTCATCAAGCAGGTGCTCAACTGGATGCTGGAGAAAATGAGCTGCTTATTTTGCCAACGTTGCAATAAAGCCAACACCTTCCTGGGCAGACGTAATGCCATCCGACCAGGCTCCAGGGGTCGCCAAGGTCGTTTTGGCCAGACGCCTGACTCAGATGGACCTTGTGATAGCGACACAGAGGGACGGAGGCTATCAGGAGAGATGATCTCGATGAAAGACCTAGCAGCCTCTAACAAGGTGTCACTGGCCATCATGCAGAAGCAGCTGTCTGAGTCTGCCAACGGCTATCCCAGGACAGTCTGTGGCAGCTCACGCCATAATGGCTTCTCTGGGGGGGTTGGGGCACTCGGTATAATGAACAACAGGTTGGCAGAGACAAGTAACTCGAGGTAGAGGTCAGAGAGGCAAGAAAATATATATAAGAGCTCTTTATTCTTGTAATGTACAACAAAAGGCATTTGAAAGGGAATGCCGGAGTAATTTGTCACACGTGATACATGTGATGCATTCTGGGAAGGTTATTTTTTCATTCCAAGTAGAAGCCTACTGTAATAATATAGGTAATAATGGGGATTTCTTTAACAATGACTTGTTGACGATGGCATGAAGAGTGTACCACAGAGTCATCTATAAACACCAGTTGACCTGGAAGCATGGGACCCACCCATCGTCTATTTCATTAACCTCGAACCCAAAAATGAACAAATTGCTGTGAGTAACTAAAATCTGAGTGTTTAACTGCAGTAAAAACGTTCTGCTATACTAAATCAGTATATTGGACGTTTTAATGACTGCGTGCAGTGCTGTAAAGAACCCAGGCGGGAGATACAGCGCAGTTTTTATTGTCTTGGGATTTTGCCAGTTTATTTGAATGTACATACTGAATGCTGATAAAACTGTATAACCGCTGAATGATAAAGCACATACTGATCTATGCATTATACCTCTCATGCATTTTGCACCACTTCCAGACCTTCCATTGATTCTTGCAAAACCCATTTTTTTCTTATCCCACCCTGAGGGGATCGCTTTCTTCCCTGAGACGGCCACGTTGTAGCTGATTTCAGCAGGGTAGTATTACAGGCCAGTTTTCCAGCGTCCATCTAACAGGCCACAAAGAGTCATTTCCTCCCTCTCAAGATGGAGAAAAGAGCAGTGATGAAGAATGAAAAAAAAAAATATTTCTCTTGAGTGAGGACCTGGAATTCTTATCAGCTCAGCCCATGTGTCGGTGGCCAAAGACATCGACTTGAGGGGTAAAAAAAAGGCACCGTCCAGCTCTTTCTGCTCTACATGGGGAAGCAAAGGCTTTGGGTGTTTTAATTATTCACTGAATGCAGCATGTAGAGGAGTATTTTTAAACCAAAATAAATGTGAAATGATTTTATGTTTCTCGGAAATTAAATATAAGGGAGAAGAGGGAGTTGTGCAAGGAGATAAGTCACAGTGGCATGCAAAAGTTATGTGACTGTGAATGGTAAAATAATTAGGAGATTAGCATAAAATCATTAATGAAACATACATTTCCAACACTGACAGCGGGATTACTTTATTTTTTGTTTTATGCAATTAGCAAGAAAAATGAAAGACTTACCATGCAGACATTTAGGCACCAAAGTGTTCTGAGCACCTGGAGATCTTTAAACAAAATAAGACTTCATTCAGTGCATGCAGAACATTTCTTCTCAATAATCAGTGCAACAAAAGCCTAACTGATGTAAACTGCAAAGCATTATAACAACTATGCTCCATTAAAAAAATAGTATTCACAGGTTCCTCTAAAAAGCAGGATCAGGCTGAGAAGATGGGAAAGACAGCAAAGACAGGACCTCAGCTTCCTCAGTTTATACCTTAAATAAGAAACTGCAAGTAACCTGAAGGGGGGAGGAAAAGCAGAGATCTCGAAAAACCCTGAAAACCTTTGCACAGGATTGTTAGACAGAAAAATCAAAACCCTTTTTATACTAAAAATAAATAAATAAAATCCTCCAGTAACATCCAGCAGACGAGGAGTCAGAAGGAGACCACTCCTACAGCTTGAACACACGTTCAGCATTGGAAGTTCCCAAATCTTTATAAGCCTTATACATTTAGGAAACAAGTCACATAGTGTATATTGATGGAGTTTGAATATTACATTTCCAATAAGCAAGTTAAATATTCTGAGGAGAAAGGGTGCAGACATTTATCAAAATATTAAACAGCAAGGTGGATTGACTGTGTTTTTGAAAATGTGTTGCAGTCAGCAATACAGGGAACTTCTCAGCGGTAGAAGGGAGAATACAAATAGAAAGCAAAACCACAACAAAAGATAATAATGAAATGATCTTGTCTTTCACAAGGGGAAGCAAAAATCTCAAAAACTCCTCAAAATCCCCAATGGACTACCTCAAGGAGCACAAACTGAAGGATTTACCACAGACCTCTAAGTCTCGAGCCTAAAATCGAAGGAAAAGTGCATGAAAGACAGCAAGAATCTCATACAAAAAGGCTTAGAAGTATAGAAAGGGAAAAAAAATCCCAGAGCAAGATTCTTATCTTCTTGCAGAAAGTATTTCAAGCTGTGATACTTGGCAAAGGGATTTTTTTTTTTGGTACTTTGTAGTGATATAACAACCTAAAAAAATTGCTGACAGGGGCCCTTCTCCCCCTTCTTCCTTCTTGTTTTATTTTTAAATAGTTTAGGATTAGGTTTAAAATTTAAAAATTCTTGTACGGAAAAAAACTCAAAGAGAAATGTGTGATCTTTCATGTTATGTCTCTTCAGAATCAGGTCATCTTTTGTGCGGTAAACCATTCACTGAAAGAAGTTATTACTGAGGTGCCAGAACTTTTGCATGTGACTGATAGTTTCATCCCATGTGTGCATAATGTTAAATTATTCAGATGGAAAGCAGCTGGATCAGTCTGAGATGCTGCAGATATAGAGACCTCTTTGCATTTATGTGTTTATCTCTGTTAAAAATAAACACACACACACAAACAGTGCTACAGCCTGAAGAACCAGTTTACTCCCCGATTTCAGTTTAAATGTGCAGTTGAAACCTAATGAATGGAGGGCTTTTGCAGAGAATCCAGTAGAGCTCTGTCAGGCTTAACAACCAATGTTCTTGTTGCTGGCAACTGTTTCTTTTAAAGGGCTGGGTGATTTAAAGCCATGTGATGTTTGTAAACAGAGACGACACGGACAGTTAAACTGTCCTGGCGAAGGTGATGTAGGAGGGGCTCTGGAGAGAAAGGGACAAACTAGTGACAGCAGCAGAGGGAAGCTGAGGCGGTGTTAATCGACTCCCTCAGATCCAAATTCATGTGCGATGCAAATCTATGGCCAAGAGTTCAGCTGCTGCAACCATCCATCTTCCAGCATCTTCCCCTCTCTAATGCCCCCACCTCCCAGCCCATTCTCTTCTCCTTTGCTGTCATCTTTGCATTCACTTTCCACCTATCGCTGCAAGGAACCTTCCTGCTTCCTCAATTTTTTTCATGCAAATCCCAGCTTTTTCTTCATGCTCATCACTCTTACACTGTGAATAATCTACACACCCTAAATGTATATATCTGTAAAAGCATTGGAATGTCCTAAAAAGCTATTTTACAATAAGGTATAAATTGAAGCAGGGTGACTTCAGTGCATATATCTGAATAATTTCCTTTACTCCCCAGTCTCACCCAAGAGGAATAGAGAAAATGACTCAGGTAGTTAAATCTTCAGGCCTGTCTTAGTTTTTCCTGCATGCCATTATGGTGAAGCCATAGCTGTACATAAAACAGAATTCTCTTAAAAGTCTATTTTTCTACATACAGCTTTCAAATATATCTACATGTGAATAACTGGGAAAAAAAAATCCTCACTGTCACATGTCTCTTACACAGTCAGCAGATTGATGAGATGCAGCTTTTAGAACTTATGAACCCCTTGCAAAAAAAATAATACGACAAAAAGTGAACAGAGCTTCTCCAGATATTAAAGTGATAATTTGACATTTTTACACAGTTAGATGAGATTGATACCATTCTTACATTTTAAATTGGAATCAGCTTTTCTGATCAAACTGTCTGCCAGACTCAAGGCTGCATATTTCCACAATGTCAATTTGTTCCTTCAGCAGTTTCCAGCACAGTGGCAGTGAGGAGAGTGCACATTGGCAGCGTGGCGTTCGCAGCAGCGCCAGCGAGGTTGAGGCACTTACACAGCAAACAGAAAAAAAAGTGACAAACCCTGCCACATTTTAACAGGGGTATGGGCATTCTGTACCAATAACATAAGGATTTATTTTTTTCCTGAGGAAATGTGTCTCCAAGCACTGGGAGAAGGAAGAAGTAGCTGCGGGGAAGTGGTCTAGAAGAATCTTTGGTGAATGATGTTACGCGTGAAACCTCAACTCTTCTCTGAGGTTTCAGTTTGCAGTGATTGAGGTTTCAGTTTCTTCTGCAGCTTTAGTATCAGCTCCTCTACATCTGTATCCTCACTATCTCAGATATATTTGTGGATCCAAATGAAATTGCAAAGGACTGAAAAAGAAAACTAAAGGAAAAAATAATTAAATTACCACCCTTCCTTTCCCCACCAGAGGTTACGTGATTCAATACGATATTCATTTAAATGCATTTTCCTTCGGCTTGAAAAACATCACGCTTTTAAGACACAGAATTATTGTATTTAGAGTAATGTTTGGTCACCTAAAATGCATGCGTGGCTTTAAATCAATTGCCTTATTAGTCCTTGCATATTACAAAAATGTTCCTTTTTGAAATGATAATAGCGCATAGAACTTGTGTGTATTGTACTTTACAATCCCTTTTTGCAGTTTTGCAAAATTGATCTCCATTGATTGCAATGGTTTTAACTGCCCCACTGTCCTCTGTGTGTTCTGTAAGAGGAGAAAGGTGGTATTAAGACTTACCGAGTGTTTGTACGTGCTAAAAGCAGATATGCCTCTCCTCTGTGATCTCCATGAACATACTTTTGAGAGATGTTATTAAATTCATGTCCTAATAAAACAAAAGTTTAGGCTACAAATTATGCAAAAAGTGGAGGCCACAGTATATGTACATAATATGGGTAAGGAGTCAGTTTGGTTCACGGTGCTGCATGAGAAACGTTGAAATTGGCACAGTCGGTTTAGGCTCAGCTTGGTAAAATCATCATTTCCAGTACAATACATATTGCACCGTCTTCACGCTGCTCTGCAGGCAACACCTCCTTGCTGTTTAAGAAAAAAATAAATAAGAAATAAATAAAGCTCCATTAAAATGTCACGCCACCGTGGCCATTACTACTACAGTAATAAAATCAATTCTTTGGCATAAATAAAGCGCGGGGATGTTGTTCGCTCTGCAGTGACAAAATCATTGTCTTTTAATCAGCATTTAGCTCTCTTTTTTCCATAATCATGATGTGATGCATAACAATTGCTGTGTGCAGTTTGAAGAAAAGAAGAATCCATGAACTATTTAGTGTATTCAATGTTTAAAGACTGTTAAATCCCCCCTTTTTTTTTCCACGAGCAAAACTTAACATTTATTTGACTCTATAGAGAGTTGCACTGTTGGCTTTGAAGGAAATCCACAGGACATGAGTGTCTGGTCTTTCGTCTGTTTTCTATGAAGGCAGATGTGGAGCTGGGATGTAGCTCCCGATCTGGAATGTGCTATGTGTTTGTGATCCACAGTTATGTTGACCTCTGACTCTGCAGACATCAACATACCTGCACACCTCAGTGTGCGTCTCATGTTGCTTGCATCGTGGTGTAACATCCAGTTAATGTATGCAAATGAATTATGTTTGCAAGTTGCACATTTATACAAATGATTGTACTTTTATATTAATGTAATTTAAAGGTAAAACCTATACGATACAAGAAGAAGCTCCATTAAACTCTGATATTTACTGACATTCCTTTGATTTTTCTGAAGTGTCATTTGTTTAATGGCAGATTTTTCAGGCAGGGCTAAACGGAAGGATTTTTCAATCAGACTTTTCAGAGAAGTCCAAGTGATATTAATTCTGATATGACATGATTGAAGCATTAAGTTCACTAACGATCCTGCTGGAGCCGTGTCACAGAGCTCGCCAGACAGCAGCGGAGATTCCAGGAAGTTACTGAGACCTGCCAAGAAGCGGCTGCTGCATAAGCCCCGCAAAGCCAAGACACGACATTTGTACATTCTGGCTTTGTGTAGATTAAATAAAAATAAGTGAGCTTATTTGAGAGATTTTATTTATTTGAATGAAGCCAGGGAAGCTGATTTCCTTTGTCTATACTGTATTTCTGCTATACTAAGGTTTCTGTTAAGTCTTTTTTAAATTAGCCGTTAATAAATCCAGCCGTTAACAGCAATGAGCAAAGCTCTTTATGTTGCCTCATGAAATAGGGTACAAAAGATTAATAAAAAAAAAACCTGGGACGATGTGACAATTCTGTAATCATAAGTACATTCAATAGTACAAGAAGACCACTGAACCGCATGATTAGTTCCCTGAACGTGTTTTTATTTGTTTATTTCAACAGCAAACGTGTCTGTGTGTGTTTCTAATAATCCCCTAAAATAAAATACCCTAAATGAGAGACAAATGAAAGAAAATAGGTTTGTTTTATCATTCACCATTGGCTCCTTGACTATATTCATAAATGCTGACTTATCAGTAGATCTCTGTATGTAATTCCAATAAATTAATTTTCTTGTGCACTGTTGCACCAGAACACACACGGCTCACAGAAAGAGCCATGAAACAGCTTGGCTCTTCAGTAATGGGTCGATCAGGATGTTAGGCATAAAAGGGAACTTGTAATTGCATTCATTATTGAGATGAGCCTGATCCAGCAAATTATGCTGAAAAAACAGCATACATTATCTCGCTGCACAGGGGTTAAGATGAGTCTCTGTAGAGGAAATGTGCAACAAAGTCTGTCTTCAACAGCAATTTTCTTTTTAGATTCCTCCTGCGAGGACAGACAGAAAACAGTCCAGTTTTCCTGTAAAAGCAGCTGACACACGGCTAAAATGACTGCAGCTTTTTTATTTATTTTTTTTATTTTCTCCTCTTATGCTCAACCACGATTGATCTCTGGAGCTGTTGTTTACTGGAATATTGGCACATTACCAGAACCGCTTTTTTTCCCCCCACAAGATGCCAAATAAAAGGTTAAAGCCACCTCTACAGAAACACCTCCAATCTTGCTTTGATTTAGACAATTACATGGGTAAAAACAAATCCTCCATTGTGTCTTCTTACCAGGCACACACACACAGAGCTGTCTGATCTCAGCGTGAACAGTGAGATTATTCCACAAGGAGACGGGACTGCAGTGAAACCTCCAGCAGCAGGCTGAAGCGTCTCCTCTGGGTTTCAGCTGCTGTCAGAGCCATGCGCCTCCATTCTTACACTGCGGCACTGTAGCCCTGCCATTCATTGAGGACTCTTCACGCCATTTCTCTGCATCTCATGCTTTTTTTCTACACCCGTTATACCCGTCATTTAGTATGATGTCAACCACGTTCAAGCATTGTGGCTACAGCTGCATTCAGATTAAGTCTTCCCGTGGTTGTTCTTTGTTACACCACATGTAAAATGTAATTCATCTTCATTTAATGTCCCAAAAATAGAATTGATTGAGAAGCTTTAGGGGGTTAAATGTTTTTAAAAAGCTTTTCTGTTCCGTCTTGAAAGAAGAAAACCATGACAGACAATATTATAGTAAGGTGACAGGTGGAAAATGATCATTTGAGCCTGGAGACTTGAAATCACTTAAGGACCACATGGCATGAAAATCAATTTTTACTGTGCTGCATTTTGTTAGATAACCAAAATTGCCTCAAAGGAGGATTTTCATGTTGGTGAATTGATCATTCTGTGCTACAATGTATTGCCCACTGAGCTAAAACGTGATATAGCGGGTCATAATGTCCCTCCGCTGTTTTCCAACTATTGAGTTGCATCATAGGTGGCTGAGCGGGATGTTGCTTCATTTAGATGGATACGCGAACTGTTGATTATTCAATGCAAAATTCACCATCTGCATTCCCTGTAGTTTCACAGTCTGCACTCTGCAAATCCCTGTCACTGGTCACTTACTGCTTTAATCAGTGTGTTAAAATAAAACAACGCTAATAAAACACTAATAGGCTTTGTTGCTACCTTCCAAGGCGAAATATTGCAAATTTCTGTCTCCGTGAATTTCAAACAGCACAGTACAGCAGACTAAAGGTGCTACAAAGGAGGCCGAACTAATGATCTTAATGTGGGCACACAGGAGGTGATCAACACTCTGAACAAGAGTGCCCAGGTAGAAGCTAAAGGATGTTTCTCAATATGGACTTGCAAAGAATCTGGGGGTTTTCTTGTCCCCTTTACATAATATCATCAAGGGATTCAGGGAATTTGGAGAAATCTCTGCACACAAAAAGATAAAAGCTTTAAAGCAGCATGTGATATCTGGGATCATCCACAGTACATTAAAGAGACACATGTCTGCAGTGGAGATCATTGTGTGGGCTTAGGAACACTTCTGCAAGACAGCACCGCTGAGGGACAAAACAAAATCACGTTCTGCATGTTTTACAACAGCGATGCTCCTCCGTAAGAAGTCTGAGAACTGGCCTGCATGCGGTCCGGAGCTGTTGCTCTCCAAAAACATTTAACAAAGGAGGTTGTAAACAACTGAACCACTCACATCTATATACATGAAGAGCCACTAAACATTTCTCTTTCAAAACAACGTGAATTGAACTCATCACTTTTTTTTAATCTGCTAGATTTAAAAAAAAGTTGATCTAACAAAGAAGTAAACATATCTCTGTCCAGGTTTGTGTTTTGGGCATAAGCTTCAACATGAATACATTTTTTTAAGACTATAGTTTCTCATTTTTCAACATTTAAAGTGTTGCTTTTTATCCTATTAACAAGCAAGCTTGTACTCTTTTTTTCAGCTGCCATCACCTCAGATCTTTACTCCTAATATTCATGCCTGGACATGGAGCAATAACATGTTTCAGCACATTCTTTAATGCCTTTCGACCCGGGAACCTCGCCTTATATGTGCCTTTAATACAGGACCGTGGTGTGTTCAGAAAGCGCGGGGGAAGTGAGCTCAAATGGTTTCTGAAGAGACCACGAGCATATCTGATTTAAAGGTAGAGTGTGAAAATCAAAAGCCACTGTGGAAATGGGAGATTTACATGCAGAGGAGGCGAGCAGTCTGAATGATGAGGCAATTACCTTATAACATCTGCTCTTTTAATAACCACCAGGGTGAAGATAGAGGAGGAGAGGGGCTAACAGATAAAGGAAACTCACCAATTCAACTAATGAAGTTAAATATGATCTCGTCCTCCGATTAGAATAGAGTGATGCTTACTCTTGCAGAAATGAGTCATTCCCTGCTTGTTTAATAAACCAGAGTTCACAGCAGATAAAGCTGAGGTAAATGCGAATTGAGCTGAAGGTCTAGAGGAATGGCTTCCAGCTTTAAACACCTCAGTGACTCAAAAGTGAAGACATAAAGTATGTTTAAAATGTTTCTTTTAATTAATTCATTCATCTTTAATAGAATAGGTCAATTAAATGAAGAGTTTTACATTCTAAACTAAAACATCCCTCCTTTTGTGCATCTTGATTTTAGTACTGTCCCAAGCAGCAATGAGCTTTAAACATAAATAGGTAAATTAAGTAGAAGACAATAGAAAAAAGACAAGTGCTCTTAGTATCAGAGGGTTATTAACAATTCCTCGGGCAACTTTAAATTACAAACTAACCCTGAGTGAATGTTAGACCATTAAATGAAGGTGATTTAGTTGGGTCACTTTGAGTGAAAACTTTTAAGAAGGTTGAACATTTTTGTTTTTTTTTTTTGT